>LPNX010364926.1:923982-992780 GCA_001517045.1 Pseudotsuga menziesii | reverse complement strand
TATATATCGAAAGATTTAAACAAAGAACCAGTGCCTTAAAAAATGAAGTCATAAAACAATCAATTGTACTTGCATGTCCTTGGAGTGAATGTATTGCAATTTCCTCTGGGTGCATTTTAAGTTAATATGAAATATGAGTGGATTAAATTAGTTTAGGGGGGACTCCAGATATACCCGAGGGGTACTTGGAGTATGTCCAAAAATAAACCCTCACAGTTACCCGTAAGAAATGTGTGGGCTGAATGGAGTCTTTGAGACTGTGTTCATAATACACCTAAGGGTGTAACAGAGATCGGTTCCTCGAGGTCAATGTCTAGGAGTTCCCACTTCCTTTGGGTATTTTTCCACTGTTTAAGGTTTGATCGAGGCATTGGATTTTCTCCTGATGGTGGTTAATTGGGGAAGGTGAATCTAATTAATCTAGTCACTCACATTTCTTTTGATGCAGCTTGAATTATTGGACGAACCACAACCAAGCGCAGAGCATACACACCGGAGTCTTTGTAATTTTTAGTAAATTTTAAAGGATGTGTTTTTAGAAAGAAAAACCCTCTAGGAACCTCTTTTGGTCCAAGTGGAACTCAATCGGAGAATCAAGGAGGGGATTGATTTTATAAATATTGTTTGCAGAAATTATTTACAAGCATAAAAAAAGAAGCAAACCACATGTTTTCTAATTAGTCCTACCACGCATCTCTTTCCCCTTTCGGGTCAATCGGGAAGTTGTGGGGGTAAGTATTAAAGTTACTTTGATATTGAAATATGGAATATATGATAAAGTAATCAAAGTATATTATTCCCCATAAATGAAACTAATCTAGAGCGAAAAAAATAAGAAAATGCAAAAAACGGAAAAAAGGACGCGAATCCCCCTAGGGGGGATGGGGAATGGGATCGAAAGAGCCTATTCAAAGAAATTTTCTATTATAAGTGGTTAAAATATCAGAAAAAATATATGATTCATCTTGGTTCTTATACAGAATGAAACCAAGATCTTACAAAGTGCCAAAATTAAAGATTACAGTCGAAAAAGGGAGACCCCTAGGGGGATTTGGATGGCCCAAAAGCCACTTTTGAACAACATATTATACTCTTTATGTTATACCTACTAAAAAAAATCAAGATTATTAGAATGAAATATTCCCAAATGAACTTTGAAAGTACCTTTGGGTCAGCCTTCTTTAAACAAAAAAAAAGCTAAGTTAAAACTAGTTAAAAAGGTAAAAAAGGAACCAAGGAAAGAAAGCTTTCCTTGGGATCTTGGCTTTCCTTCAGGGAAGCAAATGTGATTGGCACTGATTTTTGGATTTTATCTTTTAAAATATAAAACAAGAATCTAATGCATGAAAAATATGGATTGTCTTTAAAATGGCATGCAAAAAGGACGATTTCCCTAAAACTAGATCTAGAATGCTTATGAAACTTTTAAGGAGCAAGATCTAGATTATGAGCCTTGAGACAATAGATATATGTTAATTTTTACTTTAATATAATATATCTAAATAATACCAAAGCTTGTAAACACTGTAACTAGGTAAAATTTTGATTTTGAGAAGGAGGAAGAGATAGAAAGAGTGTTGGAAGCCTGGGAAAGTTGGGCTTTGGAGTCTTCTTTGGTGGAACACCGAGGGATCATTTCCTCGAAAAGATCCTAAAGATGAGGAATATTCAAACTAGCTCAAACCCATCTACAAGTGATATCACCTGCGACTTACAAATCCTTGCACAAAGAGATGATTAAAACATGGGTGTTGCTGGAAAAGGACAATTAGAAAGCATGCAATTAAAATTAAAATACATGAAACTCCAAGAGATCTGAAACAAGTGAACAGTAAGAGCATAAATCAAACTATAATGATATTTTATAGTTAAAACATGGGTGTTGCTGGAAAAGGACAATTAGAAAGCATGCAATTAAGCTTAAAATAAATGCAACTCCAAGAAATCTGAAACAAGTGAACAGTAAGAGCATAAATCAAACTATACTGATCTTTTACCCCAATGGGAGGGAGCTCTCCTTCAAGACCAACAATTAACCAGCAAAATCAAAGATCAATAAGACAAATTATACCTCATAAGCACTTGACAATCATCATCCACACATGAAAAGAATTACACCATAGATCTTGCCTCCAAAGCTTTCTTTCTTCCAAAATAGTAAACAATACAATAAAAAAAGCTCTTCAATCCAGCTCTAACTATCTTGGAAGAGGAAATGGTTGCTTTATTTATAGCAAAAACTGAAACCCTAGCCCAGGGGGGTGCAATTCCCAAGGAGAGAGAGACTGTAGTTGCACGTGGAGTCAATCTAAGCTTGATCTGAGTCTATTTGAGTCTGATCTGAGTCTCACTAAGTGCAACTATCAATCAGAGAGCTGATCGGACTGACACATCAACATGTTAACTGAAAAATTCACCAAAACTCATCCAGATGGGCCCACATGTGTGGAGGAGAGAGAGAGGGCAAAATTCCCAAGATTGCTTGCTGTGGTGCACTCCATGTTCAGTCTAGACCTAGTCCTTCTATCAAGGAATGGTCAGCTCCAGTCAATCCAAAGCCGATGAGACCGATTTCAGTCAAATAGGAGCAAATCCCACTGATTTAGGATTTGGGGTTTTCTCTAATTTTTAATTAATTTATTAATTAAAATAATCAATATTTGATTTTTTGGATTTTTGACTTGAGTGATGGAAAAATCACTCAAAACTTAGCAAAAGTGGGTTTATGGGTTTGCATGGTGCTCTGAGCTAGAAAATGAGCATCGCCATGACTGAAACGGATTTCCAAGCCCACTTTTATTACAAAACCAATTTTTCCAATTAGACTATTAAAAAATAGCCTAAGTTTTGTGAAAAAATTAAAATTAAGAAAATTGAAACCTAGGGGGACTTAGACATGTTCGTATGAATCAACCATAATTCCTAGCATGTTTATACATTGACACATAGACTCTAATAACCTCAATAGGCCTAAATTCCAAGCCGGCCACGCCAAATTTGGAGATATTGAGTGAAAAACTCAGAAATTATCAGTCGTTTATTCAACAACCAATAATAACCAACGGAAAAAACACTCTGGGCTGATTGGATTGACAAATAAAGTCCAAGAGACTGAGTCTTTTACAGACACTATCCAGCTAGAACATTTTATTACAACTCCCCTACGATGTATGAACATATGATATAGTACAACAAGCACTTCCCAGAAGCAATTCTAAAGGTCTTCTAAAGTCCGAACAAATCATGTTTGTTCGGTTCACCATGCTCACTTGATAAAAACCACTAATTACAACTTAGGTGGTAACATCTGGCTCCAACTACAGGACGTGTGCTCAATCTGGTCATAGGGAAAGGAGAGGATACGAGAATACCAGAATATCTGGTTGAGATACCCTGTAAAAACATCTCAACTTGACAATAAAACCTCAGTAGCACAAGCTTTATAAAAAACCAAATGAACCATTAAGCTGATTTATTTAAACAAAATAAATGTAACTAACTAATGAAAAAAAAGTTTTGTTATAGCTAAGTACAAAACGGGAATGTAGAAAGTAAATGCTATTTTTTAAGGAGCTTATTTTCCTACTCTAAGCATGATATAAAAACGTTAGGTGTACTAAAAAATCCAATGTAACCACCTAAGCATTTTTTTAACATAAATTTGTTTTGCCTTGTCTTTGGTTACTAGCCAAAGTAAGAGTACTTTATTCAGAAAATGCAAACCTGCGTGATGATCCGGAATGGGTGGGATGGATGGGAGATCATAAGAATATAATACTTCAGCAAATTTATTCCCTAACTAGTATGTGATCGCGCATGTTGCTTCTATCCATGACTGAATAGGACTGATTTACCAATCGACAAGATGAGGCAGACTGACTACATCATCATTATGATCATTAGGTCTTATCAAATCATAACTCGTTGCATAAGCCCCAAGCTGCTCCAAATCATAAGGAACCTCTACATGTGAACAAGATGGTTGAGACTGATATTCCACTGACTCTATCACATATAAATTTTCACAACACTGCTTCTCAATGTATTCATTACTGTTGACTTTGTGCGGCTCAAAGTTAAAAGGTAGTTTACAAATGGACATGTCATATGCTACTATTCGTGTTCAAGATGGAAGTAGGAGGTTGTAAAGTGAGAAAAGAACCCCTTATGTAGTAAGTAGTCAAGATAGACTTGATATTCATCATATATATGCTATCGATACTGATTTGGGTTCTTCTCTTATCTTTAATGATACTGTTCCATGTGATTTGGAATCTACATTGCAAATGAAATTTGAAAAGAATGAAGAGGGAGTAAAGGAAGAAAATCCTTTGGAAAAGAAATAGAAAAGAGATGGATTGTGGACTATGTATTTTGATGGGTCTATGGCAAAGGTTGGTGCTGGAGCCGTTGTATATATAATTTCTCCTATCAGGGATTTTAAAGCTTTATCATATAAGTTAACATTTGAATGCATGAATAATGTGGCTGAATATGAAGCTTTGTTGGGTTGCATGGATTGAAAGATCTGGGAGCACAAAGGATATGAGTTTTGGAAGATTCAGAGCTTGTAATAAACCAGGTGAATGATAGTTATCAAACCAGACATCCCCGGATGAGAGCTTATAGAAATGAAGTATGGGATATGTTTGGTAACTATTTTATAGAACATACAATTAAGGTTGTTCCTATATATGAGAATACGGTAGCTAATTCTTTGGTGGTTGCTGCTGGTAAATTTCAAACTCCAAGTGCTGGTAAAAAGGAATATCAAGTGGATATTGTAAATAGACCATCCATACCTGATAATTCTAAATATTGGTAGGTATTTGAGGATGATATGTAGATAAAAATATTTTTGGAATTGACTTGAGAGTTTGTGAACACTCATATTGATGGCGAAAATGATAATTGTGAAAATTTCAAAGATGTTGAAGAAAGCGAAGAAGAAAAGATTAGTACTGAAAAATTGAAGGGAACTTTAGGAGGAAAGGATATCATTCAATTAAAAAGGAATTTTATACCAAGAGGTTTGATCCCCTTAGAAGTTTTTTTTTATCAGAATGATGTTGCTAAATTTCCGAAAGTGAAACCTGCTGATAATGCTATTGAAGATAGAAATATTGGTACTAAAGAGAATCCAAAGATTGTGAAGCTGTCTAAAAAATTGCCTGCAAAATAAAAAGAAGAATATGTGAAATTGATGAAAAAGTATACATATGTATTTTCCTGGAGTTATGAAGACCTTAAGGAATATGATACTTCAATAATACAACATACTATTCCAATCAAACCTGGAGAAAAACCTTTCAGACAGAAACTTAGAAGAATAAATCCAAAGCTGTTACCAGTTATCGAGAAGGAAATCAAAATATTGTTTGATGCCAAAATTATTGTGACTTTAATATTCTCAAGGTGGGTTGCTAATTTGGTTCCTGTCAGAAACAAAAATGAAGAAATAAGTCTTTGCATAGATTTTAGAAATTTGATAAAGTCTCAATGAAAGATAATTATCCTTTGCTAAATATGGATCATATTTTGCAGAAAGTGGTCAGAGCAGAAAGAATTTCAATGATGGATGGTTTTTCAGGGTACAATCAGATTAAGGTGTTACCTAAAGATCAAGAAAATACTGCGTTCACTACACCATGGGGCACTTTTATGTATGCAAAGATTCCTTTTGGTTTAATGAATGCAGGGGCTACCTTTCAGCGTGCCATGGATATTACTTTTGCAGGAGAAATAGGAAAATTCGTGGTAATTTATATGGATGACATGACAGTATATTCAAGGTCTAATATAGGGCATATTCACCATTTAGAAAAGGTTTTTATAAAGTGCAAAAAATTTGGTATATCATTGAATCCAAAAAAATCAAATTCGCATTGGAAGAGGGAAATTTGTTGGGCCACATAATTTCAAAGGATGGAATAAAGATTGATCATGATAGAGTCAGTGCAATTTTGAAGGTAGGAGACCCAATAAGCAAAAAAGAAATACAATCATTCTTGGGACAGGTAAATTTTTTGAGAACGTTCATTCCCAGTTTTGTTGAAATATTAATGAATATCACAAATATGTTGAAAAAGGGTCATGAAATAAAATGGACAGTAGAGGCTAAGAAATATTTTAAAGAAATAAAACAAGCCATTTTAGAATCTCCTATGTTGGTGAGTCCAGACTTCACTAAATATTTATTAATATTTTCATATGCTTCAGAACATACTATTGCTGCAGTTTTGTTACAGAAGAATAACGAGAACATGGAGCAACCTATAGCCTTTTTCAGTAAGATGTTGAGAGATGGGGAATTAAAATATGATATTATGGAGAAGCAAGCATATGCTTTGGTTAAAGCATTGAAATATTTCAGGGTGTATATTCTTCATTCACATATAATTTCTCATGTTCCAACCAGTGCAGTAAAAGGGATTCCCACACAGCCTGACCCAAAAAGAAAAAGAGCAAAATGGATAGCAACATTATTGGAGTATGATATAGATATTAGACCTATGAAGTTGATTAAAGGGAAGGGACTAGCAAAATGTTGACAGATTCAAACTTTGAATCTTTACAGCTCAATTTCTTATCTAGTCAATCTCATCAGTTGGACACAGGGGTGGAAGTAATGATTGATTTCACTACATCTCCATGGTATTCTAATATTGTTCATGTTCTTCAAAATTTACAAGCTTCTACAGGATTAAGTAAAACAAGAGAAAGATCTATGAAGTTGAAAGCTGCAAAGTTTTGTATTTTAAATCAATATCTTTATTGGAAGGATCCTGGAGGTGTGTTACTTAATTGCCTTTTAGAAAATGAAGCCCACCACACAGTGAAAGAATTTCATGATTGTGGAGGACATCATTCTTGGAAGGTGACAATAAACAAAATTTTGAGAGAATGTTTTTATTGGCCATCATTGTTTTCAGACGTGTATAAAGAGACTAGCACATGTTATCAATGCCAAATTTTTTATGCTAAGAGAAAAGTAATTCCACTTTCTGCTAATCCAATAAAAGTAGAAGCTCCTTTTCAGCAGTGGGGTTTGGATTTCATTGGAGAAATAAACCCCAATTCTTCAGGACAACATAAATGGATTCTAATAGCCACAGACTATTCAACAAAATGGATTGAAGAAAATACCTACCAGGAGAGCTACTGAGACAGTAATAATGTATTTTCTTGAAGAAAATATATTATCTAGGTTTTTGTGTGCTAGAAGAATAGTGACTGATAATGCAGCAGCTTTCAAATCCAAAAAGATGATTAATTTTTGTCATAAATATCATATCAACTTAAATCATTCAACTACTTAGTACCCATGGGGAAATGGATTGGCTGAGTCTTCTAATAAGAGTCTGGTAAGAATTATTAAGAAGTTGTTAGAAGATAACAAGAGAGCTTGGCACACCAAGCTTAAGTATGCTTTGTGGGATGATAGAATTAGTACTAAAAGGGCGATTGGAATGTCTCCTTTTCAATTGGTATATGGAACTGAAGTCATTTTTCCAGCATTATTGGGTGTTCCAGTTATGAAATATTTTCAAGAACAACAGGAGGAACCAAACCACATGCATAGAAGAATAAACCAAATTATCGAATTAGAGGAGCAAAGGAATACAGACTATGATAAAGTGTAGGTACACCAAGAAAAAATGAAAAATACTTTTGATAGAAGGGTGAAAGAAGAACAGTTCCAAATTGATGACCCGGTGTTAAAATGGGATGCTCCTAAGGAAGATAAGCATGGAAAATTTGACCACATGTGGGTAGATCCTTATGTTATTGCAGGTCACGGAGGGGAAAATGCGTTTATTCTAGAATATCCAAATGGGGTTTCATTGGAAAGTAACCGTGTTAACGTAGTATTTTTGAAGCATTACATGTCCTAAGGTGGAGAGTAAAATTTGTACCATAGTTTGTAAATATTTATTTTCTTGAAAGCATTACATATGGTAAACTGAATATTTTTGATGCCCGGAGTGAAGGCCCTAAGATTTAGGAGGTTATCCATTTTATTTATTTAGAAAATATATATTAGAGAAAAAGTAAAAGTTTGGAGATTTTTATACAAAAGTTAGAGACAGGCACCTGGTCTACGAGTTCTTTGATACCTCACAGGAAGATATCATCCCCAGTTGGAGCCAGTTGTTAACACCTCATGTGTTGAACAATTGAGGAAGAAATGTGGTTGAGAAATGATAAAGGGATACATAAAAATTGGCAAATATTGGTAGTCTTGAGTACCTTATTAAAAGTGCGCATTTTGGTTAATTCATTGCAAAATTTGAAGGTATAGATTTATGAGTATGAAAATCTACGGTTGACAATTGATCCGCTGGGGGTAAGTTGCACATGGGAGAATTTTTGATGGAGAGGCAGAAGTTGTTAATGAGGCAGAAATATCAACGACTAAGAAATAAAGTGAATAAAATCTACGATTATGAGGCAGTCCGCGACGTAAAGATGCACGCTTGAAAAAATGAGAAACGATGGTGGAGTACGTATAATATATTTTAATCCAATGGTTCAGACAAAACATGAAATATTATCAATTGTCATTATCTATTCCAGAGTGTGAAGCTGTGAGATAATTAAAAAGGATGAGTGGTAGCAAAATTTAAACCACTTTCCACGTGGTGACTTTTGGTGAGTTCCGCTGAGGAAAGCGGTAAGAGGAAAACAACTTGGTAAAGGCCCTGGAATAGTCCATTGTATAATAGGTGAAGTTGACCTAGGTAAATTCATTTCAATTGCACGCTGCAGGTGAAATATAAGTGGACAGTTCTCCATCTTTTCCAAAGCCAACTTCTACGTATTCATAGTCACCAGGTAATCCTTGAAACACTGAAACTTTGATTAAAGACTTGTCGCCATTGTTTATTATGGAGAAGGAACAGGGTTGAAGTGTATTACAGAGAGTGTTGTATGAGAGAGAAGAGGTTGTTGTTGATAGGGAAAGGAATGTATGTGACCCTATTCTGTCAGTTTGTAGTGGATAAGTTTCAAAGGATCATTTGTCGCAGTATAATTTGCAAGGGAATGACATTCTGAATTTTTGCAGTTCTTTCTTATATTATTTTGCTATTGAAAAAACCCTACCTTTTCCCGAATTTGTCGAATGGTGCTCAAATAGTTACTCCAGCTCTGAAAGAGTTATTATGAGCCATACCACGTCAAAAATCCTTTGTAAAGTTGACGCAAAAATTGTTCGCGAGATATTGAGTCTCCTTGATAATTTTCCTGATAGCTGTGAGTCTTTAAATGAACAGGTTTTAATTGAAATGTATGAAAATTGTAGAACTGAAGTCAAAATGCCAGTTTTTATCGAGTATTCTAAAAGATGGTCAGTCGTTAGAAGGTGTATTCCTACCATACAATGTTAATATTTTCAAGAAGGAAGTACAGTTGGTCATGTCTCTGGTCAGTCAAATTTTGGGTTTGGATGATGATATTCATATCAATGAAGTCATCTTAGGTTTCTTGCTGAGTATAGGTTTAATTGACCCTGAGTCCCATTTAACCCGTTGTTTTAATCTTCATGAGTATCTAGCTGAGGTTATCCATGCTCAGTTGGTTGAATTCCCTAAATTTAGGTTCTTTAGATATCAGTCATATTTATTGAACATGATTTTGTGTTCTAATGTGTTGGAGTTGCAGTTCTTGTCCACCATTTTCTCTCCGGACCCCTCGAAACAAATTAGCATGTTCGAGTTCATAAATACAATCATGGCTGAGATTTACAAATTGATGTTTGATGATGTCTTTCCAATGGTGTTGGAATACATGAGACTTATGTTACAGTCTTCCTCAGAAGAAAAAAAAGGGATTGGTTCTTGTATAAAGAATTTACTGTTCTGAGAGTGTATGGGTCCACTGGAGAACCATACAGGTTACCTGATTTTTTGACTCCAAGAATATTCGCACTAGAGTTTATGAGACAGAGGTTATGTGCAGAAGAAGAACATTTTGGGGCATTTAAAAAGTCTTCCAATGTTAAATTTCCTCTCAAAGTTGGTCCATTCATTTAAAAAAATAAAAGCGCCTTGTTAGTCATACAGAGATTGTTAGAATTTATGGATTTTAAGAAGGATCAAAAAGTAAATTATGATCCACATCAAATTATTTCTCAGAGGAAGCGGTTGAACAAAAATAAACCATTTGATCATCAAACGATTGAAGGTTTAGATAAAATAGAAAATTTGGCTAATTTTGAAGAAAATTCAGAAGTTGATGAATATAGGAGCAACAAATTGACTGCCGTGGCTCAAACGCCCGATAATTCCAGCATTTTGAATAAGAGGAGTTTTTCTGAAACTGATGGCATGGATGTAGATGAAAATATTTCTCATAAAAAGAACAAAACACACCCACACGCTGATCAAAATATTTTAGAAGAAATAGTTTCAGAAGATTTAAAGAAAATGGTCTTGTTCCAGAAAAAGTCTGTACATATGCATCAATACTCCTTCAGAGAAGAAGGTAATGCATAGTCTAGTCCCTGCTACAAATCCAAGATAGAGTTAGTATCAAGTTATGATGCTAAACAAATGAAATCATCAGAGGAAACTAAGAATCTGCTTCCTCGAGTTAGAAATTTAATCAATCAAATGACTTCATTGATTTCTACTTGAGACACAGAGAGGAATACCCTGAAATTGACCGTGGTTAGTGACAAGAAAGTGTCTGAAATGGAGGTGAAGTTAGACAAAATCAGTGTTCTTGATAAGATACAACTCCATAAAAAAAATGGAGATGTTATTTACTCTGATTTTTCACATGCTATTATGAAAATTAATAAATTACAGTCCCTTGTAGATAAGATGGAGGTTCAATTGAAGCCTGAAAGCGTTGAAAATAAAGCAAATTTGATTCAAATTAAAAAGTTGCAGGGAGATGTTGTGAGCCTAGGGACCGAACCAGGTAATATGCAGGAAACCAAAAATATTCTAGAGAAGAAGGACAATACCATTCAAGTATTGAACAAGAAGCTTAAAGTCCCTAGTGCTGAACATGTTCAGTCTTCATAATTATTTACACTTCAGAAGGAAAAAGAGAAAATTTATCAGGAGATGATGGACTATAAAGGAAAATCATTGAAGCTGCAGGAAGAGAAAAACACGTGGGAATTAGAAATAACCGAATTGTTGGCTCAAATTTTGAAATTGAAAAAGGATCAAAACAATGAAAAACAAATTATGGAAGAATTGATGAGTCAAACCCCTCTTGACATTGATTTACCCCTTGTTAATATTGAAAGACCATTAAATGAATTTTCTCTAGATGCTCTATTAGTTCCTATGTCACAAGTAAGTTTGAAAGAGGTGGAGATTAAAGAATTAAAAGAGGAAAATGAAAAAAATAAAATCAGAATTGGCTAAGATCATTGAGGAGAAGAATAAAACATTGAATGATAAAATCCAATTGCAGAAAAATCTCAGTGAATTAAAGGAAAGAAGT
This sequence comes from Pseudotsuga menziesii, assembly GCA_001517045.1. NCBI lineage: Eukaryota > Viridiplantae > Streptophyta > Pinopsida > Pinales > Pinaceae > Pseudotsuga > Pseudotsuga menziesii. The sequence goes on along the minus strand of LPNX010364926.1, from coordinate 981,317 downwards.
ACAGGAAAAGCTCCTCTACAAGGAGCTAAGCATTTAATTTGGGATACACTGTCTATGGAAATCACCAAGTTTAGGCATTATTTAAATTTTATTGATGATGAAAGTGCACTAGTCAATTTAGCTACTCGAAGATTGAAGTTGGCCAATGAAACTATGGAAAATAAGCCTTTGACTACTGTTCACAATGCTTTGAATTTCTTAAATTATTTAACATATCAGAATTTGCAGGACATTGGGATTAAGGACAGAGTAGCAATTGTGTTGTGGGAAAAGAAGTTTATAAATAAAAATCAACTCATGAAAGTGGTGCAGGATAAGGCGAATACAATATCTTCTCAGATAAAAGATTTCAGGTTTGCTTTTAAAGATCTATTTGATGATGGTCTTTCTTCTTTCTGAGATGATGAAGGAAGGTTTGAAGGAAGGTTATTTTCCAAGGAGAAATATCACAGTTTGTTGGTACAGAGTCGCATCGACCACTCCAAATTTGAAGATTTAGTCAAAGGGTTAACAGGAAAGATCATTGTGTAAAAATTGACAGAGGACTTTAAGATATTGGATAAGTTTTTAATTATTAAGAAAGCATTGCCTGCCGTGTTTTATGAAGCTTATGTGGATTTGGAGGTGTCAATTAGAGAGATGACAAAATATGACACCCCAAATGTGGAATAATGGAATATCGTGGAGAAATTTTGAAATACCAAGTACATACTTCATTCATGAAGACAGGTGTTGCAGTTCGTGAAGCTGTTTGTTAGATATGCCTTGCAGTTACTAAGTTTGCTATAATCGAGCAATCTGTTGTTTCAATCAAAGCATGTCATTATTATTCCTAGTTATTAGGGACATGGTTACAAAAATTTGATTAACAGATTAATTGGTTATTGATCTTCTTGGGAAGAACCTATTTTTGTATATATTTGAATTTATTTGATGTATTGGGGGTTGGAACCCAATAAGCTTGGACCGATGTTTTTGAGAACTTATGATTTTTGAATGAAATTACAGAGCTAAATGCAATTTGATCTTCAAAGGGTTCATGTGTCCTTTATGTTACAATCTGCGCCTTCTTTCCCTGTGATTGTTTTCAAGTGTTTACCTTCCATTCTGTTTTCTTTCATATTTGAACGTAGTGTTTAATAGTTTCAGAATTCATACATGTTATGCTCTAGATATTGCCTCAGATATTCACAAATATTTCCTCTAAAGTTGATATGGAATTCATCTCGTGATGCTCTATATTGATGGACTGCTCATGTTTTTCTCCTATCGCTTGAAAATCAATGAATGACTGTGACTATTGGAGAAACAAAATATCCCAGCTCTTTTGACTTAAATACCCCACTGTAGATTTATGTTGTTGTGAAAGAGAAGATTACAGGGGATGGTTGCTATTGAGGGATTTTCCTACGATGTGGATGGAAAAATTTGAAAATATTTCAATGTAGGAAACAATGACTCAATTTCTTCGGGAAGAAGATGCCACAGAAAGGCTTACTACAAAGGCCAACGTATTTCTTTTACAATTGGAAAGGAAACCCCAAGAGATCCTGTATTAAATCCTCTGAAGGCTAGTGAAGGTCCTCTTGTAAAATCATTGAATATTCATGGTTGATATGAGGTTGACAGGCTTATAGACTATTGCATATATGCAAATGTTCTTTCATGAATTTGGTGGCACCTCCTCATTTGCAGGATATGGTTAGGGGTAATATTCAACTACCAAAATGATATCAAAGTATTTTCTAAGAGAATATTTTCATCATGTTGTTGGCTAAACAGAAGGGAAATGCAGAGCATAATTTTTTATGCTTGAAACTTGAAATTACCCAAGGAACATGGCCATGATAAATGTTATTGCAATGTTCCCTAAATTACCATTGTTTTTGAAAATTATAAATTGCAAAGGGGTGGAAGAGGATGCCTAGAATATTACAAACACACTTCTTTATGTGATTAACTTACTGAGGCTAATTCACATTTCCCAAGTCATTGTTCAATGTGTTGTGTTCTAGCAGTAAGGCAAGGCATTTATTGTAATGAAGACCATGTTCAAACTACAAGCCTTGTTGGGTATGTTGCTTTGTTAACATAGTCATGCAATGATGGATGGAAATCATTGTAGATTGATGTCTCTTTTCCTAGAATGTATGATCTCAAGTGCTTGACAATTTGGTGTAGTACATCAATTTCTATTGTAGTGTGGTATTTTGGCACATGATTGGTTGATTTGAGAAGTATCCACTTATTATTTTACAATGTTCCTTTGAATACCATAGACTGAGATTTACATCAGTGGAACCAAGAGTGAAGTCTTATTAATGAAATAGATTTTATCAAACCTAGGTATAGGGAGCATCTGATTACTAATGTAGTTATTTATCCATTTCTCTTATTTTTTCCATTTCTTGTTGCTCAAGTTCAGAGTACATTTGTACTGGCATAGTATTATCCCCCCATTCTTCATGAATGTTACATGCTTGGGTTTCTACGTTTGTTGTATGTTATCGATACCCAAACGTTAAATTTTATCTGATTTATTAGTTGGTTATTAATTTAACTCATTTTTTTTTATTTCAATTATGAGTTGTTAGTTATTGTTTGTTCAATAACATGCCAATTTCCAAAGAACAAAACAAAGAATGAAGCAAGTTTAAGATGCAAAGAGTGGTCAGATCTGAATTGTAAAGTTATATAAGCCAATCTTCTCGCATGAAGAGGCTATACATATTATGTGATGAATCAGAGGGGTTAGATGTTGTGCTATGTTCTTGACAAGAATTTTCAATATTGTTCAACCTTGATTTCTTAGTTGGAAGACTGATTATAGTTTGAAGGAGAGAACAAAACAAAAGAGTGAAGCAAGTTTAAGATGCAAAAAATGGTTAAATCTGAATTGTAAATTTCTATAGAGTTAATTTGGAAAAAATCATGTAATATGTATAGCCTCTTCATGTGAGAACATTGTCTTATAGGATGATCACCGGTAATTAGGAAATAATAATTATGTCCAAAATTGATAGCCATAGATTTTTCCACCAGTCTTGATTATGATGAATCATATAGATCTTGTATTTCATTGTTAGCTAAATATTATTCTATTGGTCCCTCTTTTTAAGACTTAAATGAAGCTTGGTTATGAATTTGTTATTGCTTAATTACGATTACATCACCACCTTCTACTTCTTGTTTTAACACACCTTTGAATGTATTGAAAGGAATACTATTTGATATGATGCTAATAAATGAGGTGCCATTATCTATTTTAATTTTACAGGGAGTACACATGTTGACAATTTTAATTACACCATACATGGACACATCCAAGATCATGTCTCACAGTATATCATGTTGTGTGCATGATCTTGATCTTTGGTAGGAATTATGTTGCTAGCATTTTAGTTTCTGTTTGTAGTTTGAATATCTTGTGTTTCCATTTTTATGATTTAAAACCGTATTATTCCCTGCTACAAGAAATACTTAAGATTGAGTTGTACTCAAGTTAGGAGAGCTTCTCCTTAGTTCAATACATGCATGTGAAAATCAAACTACAAGCTCATAATATTTTCTATATAGAGTAGGCCTTTAGCAAGTTCAATATATTATGATCATTGATGAATGTCAATATTTTGAGGGCCATACCTTCTTTTTCTGGGTCGTGGGTCATACCTTCTTCTTGATGGTAATGTCCTTTATCATAAACGTGTATAAAAATTTAGGGGACATCAAAAATCAGATTACCATTCATAAATTTAGGGATAGGGTTTCAATGTTAAAGTTGTAAGTTTTGAGTCATATTTTTAGGGTTAGGGTTTGAGTCTTCACATTTAGGGTTTTTTAATTTTTTTTTTCATGTCCAAAATATGATGAAAAATGTAACTTCCGATGATATTCTTATTTTATTAATGTTATAGCTCCTTTAGGGGATGTTATTGATGTATTTGGTAATGTAAAAGTCATTGATAGAGTCAACGTAAACACTCATTGTAATTTGGGTGAATATAAAATGATAATGTTCCATTTTACTAATTTTATATAATTTTTCTCATGCAGGTTTCACTTCTGGTTTCTATATCGATTTGGAATTTCAATTTTGTAATATTAAGTAAGATTTAAAACATGGATTGTGGAAAGAAAAATAAAACATCAAGACAAAAGGATGTAATATCATATTTTCAAAATCCTTAATCCAATAATCCATATTCTATTCATGCTTCAATCTCTCTTGAGCAAGGTATCGATGAGAGAGATTTCAACATATTTGAGAATGTTAGTTTTTCAACATTCAAGCTAGCATTATGTTAGGATCTTTACTGAGAGAATAACATGCACAACAATAAAACATAAGCACAACACAAGGGACAATGAACACAGTTTTTTTCATCGGGGAAACCATAAATGGAGAAAACCCTGCAACTTCCTCAGAGATAGAATCAGCACAAGATATAAAACCCAAAACAGTAAGATGCACTCCCGACAGCAACAGTCTCTCTCTCTCACACGGAGAGAGCTTCTCCTCTCTCACTCATTTGCCCCTATGAGTGTGTGTGTGTATTAGAATGATAAATAGAGAGGCTCTCACTCTTTATTTATATTCTTCTGTTCACTTGGAACCCACTCCAACATGTCGGCCTCAATTAAGAATTACTTACTAGAGCCGACGTCTCTAGGAGTGTCTAATAACCCTAGTGCCCCACCACTTGTGGGGAGTTTTCCTCCTCTGACCAGTAGGAGGGTAGCACAATGGTGGGGACTATTGTCCCAAATTACAATGACTCACCTAGGGCCGAATTCACTAGGATAGTCTAATAACCCAAGGGCCCCAAAATTGTGGGGACCTTAACCCTTGACCAATAGGAGGGTTACCCACAATGACTTGACGTGACTTTCTCATTATAGAAACTTCTCAAAATAAAAATCAGGGTATGACATGACTCAAATACATTACAATACATCTTGAAATAAACATTGGGTTACAATACATAAGAAATACAGATGAATACATTCCGAAGTTACAATTACATCAACACTCCTTCTTAACTAGGAAGGTATTCTCTTGACACAATTTATTAGCACAAGTCTTCTTCTCTGTATCATCTGAATCATTGTCAACTTCTTGTCATCTTCATATTCAAGTCATCTTCATATTTAGGTCATCTTCATTTGGATCTATATCATCACTCGATCTGGATCATCGTCACTGGATCATACTCGATTTGGAACATCGTCACTGGATCATACTCAATCTAGAACATCGTCACTGGATCATACTCGATTTCGAACATCGTCACTGGATCATACTCAATCTGGAACATTGTCACTGGATCATACTCGATCTGGATCATCACTGCTGGACTGGATCAGGATCATCACTCGATCTGGATCATCACTACTGGATCTGGATCATAACTTGATCTGGATCATCATCTAGTCATCATCATGTGTGCTATCTCATCATAGGAATTTCTACAGAGCCAACCTTCTTTCATGCTAGTTGTAGGCCTAGCCATCAGGTAGGTCTTCAACCAGCACTTACATCTGACCTACTCATCAGAAAGGAATGCCCAACACTCACATCTGATCATGTAGTAACCTATAGTCACATCCGAAAGGCCCTACACTCACATCTGACATGGAAAGAACTGAATCCTCTCACCATGACAGAATGGCCATCACTTACATCTGACATGGAAGGAAGTGAATCCTCTCACCATGACAGAATGGCCCACACTTACATCTGACATGGAAGGAACTGGATCCTCTCACCATGAAATAATGGCCCGCACTTACATCTGACATGGAAGGAACTGAATCCTCTCACCATGATAGAATGGCCTGCACTCACATATGACCTGGAAGGAACCAAATCCTCTACCCTCATTAGAAAGCCCCCCATTCCCTGACTGAGCTACCTGGTAATGGACCAGGTGCCTCCACTCTCCCGGAGAGTGGTAGTTTCCCTTACATCTATCCTACTCGACAGAATGGCCAACACTCACATCTGACATGGGAGGAACCTAATCCTTTAGCCATGACAGAATGGTTCAACCCTTACATCTGACCTACTCGTTAGAATGGCTCTCTCAGTCCCGGACTGAGTGTTCCTGGTAACTGACTAGGTACCTCCATTCCCAAAATGGCAATAAACACTCATATCTGACATGGAAGGAACCAAATCCTCTCACCATGATAGAAGGGATCAGCCCTTATATCTGACCTGCTCATCATAATGGTTATGGATCTCAGCACTCATATTTGACATGGAAGGAACCAAATCCTCTCACCATGGCAGAATGGCTCAGCCCTTATATCTAACTTTCTCGTCATAATGGCTATGGATCTCAGCACTTGTATCTGACATGGAAGGAACCAAATCCTCTCACCATGATAGAATGGCTCAACCCTTACATCTGACCTGCTTGTCAGAATGGCTTTGGGACTCATCACTTTCCCTTGGAGGAAACCTCGATCTGGAGAACACCAAGCTTCTCCCTGTAGTACTCGAACTTCACTCTAGCCAATGGTTTCATCAACACATAAGCTATCTGTTCCTTCGTTGCAACATACTGGAGCTTCACTACTCCTCTCTGCACCATATCCCTGATATAGTGATACTTGATCTTGATGTGCTTCGACTTGTCATGGAACACTGGATTCTCTGACAACTTCATGCAACTCTGGTTGTCACAATGTATACAAGTAGCATAAATATGGAGATCAAATAAATCAGACAGTAGCTTTTTCAGCCATACTGCCTCACAACTAGGTGAACAAGTTGCGACATACTCTGCTTCAGCTGTACTCAGTGCCTCACAGGATTGCTTCCTGCTAAACCAAGAGAACACACCTGATCCCATACTGAAGCAACACCCTGAAGTGCTCTTCCTATCGATGGCACTGCCTACCCAATATGAAGTAACATAAACCTCCAGGTTAATCTTGTGATCCGCATTGTACTTGAGCCCATAATCAATTGTACCCCTCAGGTACCTCAGAATATGCTTTGCAGCAATCAAGTCAACATTTCTTGGATCTGTCAAGAACTGGATCAAGGTGTTCACAGTAAATCAAATGTCTAGTCTCGTGTTCATCAGGTACATCAATGATCCAATCATCTGATGATACATCGTAGCATCAACCGACTCTGATGAAGCATCGCTCAATAGCTTCAGGTTCGATGCCATAGGTGTGGTCATGTAGTACAACATCCTGAACCTATTCAAGATCTCTACTACATACTTCCCTTGTCCACATCTCCAGGCCTAGAAAATAGTGCATCGACACATGATAGGAGCATCACTGGTCTTCCACCTTCAACCTTGAAGCAAAGTTTTGAATCCACTTTACTCTTAGTAAAGCCTAGAGTCATCAGTAATCTTCCCATCCTGTCGTACCATGTCTAACCTCAAGATATTATATAGTCACTCCCTTTGAAGCAAAGCATCATACTCCCTCTGTCTTCTGGGATTTATGCACTAAAAATATTCTGCACCGAAGTGACAAGTAGCTTCCTATGCTACTAGATTCTATGTATCCATCTAGTGTATAGAATTTCATCTTCAACCTTGTAGCAAAGGTTAAGATCTTCATAAATCTCATCATGTATGTGTTTCAATTCTTACTGGTTGCAAATGTCTCTTCGTAGTCTATGCCTTCTTTTCATGAGAAGCCTCGTGCTACGAATCTTGCTTTGTATCCCATGATGTTTCCCTCTACTGCTTGATGGAGCTACAAACTTCCCTTCACATATTGATACTGCATCCTAGACATCATTCTTCTTGAACTGGTCTTCCATTTCTTCTTCATTACTTCTTCATGGCTGGAAGGTTTTGTATCAATGATGTCGCTGCATTTTTCATATTATTCTTCATTTTGAAATGTCATCACTTGTTCTTCGGAACAAGTCTCATTCTTCTTTTCTTGCAGGCGATTATGTATGTGGTCTTTCCTACAAGTCAAATGCATTTGTATGGTTAGAAACATTTCTTAAGGAATATTTATACTGGCAAGTTATTATGCATAAATATATGATCATGCAACTACTTTAGCCAATACAACATTCATCCATATCTCACGAAACGTTTCTAGATGCCTTCCATCTCTACCAGGACAACATTGAGATTGTGCAATAATCCAATATGTCAGCAAAGAGGTTTCATTCTAGATAAGTAACAATGGAGAGTTGTATAGCACCACGAGCTAATTAAGCATCATATGCATATTAGTAGTATACTGTTGTTAATGCAAACATCCTGTCATGCATAATACATCAACTGAATATAAACAAATACATAACAAAATAATGAAATGTCAATTGAATACTTATCTTTATTTGTTTCATGGGTAAACTCCTTGAGCCTTCAGCTTCATCATCTTCTTCATTCATGATAGCATCATTTCTTATCCAAATGCTAAGGTGGATAAGAGGTGCTTCAAGAGTTGAGTTCTTCATATTCCTCATCAATTGAGGGATCTTCTTTGGATGGTGAGAGCTCGATCTTCAGTTGCTCCCATATTTTCTTCTCTTCTCATGAGTTGTGCTTCTTCTTCTTCTCGGAGTTTGCTGAAAGTAATCAATTCCTTCTGGCACACATTCCTCGCATGAATGAATCCCATGATCCTAGGAGGCCATTCAAGGTGGCCATCACCACTTCTGCATTATTCACTTCTTCTTTTACCGCTTAGAGTTGTTCTTTGATTTGAGAGACCCTTATGACTGCATGGTCTCTGCATTCTGAATCTTCACATTCTTTAACTAGTTTCTTAAGGTCATATTCTGATGTATGTTCTTCCCTTCAAATAGATTGGTCAAGGAATAAAAAATGTTTAGTTTCTTTAGGGAAGAAACTTGTAGTACAAGTTGATTCGTGATTGAATCAACAATGATCTTCTTGGCCTTGACCAAGTTCTTCTTGTGTAAGGCTTCTAGCCTCATCTCCCTCTGGAACTGGAACCTCTCTACTCATGTAGGTGTCTCATTCATTTTCTTCAGAGAGATCACATAATTCCATGCTTGGAAACTTCACCAAGCTTATCATGAAGCTGATGTGATATATCACTTTGAAATGAGAACCTCAAATGGAAATAGCAAAAGATTAGATCTTACTGTTTTGAGGTGTCTGTCCTGGTTCTGGAGCTGGCTGGTCTAAGGTTTGTCACAGAAACCCTAATTTTCAAAACTTGGAATATTTTAGATATGATTGGATAGAAATATAGATATCTTCAAATGGAGCTGTCCAATGTACTCCTTTTCTGAAAACAGTGGAGGGAAGCTCCCAGAACAGGAAGCCCTAGTTTTCCAATTTCTTCTGCAGAAATTCCTGTTACTGTTTCTGTGATATCTCCGAAATTACTACTCCTCTATGTCTGAAATTTCACACTAAGGTAACCTCGCATGTTCTTGATCCAACACCATAGGTTTCATCAGATTTTTTTTCACCAATTGGGATTTACGATCCTTTTCCCAAGGTGACCTGTTACAGGACTGTTCAGAACAACGAAGTTGTACGACATGCCACGTGTCACTGGTTCATCTTCTGAGTCCAATATTCAGAACACCGAAATTACAGTCTATAAAATTTTTGTAGAATCTTTAGGAATTCCATTTGGACCTCTGTTTCCCAAGATATGGGAATTTGACCTAGGTGTCCTGTTTAGGGATGAATTCTGGAAGAGGCTGGAACCATAAATTGGAGGGATAATATCGCCCAGAATATAGTGAATCGAAGGATGAATTTTGGATACAGTGTACATCAGGATTTTATATTTGGCCCCTGCAATGTTCAGGTCCTAATCCTTCACTAATCTTGGGATATAGCTAATGTACCAAAACTTAGTAGTTTTAGTACTTAGGGTTTTTCTAGCTCATGGTCAAACTAGGGTTTGAATTTCCTGGAGTTTTACCCAACCAAATTTCTTGATCCAGGTCTCTAAACTTCGATTTTGATGAGGAGAACAATCCTATGCTGGGCTCACTCAAAAATTCCTCTTCTGTAGAAAGCCCTAATTTCCCGCACCAAAACTGAAAATGCTCGGAATCGAATTTCGCTTCGACAAAAAGATGCGCCCTTCAATGGAGAGTCAGCCTAGCATACTTTTGCTGATGGATTGTGGAGAGAGACCCAAAAATTAAGAATCCCTAGATTTTGTAGCTACACAATGTCTTCTTCTCAGGTTAGCTCTGATACCATGTTAGTTTTTCAACATTCATGCTAGCATTATGTTAGGATCTTTACTGAGAGAATAACATGCACAATAATAAAACATAAAGACAACACAAGAGACAATGAACACAGTGTTTTTCATCGTGGAAACCATAAATGGAGAAAAACCTGCAAATTCCTCAGAGATAGAATCAACACAAGATGTAAAACCAAAAATAGTAAGATGCACTCCCGACAGCAGCAGTCTCTCTCTCTCTCACACTGAGAGAGATTCTCCTCTCTCACTCATGCACCCCTATGAGTGAGTGTGTGTATTAGAATGATAAATAGAGAGTCTCTCACTCTCTATTTATATTTTTCCATTCACTTGGAATGCACTCCAACATGTCAGCCTCACTTAACAATTACTTACTAGAGCTGACATCTCTAGGAGTGTCTAATAACCCTAGTGCCCCACCACTTGTGGGGACTTTGCCTATTCCGACCAATAGGAGGGTAACAAAATGGTGGGGACTATTGCCCCGAATTACAATGACTCACCTAGGTTCGACTTCACTAGGATAGTCTAATAACCTAAGGGCCCCACAACTGTGGGGACTTTAACCCTTGACCAATAGGAGGGTTACCCACAATGACTTGACATGAATTTCTCATTATAGAAACTTCCCAGAATAAACATTAGGGTATGACATGACTCAAATACATTACAATACATCCTAGAATAAACATCGGGTTACAATACATAAGAAATACAGAAGAATACATTCCGAAGTTACAATTACATTAGCAGAGAATGCATCTGCAACCCATACAGTGGATGGTAGAATACATTGCTATAGTGATTAAAGTGAGACAAATTCATTTTGATATGAAATTGGTAGTTCAAATGTTGAATATTTTTCCTTTCAGGGTGACACAATGCATTCTCAAAAAAGGAAAAATGGCCAATGGGACTTAGGGAGAAAATTCAAATTTGATTGGGTCTCAATATACCTATTTATTGAATCAATGAGAATGAGACCTCATGAGAAGTTAAATGCATTTCATGTAGTTGGAAACTTAGCAAGGTACTGAAATTGCAAATGAAGTTAGACACAATAGAGAAGCATGTTGGAAAGGTGTATGATAAGAAAGATGGAAATGATGAGAATAAATCTACTCCCAGATGGAAATATCTTAGCCAGGCTCGTCATCTCCAATTTGAAGAGGAATATAATAAACTCTTACTAAATAAGAAAAAATAAATGAAAGTGGAGGAACGATCACACCTTAATTTGAAAATATGATGGAAAAAATTTGTCATCAAGGACAATACAATTAAGCACTACATTTCACCTTCTATCCAATGGTCGTCCTATGACAGATTATCTAAAAATTATGAAATATCTATCTTTTATTCAAGTTCCAGATTTTCCATCTTCTCATTGGTCTTTATTGAGTGGTTGGGAATGGGGAAAATATCTAGCTCAAGTAGAAAAGGACGAGATGAAAGAGAAGATTGTAAATGCTACATTTTTTTCACTTCCTTTGGATGAAGTTATGACTATTGATAATAATTCATGTATTTGCATGAGTTTATATGGTCAATGACCATATCAGGCATTCCTATCTACTTGGAATTCATAAATGACCAAAATATCTACAACGAAAAATATTTATGAACTTGTTATTGTTAGCTTGAAGGAAATTGGATGTATGGATGATTCCATAATTGCAAAAAAGTTGGTATTTTTTGGAGTAGATGGAGCATAAGTAATGCAAGGAAAAATGAATGGCCTTTGTGCTAGAATGAAACTATCAACTTCATCATATATGCTTATTATTTATTGTATGGTTCACAGGATGAATCTTGTATTTAAAATAGTGAGAAAATTTTCATTGGTTTCAAAGGTTGAATATCTTATATGTGAGGTTCATGCATACTTTTTTCAAAGTCCCAAACGATTTTTAGAGTTTAAATTTTGTTTTGATGGTGTTACAAATGGAACAAAACTATTAAAAGATGTTGATACAATATGGATATCACTGAAGGGACCAACTGAAAGACTATTCAATGAATGTGCATCCTTAGTAGGGGTGATGTATGAACATCGCTCAAGTGTAGAAAAATCTCAAACTCTTCTATTTCTACTAAATGAAATAGAGACATTATTAACATTGGCTGGAATTCTTCCTATGCTTCATGAAATGAATAACCTCATGAAGATGGCTCAGAGTCCCACAATGTATATTGATGAATACACAAGAGCAAGAAAATTAATTGTAGAAATAATAGATCAATGCTATGATAAATGATGCTAATAAGAAGTACAGGAAATCAATCTTGCTACTAAGAATTCTCACAAGCATACATAGGAAAAATAGAGAGAAGAAAAGAGACTGAATCACATGAATGAAGAGATGAATATTGGTGTGTATCATTCCATTTAATAATGATGAATAATAGTGTACATAAATATTACATGGATCATAGGAAAATATATTTGTATGGAGACAACTCATAAAGCTCAAAAAGGATGACTTACCAAAATATAGCAAACCCCCATAGGTGGCTAAAGCACTTCCAAAATATATCAAGGACCTCGCGAATTAGAAAAATCATGAGTGAATTTTCAAGGAGATGGAAAAATCATGCTAATCCTAGAAAATGGAGGAAAAGTCATGAAGGATGGGTTGGCAACAAAAGGACCCAATTTCCTAGTTTGACTAGCTTTACCTTATCCACAAAAAAGCAAGAAAAGAATAATAAAGCAGAATCTACTGTAAAGTCTTGTATACTAATTTTGGATGGTCAAAAGGTGGTAAATATCAACCAAAAATTAGAAATAAATAATTCCTAGGATATAGATGTCATGTATTGAATTTAAGGTGCAAGTGGATGCCAACTAATTTAGCTAGTGGGAGAATAATTAATCAAATAATGATTAATTATTTTATCCTAAGTTATGATTGGGTTTAATATATTCCAACACCCCCATATAAGTCTAAATTTCTGATGGTATGTCGAAAAATATAGATGCATATAGCACCCAACAACAAGGCTATGGTCACCCTTTAACAATTATTATGTCCAAAAAAGTGAGGAAAGAAGCAAAACCAAATGGGGAAAATACTCCCTCAAGAAAGGAAAAGGAACAACATTTTTGAAATAATATGTCTTCGACATATCCTTGTCTTCACTTGAATGAGCTGAGTAAACTGCTTCTTGATGGAAGACTTGCTGAAGAAATAATGAACTCCATGATCATGCGCTAGAGTGTAGAACCTGCAAGAAGGAAGAGGAGAGACTCCTTGTATCTCATTCTCTGATGAAGTAGGAGAATTATCTGAATGCTTATTTCTACTGTCAAACTATGATATGAAAACATAATCTGAAATGGAAAATAGATCTGTGCATACTCCTTCCTAAAGAGTACAAAAATTAAGACAATTTATTTCACACCCAATTCCCAGAATAGCTGCAAAATTGTGATGTGAATCACATGTAAATATTCCAATCTGATGTAGCACCTATATATATATATATATGATATGATATGAGGCTGATAAAACTCTAATATATCAGAAATATTAGCATATGGGACAGCAAAGACAAAGGATTTTGTGGCTCCATGAGGATATAGGGCTAGGCTAGGAAAATTATGAGCAACTGGGGAAAACTGATAGGTGTAAAAATCTGAATGATGGATGTACATAAGATTTGAACCATATGTATTTAGAAAAGATCCAAACATGTTTAATATCAATCCAAATATGACTAAGTACATGGATAACCAGCCACTGGAATATAGGAAAGACTTCAAACCATGTAAGATAAATATCACTGCATAAGATACCAATGAGGAATCAACTAGTGAACTTGGGATTCGTATAGTATTAGGATTATTCAGAGGTGTTACACCCAAATATCATCATCAAAATGTGATAATATCCTAAACATCCATGTTTTCCCTAATTCCAAAATATTGAAGTGAAAACATTGATCCAGATGTCAAGCTTGCATATAAAAACCTAGCACTGCTTCTACCCTCAAGCCTAGGAGAGGTACCTTCTTCAGTACTGCCTGAGTTTTGTTGAAGACAGGTGGTGGCACTACCTTTATTATTTTTTTGAAGAGTGGTTATTCCCTAGCACCTCTCTGTCATGAAGGAGCAAGAGAGGTGCCCTTGGTAAAAAGTGAAAAAGGGAGACTTCACAAACCTTCTAGATCAAAAGCTTCGTGGCAGGCCTTATCCCTATTCACCTGGGTCAGTTGGGCTTGAGATCCATCATTTAGGGATCTCCTATCCACCTCACCCACCAAAATATCAACCATCTCTATCCATTTGAGGCATATAAAAATAGGCTCATACCCCATGGTTGAGGAGAGAGCAAAGTCACGTGCCATTTTTGACATTCTAGCCTAATCCAATAGAGTGAGCATAGAGGAGCAAGTTGGAGCTATTGGGGATAAGAAATCAGTTTTGTGGAGGAGTGCATCAACATTAAGGCACAGTTTGTAAACTCTTTAATTATTTATTAATGCAAAGTTGGTTCCTTTCCCATATACTTGTTATGTATAATATTTCATGTTTATTATCGGATTCCTTAGTAACCGATATAGATCTATAGATGATGTTCTGGTACTTTTGATATTTTTTGTTTGATGTGTTTATGCAGGTATTTTCTTGGAGATATTTTTCCATAGGTGAATATCCACATCATTCCATCAAAGATTGTATTCCAGGTGTCTGTAATTTCTAGGAGAAGTCTACCAACCTTGTTATGAACTATTTGTTCTGGATCTGAACCATTCAGACCATAGGAAAAACTTCTGTCCGCACAAGGTGCAAAATTCCTAACAAAAAATATGGCAACCATACTGGGAAAGAGCTTCAGCAGATCTGATATTCCTTAATCTTTGAACACTTGTCTGAATCCAAGCTCCATATTTTTATCAATTCAGTCAAATCTACCATCTGTCCTAGTTAGGTTTTGGTTTGATATCATC
Source organism: Pseudotsuga menziesii (assembly GCA_001517045.1). Classification (NCBI taxonomy): domain Eukaryota; kingdom Viridiplantae; phylum Streptophyta; class Pinopsida; order Pinales; family Pinaceae; genus Pseudotsuga; species Pseudotsuga menziesii. The sequence goes on along the minus strand of LPNX010364926.1, from coordinate 966,164 downwards.
AGATCTCTTCAGATTTGAGTCATCCTAACTTTCCATGCTCTTTATTACTGTTAATTCATCATTTTTTATGCTAGTTTTCCAAGATTTAACCTTTTTTCACCCTTATTATGTTTTGGACATCTACATGGAACTGTGTATGTGCAATGGGAAAGAAGCGATGCCATCACCTGTGAGTATTTATCAGGAAGTGGTGCCTCCTCAAAACCACTCTGTCAACAACCCTCTAGAAGCGGTGTTAGGTAGGTTTTTCCAGACCTCTACCTTTTTCAAAATTTTGTAAAGAAAGTTTTGGTTTTTGAATTTCTTGTCTTCAGTTGGCATTGTCTGGACTTGTTTGCAAATACCTGAGTGTTTGAAATCTGAAATTTTTTATGTGGTAAATGCTTATTTGTTAGAATCAAAAGGCTAGGTTAGGTTCCTCGTTTTTACTACTTTTAAGTTTGGTTATTTTCAAAGGAGTGTTTGGAAGCTTTATTTCAGTTAGATCTCTTCCTACTATTGGATCATACTAAAAAGAAAGACTTGTTTGATTGGTTTGTTTGTTTCCATTTTTTCATTAAGTTAGTGAAGGACTTCCTTTTACTCTGAAAAAAGAAAAGTTTTTGGTTGAGATTCATTTGTATTGCTGTTTGAAGATGAATGGTTGGACCTATGATTAGCCTCATAAGCTTTCAGATCTCCATTTTTCTTCCTTTATTTCATATTCTCATCTCATCAAAAGAAAAAATGTTAGTAGTTTTAAATTAGATCTTTCCAGTTTAATAGAAAAATTGAAAAAATATCGAATATGCCTTTGAGTGTTGCTTGTGTTTATTCTTAGAAAAGAGATCTTACCCTATTTGCTTGCTTTCAAAAGATTTGATTTGAAGAAGGGTTGTTTGCTTATATTCTTGGAAAAGAATTGTTTAGTTTAGTTGTTTGGGAAATTTTTGGTTTCAAAGCAAAATTGAAAAGAAAAATAGTCTCTCTCCTTCCCGTAATTAGGCATACTCTAAATGGTAAAGTGAATGAACTTGCATTTCATATTCGCATGGCCTTACATTTCTGTCAAAATTCCATGCATTCACCTAACCATTCACTTTAAAATTAACGATAGTTGTAGGTCTAAAATTGTATGTAAATTTGAGTGATAGGTTAGAGATGTGTTCGGGCATCGTAAAACATAGGAGATGTCATTACTTTGTCTGCACTACAACCCGAGACTCGCGTGGTTCTTCCATGCACCATCGGTATATCGAATGGCCTTTCACGTATCCTTGAGGTATATAGAAAGGTACTTCACATACTCGATTGTATATCGAAAGGCCCCTTGTGAATGATTGTGCATTAGATAGCATTACTACCGATTGGATCTCCCACGTACCTTGACTATAGCAGGAGACCCCACTAGGATACCTTTCCAATATGAGAAAAACCATTTGGCCTTCTTGTTTGGATAAATACACCGAAAACAACATTTAGGGAGATTACTATGCATGTACCCTTGTGGTATATCACAAGTTGCACCTGCTTGACAATCTTGGTGAGAGACTGAATATTTAAATCCATCCTGTCATTTAAGTTTGCTTATTGGCCCATAGCTCGAGTAGGAGAAAGTTTTGTGTGTTTTTTCTTAGTTTTCAGACCCTAGGTTAGTTTAGTAACTGATACAATCTGGCTGAGTTTTAGTTGAGATGATCCAGAAGGAATTAAGGCTTGCCACCTGATTTTCCTCCTGTTATGGGAGAAAGTCCAATGGAAGCCATCGACCAAGGAGCTACAACTAGTTCCAGTGAGGAAGAAAATATAGTTGTGGCAAGTGCAGACCAATTCAATTCTTATATTAATCCCTTGTCTAAACAGCCTCCTATGGCTGATTCTGCCTTTCATCCACATATGGAAGGTCATACCAATAGTCTAGCTGCACCTAAGTATGGTTCGGATGCTCCATTTTGGAGAACTTCCATGGGTCAGGACATTTCCTCATTTGGGGTTAATATAACCTCTCATGAACAAACTTCTCTAGATGAAGAAGAATATAGACAAATGCAAGCATCTATTCATCGTGCATGAGATTTTCAAGAGAGAATGCATATGATAGGTAGAGTTTTGGCCACACCTACACCTCATACTGAATCTATATCAGCTAGATTACCCTGTAATACAGATCCTTGGCCTGTGTCTGAAATTAGAGCTTCCATTGATGTTCATCCAACATATGGTGATACTTCTCACAATCCAGGTCAAACCTCCAATTCCGCTCCTATAGTTTTGAATTCTAGGTCTGTCTCTAGTTGTCCCATACTTTCTATGGCTAGGGGGAAACCTTCAGATCCTATAGTGTTTGTACCTTCTAACACCAGGGAGAAACCCCCGGTGTGACCTACATTACCCACTAGTGGAATTGTTACTAATAATAGGAAAACCTCTACTATAGGACAGTCCATAGTATATGTTCCTCCCACCAACACAAATATGGAAAACCCTTCTTCAAGTTTAGGTCAGCCCTTAGCGACACACCCTATAGTTAATCAACCCTCATGGGGTTATGGGTACCCAGCAAATCAAATTATTATAGGGAACATGAATTATCAACCTACCCTTATAGGAATGTCCTACACTGGAATTACATACCCTAGGAATGCATTTACACAGTGGGGAAACCCAATTGGTCTTACATGCCAACGATGGGAGTAATACGTATTCATACTGCTAGAGGTGCCAAAGGACCACCTTATGAAGGTCCTCACCTAGGGGGCCGGGTGGTCCTCCTGTTGGTGGTCCCATGGGTCCTGGTGGTCCTCCTCCTGGTGGTTTTGGTGGTCCTCCTCCTGGTGGTCCTGGTGTTCCTGGGGGTCCTTGGGGTGTTGTTGGTTCTCCTCCTAATTGTCCTAATGGTCCAAGCATCCCTAGTGGCCCTAATATTAATGGTCCTAATGGTCCTGGTGGCTCTGGAAGCCCTAATCCTAGAGGTCAATCTTCAAGAAGTACATCATCCCATCAGACGTTTCAACAACCTATATATCAATCAACATATGGTCCTACTAGTGGATACATGCCTTATCAATACTACCAGTATGTGGAACCCAATTGTCAGTTACCTTTCCTAGCAACTTTGGATTTACCTTATTTATCCAAATTGATAAATGATCTCATTCAGCACAACCCTTCATGGCCCGCTATTCCAGTCAAGTTACCATCAGACATCTCGAAATTCGATGGTAAGTAGGGAGATGATCCGAAGAATCATTTTATGACTTTCCATCTGTGGCGTTTGTCAAACTTCTTGATGGATGATTCTATTCAATTGAGACTCTTCCAACGCACTTTGACCGGTATGGCCGGGAAGTGGTATATAAAAATTCCATGACATTCGTTTGTGTATTTTAGTGTATTGGAAACTGTCTTCCTCATGCACTTTCAACTACCCATTCATTATGAAATGGGTACAATACGTTTAACCTCTCTATGTCAAAATACCTCCACACACATATCGGATAATATCCATGAGTGGAGAAGGTGGAGAAGGCTCATTAAAGCTCCTATCCCGGACCAACTCTTAGTTGATTGGTTTACGAAGTCTCTGTTGCCACCCATTGCCTGAGATGTAGCCATGGGCAGTGCTGTCACTGAAGAGCAGGCTAACAGTCATGTTCAGTATCTGGACTTGGTTTATTCCCAATCTAGAACTTTGTATGACCTTATTCCTCAAGGTCCTCGTTTCAGTACCGAACCGGCTAAGCCACTAGCAGAAACTATTGTTGATGTTAGATTTTTATCATTCGAGCTAGCATTATCTTAGAATCTTTAACTGAGAGAATAAAAAGCCCAACAATGAAACAAAAGAGACAATAGACACAAAGATTTTCCTTGGGGAAACCATAAAGGAGAAAACCACGCAACTTCCTCAAAGATAGAATCAACACCAAAAGAAAAACCCCAAAATAGTAAGATGATCTCTCGATAGCAGTAGTCTCTCTCTCTCTTGTCCCATAAAATTTTTCTCTCTCAGTTATGCGCTACAATTGAGAGTGAGTGAATGTGTGATAAATAGAGAGACTCACTCTCTATTTATACTAATTCTTGACCTATCAATAACTCACTAGGGCCGAATTATCTAGGAGAGTATAATAACCCTAGGGCCCCACAACTACGAGGACTTTTAACCCTTGATCAATAGGAAGGGTTACCCTCTATCACTTTACATGACTTGTTTACATTATTTAATTTCTTGATAGGAACATCGGGGCATGACATGACTCAATTACAGTACAAATACTTCCCAGAATAAACGTCGGGGTACAATACATAAAATATACAAGTGAATACATTCCAAAGTTACAAATACATCAACAGTCCCTCTTAACTACAAAGGTATTATCTTGACGCAATTTATCAGCACAGGTCTTCTTCTCTGTATCCACTGGATCATCATCGAGTTCTCATCATATTCATCTTCAATTCATCCTCATATTCAAGTCATCTTCATTACTGGATTTAGATCATGACTGGATCTAGATCATGATTGCTGGATCATCATCATAGGATATGGATCATCACTCGATCTGGATCCTCACTGTTGGATCATCATCACTAGATCTAGATCATCAATTGATCTAGATCATCATCACTGGATCTGGATCATCACTAGATCTAGATCATCACTGCTGGGTCATCATCACTGGATCTGGATCATCACTGGGTCATCATCACTGGTGCTATCTCTTGATTCATCTCGTCATAGGAAGTTCTACAGAACCAGCCCTTTTTCATGCTGGTTGTAGGCCTAGCCTCCATGTAAGTCTTCTTCAGCGCTTATATCTGACCCTAAGTCAGAATGGCCCACCCAACACTTACATCTGACCATGAGAGGAACACATCCAACAAGCATGTCAAAAAGGAACACCCAATACTCACATCTGACCATGGGAGGAATACATCCAAGAACCATGTCAGAAAGGCCCAACACTCACATCCGATCATGGGAGGAACACATCCAAGAAACATACTGAAAAGGCTCAGCACTCACATCTGGTCATGGGAGGAACACATCCAAGAACCATATCGAAAAGGCTCAGCACTTATACCTGACCATGGGAGGAACACATCCAAGAATCGTGTCATAAGGGCTCAACATTTATATCTGAGCATGGGAGGAACACACCTAAGAACCATATCAGAAGGGCTCAGCACTTATATCCATCCATGTGGGGAACACATCTCGCATCCATGCTAGAAGGGCTCAGTAGTTATATTAATCCATGTGGGGAACACATCCCGCATCCATGCTATAAGGGCTCAACACTTATATCTGATCATGTGGGAACACATCCCATAGTCACATTAGAATGGCTCTACACTTACATCTGATCATGTGGGAACAAATCCCACAGTCACATCAGAATGGCTCTGCACTTACATTTGATCATGTGGGAACACATCCCATAGTCAGATCAGAATGGCTCTAAGCTCCAGGATGAGTATTCCTGGTAACTGACCAGGTGCGTCCATTTTCCCAGAGAATGGCCTTTAGCGCTTATATCTGATCATGTGGGAACACATCCCACACTAACCTCAGAATGGCTCAACACTTACATATGACCATGGAAGGAACCAATCATTTCACCATGTCAAAATGGCTCATGGAATCATAACTTCCCCTTGGGGGGGACCTCGATCTTGAGAACACCAAGATTCTCCCTGAAGTACTCAAACTTAACTCTAGCCAATGGCTTAGTGAGCACAACAACTATCTATTCTTCCGTCACAACATATTGGAGCTTCACTGCTCCTCTCTGAACCATATCCTTTATATAGTGATATTTGATATCGATATGCTTCGACTTGTCATGGAACACCGGTTTCTCAGACAAATTCACACAACTCTAGTTGTCACAATATATACAAGTGGCATCCAACTGGAGATCAAATAAATCAGATAGTAGCTTCCTTAGCCATACTGCCTCACAACAAGCTGGCTCTGCTTCAGCTGTACTCAGTGCCACGCAAGACTATTTCCTGCTAAACCAAGAGATCATACTTGATCCCATATTGAAGCAGCACCCTGACGTGCTCTTTCAATCGATGGAACTGTCTACCCAATCTGAATCAACATAACCTTCTAGGTTAATATTCTGATTAGCCCTATACTTGAGCCCATAATCAACTCTACCATTTATGTATCTCAGAATATGCTCTGCAACAATCAAGTGAACATGTCTCGGATCCATCAGAAACTGGCTCAAGGTGTTCACAACAAAGAAAATATCTGGTCTTGTATTCATCAAGTACATAGAGGAGCCAATAATTTGAAGATACATCGTAGCATCAACCATATCTGATGAAGCGTCACTTAAAAGCTTCAGATTCGATGCCATGGGTGTGGTCATGGCCTTGCAGTCCATCAATCCGAACCTCTTCAGGATCTCTACTACATACATTCCTTGTCCAAGGGAGATTCCATCCCCATTCTGCCACACTTCCATGCCTAGAAAATAGTGCATCATACCCCAAGTCCTTCATTTCAATCTCGGTAGTAAGCTTCCTCTTTGTATCAGCAATAAAACCATCCATACTTGTTACAAACAAATCATCTACATACAACATGAATATCACTGGGTTCCCATCTTCAACCTTGTAGTAAAGGTTGGAATCTGCTTTACTTTTGGTAAATCCCAAAATGGATAGGAAGCTATCAATTCTTCCTACCATGTCCTGGGTTCCTGTTTCAAATCATACAGGGATTTCTTCAATTTACACACATGAGTCTCCCTGTTATGTGTCTCAAAACCGAGTCGCTGCTCCACATACACTTCCTCTTCCACTACACCATTCAAGAAAGCAGTCTTGACATCCATTTGGTGTATCTTCCATTTCATCACTACATCTAGAGAAAGTACTGATATGATGGAAGTGTATCTGGCTACAGGTGCAAAAGTTTCTTCATACTAGTATTCCTCCTCTCTGGGAGAATCCACTAGCCACAAATCTTGCTTTATATATTTTTCTATGCTGCTATATGCAACATGCTTGATCTTGTAGATCCATTTGGAAGTTACAATAGACTTCAAATTTGGTCTAGGGACAACATCCCCAACATCATTCTTCATGATCGATTTATACTCTTTGTGTATAGCATCCTTCCATTCTTTCCTTTCTACTGCTTCTTCATAGTTGGAAGGTTCTTTATCGATGAATTCACATAATAAGGCTACATAACCGAAGCAGGACTTGGTTCTTTTCCTTTCTCTGTGATTTTCTTTTGGAGCCCCATATCTTTCTGCACCTTGGATAGACTCTCGTACCCAAGCAGGTCTCCTCTTGTGAGTATTCTTCTCCTGAGGTGGATCTACAGGTTCTTGAGGTTCTTCTATTTCTCGATCTTCTTCTTCAATTTCTTCATTCATGGTTGTGTCATGAATTCTGGGTACTTCTGTTTCTTCAGGTTCTTCAACAGGTCTCTTTCTACATTTCTTGTAAGCCGAGTCTTCGTTAAATGTTACGTCCCTGCTGATGTCGATATTCTTGAATCCTGAGAAATATAGTCTGTAAGCCTTCGAGCTTTTAGAGTATCCCACAAAAATACCCTTCCTTCCTAAAGGATCTAACTTTGTCCTCTTTTATTTCGGAATGTGTATGTACACTGGACAACCAAATATTCTGAGATGGATGACTTCTAGTTTCTTGTCGGAAAATACTTCTTTAGGTGTCTTGTTCTCGAGTACTCTGTGTGGAGTATAATTTTGTACATACACCACTGTTCTGGAAAATTCTGCCCATAGATGCATGGGAATATCTTGATCGTGAAGCATGGCCCTTGGAACTTCCATGATCGTTTTATTCTTCCTTTCTGCAACCCCATTATGTTGTGGATTATATGGAGTAGTTAACTCCCTCTTAATCCCTAAATCTTTGTATAATTCTTTGAATTCATTTGATGTGAATTCTCCACCATTATTTGATCAAAAGGTTTTGATATTCTTTTCTGTATGGTTCTTGATCAAGGCTTTGAATTCCTTGAACTTGCTGAATACTTCATCTTTGTTCTTCAAGAAGTATATCCATGTCTTTAGAGAAAAATAATCAATAAAAGAAACATAGTATACATACCTGCTTAAGGAACTGGATGACATAGGAACGCATACATCGGAGTGGATGATTTCCAAGATTCCTTTTTCCTTTCTCTTGCTACTTTGAAATGTCTTATTTGTGTTCTTTCCTTTCACACATCCTTAGCAGACACCATCATGTTTTGCCTGAATTTCTGGAAGACCTTCAACAACTTTTCTTGCAAGTGGTAGTGCTCTGTAATGCACATGTGCAAGCCTTCTATGCCAAAGTTCATTTGGTTCTACTGATTCATGAACCAAATCTTGTTCTGGTTGGCCCTTCAATTTGTATAGACCTCCCTCTTGTTTCCCAATCACTATTGCATCATCAATAGTCTTTCCCTTTTTCCACATGAGAACTTGGCCTTCTATAAATGTAACCCTCATGCCTTTTGCATCCAATGTAGATATGGAGAGGAGGTTATTCTTAAGTGCCGGTACAAACATGACATCCTTCATCATTATAGACTTTCCATAGTCTAGCTTATAGGAGGATTCCCCACTACCTTTTGTTGGATACTAGTAGTCATCTCCAAGTTTCACTTTGTCGGGTGATTCATGTTCTGATAGTTTCACAAAGGATTCTTTGAATCCCATCATATGTTTGGAAGCCCCTGTACAAAACCCTATAATTTAACAAAAAATTAAAATTTTTAATGTAACATAAAATGTCTATAGTTGCAGTTTGATAACTACTAGCAGCTAGTGGATAAATGAAACAGTTAACAAAAGTAATGATTATCTTCAACACATAAAAATTAACACCACATTCATTTTGATATGTTATGTAAATGATCCGCATTCAGTTACTTGTAGTTATACTGATGATTTGATTTTGCCAAGTAGGTGAGAAGTTATGTTCTTACTGGGGCTTACTTAGCAATTTCTAACTCAATTGGATTTCTGGATCTTACAGGTTCAACAAGTAAATTTCGAACAAGTAGGAGTTTATTAAAGCATTAAATCCACATGTACCTCTTCAGCATATATAAACTGCTAGAGTAAAATTTTGCTTAATAGAGTTCAAAGATACTACGAGGTAAAGAAACTTTTCGTTACTTGTTTTGCATCTATGACAGTGTTTTAAGTTTATGTCATAAAGACCAATAACCTTGCCATACTAAATGTCTTTCATAGTATGACTTCTACTTCAGACAATTCTTCTTTCCAGCTATTAGCTAAGTTACTTACAAGTTCTACGTAGAGCTCATGATTTAGTAAAACAACACTTTTTCTGAAATAAGAGTTTACTGTTGTTGTTATTTCTAAAATTTAAAATACTGCTTATAAGCATGGAAATAAATCTAAGGCCTTCCAAGAGCAAGCTTACAATTGAACCCTTAGTTCTACTTTTAATTACGCTCTAGTATAGGAAATTTATTAGCTTATAATTGTATTATAGTTATAATGTTCACTCGCACAATAGTCGTCAAGTTACGATTCCGATCTTCCAAGTTTTATTCATGACACAAGTATTGTAGCAAGATTTCATTACCATATCATTTATTAATAGTAATAAGTGATACTATATTTAATATTGGATAGTCTTACTATCTTTCATTTACTAAGTCTAATCTAACATTGGTTTGATTCATTTGGATTTTTGGTTCCTTATGGTGACCAAAAGATCAACAACTTCCAAGAAGTTTAACTTACACCCAGGTACTATAGACTATATGTTGATGTAAGAGTTAACCTAGGGTGTAAATACTATTTATTTTTTTATACACATTATTGATCTATAAACTAATTTCTTACCCTTTAGTGTTTACATAATACTAATTCTAATAACATAGTCATGCATCGTTATGTTGGTGTAAATGGTCAATGGTAATACTATTGACTCATGATCAAAAGCATATACTATAATAAAGATATTTCCATAGTTATTTTACCAGAGAAGATTCCAAGGTTTTCATAATATAAGGTTTAGCGATACAATATATATCTCGTTCTTTACCATAGCTTCACTTTATGGTTTATCATTGTAATGATATGTTCTTGACTTTGTAAAATTACATTATCATTGAAGTCATTATTTAAATTATGGGCAATAATTTGGTTTCCCGACAAAGACATATGCATGAGATTTTATCAGGAGCAAGATAACAATTCAATCACAGTCGTTCATTTAATTTCAGGTGGGGCAGAAGAGATAATAAACAGTCCATCAATACAGAGCATCAAAAGATGAGTTGTATATCAACTTTAGCAGAAACAATCATAGAATATTTGAGACAATGATAATAGCATAAATAATATGAATTCCAACCATCCAACACTATGTTCCAGATACGAAGAAAACAAAATGGAGTGAGACACTGGAAGAACAATCACAAAGGAAGGGAAATACAGACTGCAATGTAAATAGCATGAGAATCTCTGATAACCGCATGCATTCAACTTTATTATTCAAAAATATATGTCTTCAGAAAATATTAATCAACAGGATGGGTTCCAACCCCCATCACATAAAATAAATGCAATTATATATATAACATGATCTCTTCTTCCAAGAAGATTTATAACTGAATAACCTGCTTAATCAAAGTATTGTAACTATATTCCTAACTCCTAGGAATAAACTACTTGCTTCGATCCTAACAGATCATTAAATTAAAATCAACTCGGTGACAAGGCCCGTCTAAGCAGCTCCTCAGCGCGCAACACCTGTTTTTATGAATGAAGGATGTATTTTGTTTTTCTGAATCTTTCTATAGCTCTCGATTGCTCTGCGCTTGGAATATCATATTCAACCATCTCCCGTATAGACACCTCCAGCTCCATGTAGGCTTCATAAGACACTTTAGGAAACCCTGCCTTGATGATTAGGAACTTCTGCAATATCTCAAAATCTTCGGTCAGCTTATCCACGATGACTTTCCCTGTCAGCCCCTTTTCCATATCGTCAAATTTAGAATGATCCATACGTCTTCGTACCAGCAAGCTGTGATAATGCTCTTGAGAAAACATTCATCCCTCCTCGTCCCAAAAGGAAGGAAGACCATCTTCAAATAATTCTTTAAAAGCTTGCTTGAAGTCATTAACCTGTGAGATCATTTCATCAGCTTTGTCTTGTACTGTCTTCATTAGATGATGTTTATGAATAAACCTTTTGGCCCACAGTACCATTGCTACTCTATCCTTTACTCCTATATCATGCAATTTTTGGTAAGTCAATGAATTTAAGAAATTTAGCGCATTCTGAGCTGTGCCAAGGGGTTTCCTATCCATAGTTTCATTTACTAACTTCAGTCTTTGATTGGCCAAATTGATCAATATGCTTTGATCATCAATGAAGTTCAAATACTGCCTGAAATTAGTAATTTCTACACATAATGTATCCCAAATTATGTGCTTTGATCCCTGTAGAGGCACCTTTCCTATGTTCCTTTCTTTCAATTCATTAAATTTCTTTTGTAGCTGACTTTTATCTTGCAATATCCTATTCTTATTTTCAGTCACTTTGGCTAGCTCAGATTTGACTTTTTCATTTTCCACCTTTAATTCTCTTATTTCTTCATCTTTCAGGCTGACTTGGGACATAGGCACTAGTAGGTCATCTGCAGAGAAATCATTTAATGGGTTTTCAATGTTCACAATAGACAAGTCTTCATCAGTGGGAGTTTGGCTCATTAATTCCTCCATGATCTATTTTTCTTCATTTTGATCCTTTTTCAGCTGTGAGATTTGTGCTATTAACTCATTCTGTTCTGCTTTCCACTTATCTATTTCTTCTCATAATTTTACAATCTTTCCTTTATATTCCATCATATCCTGGTGAATCCTATCCTTTTCCTTTTGTAATGCTAATAATTCGGATGATTGAACATGTTTTGTACTTGGGATCTTCAGCCTTTTCTTCAATACCTGGAGGGCGTTGTCTTTTTGTTCTAGGAGTCTTTTGATTTCCTGGGTGTTACCTTTTTCATTTCCTGAGCTTATGATGTCTGCTTGTAGCTTTTTTATTTGAATGGAATTAGCCTTATTTTCAACTTTCTCATATTTTAACTGAACTTCCAATTTGTCTACCAAAACTTGTAATTTATTAACTCTCATCATAGCATGCAATAAATCAGAATAAATAATGTCTCCCGTTTGTTTATGTAGCTGTATTTTATCTGGTACACTAATCTTGTCTAATCTCACTTCCATTTCTGACATCTTCTTATCACTTACCATGGCCAATTTAAAAGTATTTCTTTCTACATCCCTGGTATAAATCAAGGAAGTTTTTGGATTATTTAAACTCCTCACCCATGGGAGTAGATTCCTTGTCTCTTCTAGGGATTGCTTTTGCTTCTCCACATAACTAGTCATGAGCTCTTCTTTAGACTTGAAAACTGGGCCTGATTCTGAATTATCTACACCTTTAAAAGAAAACTGACTCACATGTACAGATTTTGTAGGGACCAAAACAACTCTTTTTAAATCATCTGAAATGACTTCACTTAAAGCTTTATCATCTTGAAACAACTTGGCCTTTTTATGTGAAACATCCTCATCTATCTGCATACTTTCAACTCCATAAAGACTTCTTTTAACTAAAACATTAGAAACATCTATCACTTGAGAGACTGCAACCGGTACATTGCTTGTATTTTCATCAGGTCCTGGAATTTCAAATAAAGTGAAGCAAATTGGTGGCTTCATTCAGACCTTCAACAACTTGGTGGTCAAATGGCTTATTTTTGTTAGCTTGTTTTCTCAAGGAGATTATATGGTAGGGGTCATAATTCACCCTTTGATCCCTTTGAAAATCCATGCTTTCCAACAATTTCTCTATGAACGCCAGAGTACCTTTATTTAAAAAAATAAAAGAGCCAACTTTAAGAGGGAACTTGATATTGGAAGATTTCTTAAAAGATCCAAAGTGTTCTTCTTCAGCATGCACTCTCTGTCTCATATACTCCAATGCAAAAACAATGGGGGTAAGAAAAGCAGGTAGCCTATAAGTCTCTCCAGTAAAACCATATATTCTCAAAACGGTGAAATCCTTGTACAAAAACCAATCTCCGACCCTATCCTTAGGTGAGGACTGCATCATGCTTTTCATTTCTTCTAATACCCTGGGTAACACTTCGTCAAACAACATCTTGTATAGTTTTGACATGATAGAATTTGCGAATTCAAACATGTTGATTTTCTTGGGCAAATCTGAAGAAAATATGGTACTTAAAAACTGCAATTCGGTGACATTTGAACATAGCAACATGTTCAACAAATAAGTTTGAAACTTGAAAAACCTAACTTTCGGAAACTCACTCAACTGGAGATGTATAGGTTCTGCTAGATACTCGTCTAAACTGAAGACATGAACCATTGATCCTCATATCTCATCGAACACCCCATATGTCCTTATCCTTCTTGCATCTTCATAAAGAAGACACATTCTAAGCCGTCGATCTTCATTTCCTTGCTTTGCACCATTGGATATCGTGATAATTCATCGCTTACTCGCCCTTTGTTATAATTTTATACCATAATATTTAACCAAAGTTTTCAAACAACCATTATTTCTTCTTTACCATGGTCCTTCGACCCTCTGCTAGGCAGAAGTGTCAACAACTGGCTCCATCTAGGGATGATATCCTCCCCGTGAGGTATCAAAGAACTCGTAGACCAGGTGCCTATCTTTGATCTTTCATACTAACTTCCAACAAACTGGTCTTTTTTTTTGTAGATATATTATTTTTACCTTTTTAAAAAGGAATGGCACGCCTTCTGAATCTTAGGGCCTTCACCGCGGGCTTCAAAAACCTTCGGCCTACCCTCCATGTTGACTTGTAAAGAAAAATAAATATTTACAGGCTATAATACAAGTTTTACCCTCCTCCTTAGGACAGGTAATATTTCAGATACCTTCCATTGACAGGGTTACTATCCAGAGAAACCCTGTTCGGATATTCTAGCAGAAATGCGTTTTGTCCTCTGTATCCAGCAACAACATAAGGACCTACCCACATATGATCAAATTTCCCATGTTTATCTTCTTTAGGAGCATCCCACTGCAAGACCAAATCATCAATCTGAAACTGTTCTTCTTTGATTCTTCTGTCAAAAGTATTTTTCATTTTTTCCCGATGTAACTGCACCTTGTCATAAGCCTTATTCCTTCGCTCTTCCAGCGCAATAATCTGATTTATCCTCCTTTGCATGTGATTTGGTTCTTCTTGCTGGTCTTGGAAATATCTCATAACTGGAACACCTAACGACACTGGAAAAACAACTTTAGTTCCATACACCAGTTGGAACGGAGACATGCCAATTGCCCTTTTGGTACTAATCCTGTTAGCCCATAGAGCATATTTGAGCTTGGTGTGCCATGAATTTTTATTATCCTCCAACAACTTCCTGATGATTCTTACTAGGCTTTTATTTGAAGATTTAGCTAACCCATTTCCCTGCGGATAATAGGCAGTTGAATGATTGAGACTTATATGATATTTGTGACAGAAATCAATCATTTTCTTGGATTTAAAATCAACTGCATTGTCTGTTACTATTCTTTTGGGGCACCTGAATCGAGCGAATATGTTTTCCTCAAGAAAATCCATGATTACAGTTTCAGTGGCTCTTCTGGTGGGAATCGCTTCAATCCATTTTGTAAAATAATCTGTAGTCTTCAAAATCCATTTGTGATGTCCTGACGAATTGGGGTTTATTTCTCCAATAAAATCTAAACCCCACTATTGGAAAGGAGCTTCTATCATTATTGGGTTTAAAGGAAGAGGAAGTACTTTTCTCTTACCATAAAAAATTTGGCATTGATGACAGTTGCTGGTCTCTTTATACACATCTGAAAATAATGTAGGCCAATAATAACCTGCTCTTAGAATTTTATTTGCAGTTACCTTCCAAGAATGATGTCCTCCACAATATCCCTTATGAAATTCTTTGACTGTTTGTTGAGCCTCATTTTCTAAAAGATAGTTTAGCAACACACCTCCAGGGTCCTTCCAATAAAGATATTGATTTATAATACAGAATTTGGTAGCTTTCAATTTTATGGATCTCACCGTTGACTTGCTCAATCCTTCTGGTTCTTGTAAATTTCGAAGAACGTAAACAATATCAGAATACCATGGAGATTCCACAAAATCAGCCATTACTTCCACTTCTGCATCCAACTGATTAAGCCGGTGAGATAGGAAATTAATTTGTAAAGCCTCACAATTTGAATTGGCCATCATTTTTTCTAATCCTTGTCCTTTTATCAGCTTAGTTGGATTTATTTCTATATCATACTCCAGCAATGTAGCTATCCATTTTTCCCTTCTGCCTTCTGGATCTGGTTGTGTCAAAATCCCTTTTACTGCAGCAGTTGGAACATGTGCAACTATATGTGAATGCAAAATATACACTCTGAAATATTTCAATGCTTTAACTAAAGAATATGCTTGTTTCTCAATGATGTCATATTTTAATTCTCCATCCCTCAACATTTTGCTAAAAAATGCTATAGACTGTTCCAAATTCTCATCATTCTTCTGCAATAAAACAGTTGCTATAGTATATTCTGAAGCATATGAAAATACTAAGAAATCTTTGGTAAAATCTGGACTCACCAACACAGGAGCATCTGATATTGCTTTTTTTATTTCCCAAAAAGACTTTCTAGCTTCCGCATTCCATTTTATCTCATGACCCTTCTTCAACATATTTGTGATATTCATCAATATTTCAGCGAAGCTTGGCACAAACCTTCTTAAAAGATTCACCTGCCCCAAAAATGATTGTATCTCCTTTTTGCTCCTGGGTTCACCTACTTTCAAAATTGCACTCACCCTTTGAGGATCAATTTTTATTCCATCTCTAGATATTATACAGCCCAACAACTTTCCTTCTTCCAATGCAAAATTGGACTTCTTTGGATTCAATGATATACCAAACTTCCTACACTTCATGAAAACTTTCTCTAAGTGATGCAAATGTTTTCTGTCAGATTTTGAATATAGTGTGATGTCATCCATGTAGATTACCACAAAATTTCCAATTTCTCTTGCAAAAGTAATGTCCATAGCTCTCTGGAAAGTAGCTCCTGCATTCATTAGGACAAAAGGCATCTTTGCATACATAAAAGTGCCCCAAGGTGTAGTGAATGTAGTTTTTCCTTGATCTTCAGGTAACACTTTGATCTGATTATAGCCAGAAAAACCGTCCAACATTGAAATTATCTCAGCTCCAACTACTTTCTGTAATATATGGTCCATCTTTGGCAAAGGATAATTGTCTTTCATAGAAACTTTATTTAAATTCTGGAAATCTATACATAGCCTTATTTCTCCATTCTTCTTTGTAACAGGAACCAAATTTGCAGCCCACTTTGAAAATCTTAGAGTTACAATGATCTTGGCATCAAATAACTTTTTAATTTCCTTCTCAATGATGGGAAGCAACTTAGGGTTTATCCTTCTGAGTTTCTATTTGAAAGGTTTCTCCCCAGGCTTTATAGGAATAGTATGCTGTATGATAGATGTATCATACTCCTTAAGGTCTTCATAACTCCAAGAAAATACATCTGTATATTTTTTCATTAATTTGACATATTCTTCCTTTTCTTTTTTGGGCAAAATCTTGGATAATTTTATAATATTGGGATTCTCTTCAGTTCCAATATTCCTATCTTCAATGGCATTCCCAATAGGATTTACTTTAGGATTCTTAGCAACATCATTCTGATCAAAACGTTTTTCCAAAGGGATCAAACCTCTTGGTATGAGATTATTTTTTAATTGAATAATATCCTTTCCTCCCAGGGTTTTCTTTAGCTTTTCAGTGCCCTCTTTTTCTCTTTCAGGTTCTTCATCCGAGGATGTCTGGTTTGATAACTGTCATTTACTTGGTTTCTAACTAGTTCTGCATCTCCTAAAACTTTTATCCTTTGAGATCCCAAATATTTCAAAGCATGCAACCCCAGTAATAAAGCTTCATATACTGCTACATTATTGGTGCATTCAAACGTTAATTTATAAGATAAAGCTTTGAAATACCGAATGGGAGAGATTTTATACACACCAGCTCCAGCACCTATTTTTGCACTAGATCCATCAAAGTACATAGTCCACAAACCTTCCCTTTTTTGTTTCGCCTCCAAAGCATCTTGCTCGATCATCTCTTCTTTCTTATTTTCTTTAGACTTTTCCTGTAATGTGGCTTCTAACTCACATGGGACAGTATCATTAAAGGGAATAGAAGACCCCAAATCAGTATCAACAACATATATATGATGAACTTCAGGTTTATCTTGACTTCTTACTACATAAGGAGTTCTCTTTTCACTATACAATCTTCTGCTCCCATCTTGAATAGGAATCGTAGCATATGACATATCCATTTGTAAACTTCCTTTCAACTTTGAAGTCCAAGATCTTGACAACAATACCCCAAACTTAGGTGGAATATCTGCTACTACTACATCCATGACTATAGTTTTAGATGGTATTTTATTCAGAGTCACCACCATATATTTGATTAAACCAAGGCATTTTACTCTTCTAGATTCAAAAGAATACAAATATTTATAAGGTCTTGTCACTTCCAGTCCCAAACTTTCAACTACTCCGTTCGGCATTAAATTATGTGATGCTCCTGAGTCTAGCATAGCATTGTGGACTACCATATCATGCACATTCAAACTCAAATAGAAAGGAGGGACTTCTTCATTTTCTAAATTCTCAACCTTTGACCCAAATGAAATAGTAGGATTATCATCATTCAACTCTAAAATATCAGATTGCGATTCTCCTTGACCTTTCTCCATTTTTGTTATAGTGTCTCTATATTCATTGTTTCTCAACAACTCATTAAATGGAACATAAATTTTTAACATTTAAAGCTCATTTTGCAAATTAAATCCAGAACCAACTTTCTCTACATCAATCAGGGCCACTTGCTTCATTCTTTTGTCGCTTTGTATCTCATTTCCAACTTCTTTGTTTACAAGAGATTATTTTTGTAGTTCTTTTACCTTTTCTACATTTAGGGAACTCGTGGAAGGTTGATTTGGATTTTACTTCCCCTTATTTATGAAAACTTCCCTGTTTCTCAATCTGATTTTCCTCTGCACATCATCCATGGCATGTAAGTAACCCATTTGATACCGCTGTGTCTCCCTTTCAAATTCTTCATTTCCACCTTCCTGTTCAAACATGTTATGTTCTTCTTCAGTAAGATATATCTCTGAATCTAGTTCTCCAAAAAGATGAATTTCATTTTCAGTAGGGTCCTCTTCATTAGCAACATAATTCTCAGGGAACGGTGGTCGAATTTGCTGTTCTTCTTGATTTCTTGGGTTTCTTATGTCTCTCTACCTATTTTGTGGAAGAACAGGGGGATTTGGTCTTCGGGTTCCTGATTTGAGGGTCGTCTTGTTCTCTGTTGAACCCCCTTTTATCCATAGTTAATATGTCCATCAAATTTTCCATAGTCTTCAACATCATTTCAAATTTGATATCATTATTAGAAGAAGAAGTAGAAGGCAAACTTTCTTCCTTTTTCCTCCTATCAATATCTCTATGTTTAATTTTTCCACTTGCTATCATATTTGCTTCCACTTCTAGAGCATCTGTAAACATTGCAGTAAGAGTCGCTAACTTTCTCTCCCTTAATGAAAATGTGAAATCGTTATCAAAGGCTCCATCATAGTGTAGTTTAGCAGTGGCTATAGAAGGTTTTATGTCTTCCGGAATAGAATTATAAACCCTCATGAACCTGCTTGAAAATTCATGGACAGATTCGAAACCTCCTGTTTTGAGACTGTTATACTAAGACAAGAGCTGTAAAGGATTCTGTTTATCATCCCACCTATCCAAAAATGCATTATGGAAAGGCTGAAAATTCATGATAGACTCATCTGGTAAATCTTTAAACCATTTCTTTGCCTCTCCTAATAAACTTTGAGCAAATAACCACATTTTAACATCTGGATAATCAACTTCTTCTAAGTCGATGAAATCTTCAAACTTGGCAACATGTTGCTTTGCGGTTATGTCACCTTCTTCGTCAAATAAAGAAATTATTTGGGAATAATTCTGAGGGAGATCATGTAATAAAACATGCAAACACAGGGGAGGAAATATGGCCACCATTGGTTTAGGTGGATTCAAAGGAACATAAGACTTTTGAGTATTTTGCACAGCAAATGCTTCAACTTTTGTAGTCTGTTGTAAATCTCTCCAGAGGGAATCCAACAAATAAGATTCTAATCTATGGGAATTAAACTCGGTATTCTTAAGATCATAATTAGACTTAGTTTTCAACAAACTCCTTCCAACATTAACTTCCCATTCTGGATTAATAGGAGAATCTTGAGAAGATGATGCACCAAACAAAGGAAAACCTAACTTTTCTTTATCTTTTCTCTTAAATAACTTTTCTGGATATTCCAAACTTTTCAAGACTTCGGTATCAGAATTACCTCGTGTATGTCTTCTCGAAGCCAGAATGACTCCTTAATATTTGAAAAAAGTTTTAACAGTGGAGCCACCAGGGTAAATATACAACCTTTTTACTGATAAAAATTCCTGTTTGCCCACAGAAATATTTTTTCAAGCTCTGTCATTCTCCCTAGGGCAGATGTGCACTTTCGTCCCCGGCAACAGTGCCAATTTGTTAGCACTCAGAATGTACCCAGGTTGTAAAAGGTAAATACCAAGGTAACAACAAAAACCACTTTAGAAAGAAACTGGCTTTTCTTTCACAAGAGGGATCTCTCAAATACAGATTTAACGAGGCCAGACATAAATCAACACTCAAAGATTATATAGATGGTTAAAACAATACACATAACCATTGGGCAATGGAGTCACACATACGTAAAAATATCACAAAGACATATGCATGATATTTTATTAGGGGCAAGATAACCATTCAATCACAGTTGTTCATTTAATTTCAAGTGGGGAAAAAGAGATAATAAACAGTCCATCAATACAGAGCATCAAAAGATGAGTTCTATATAAACTTTAGCAGAAACATTCATAGAATATTTAAGACAATGATCAGAGCATAAATAATATGAATTCCAACCATCCAACACTATGTTCTAGATATGAAGAAAACAAAATGGAGTGAGACATTGGAAAAACAATCACAAAGGAAGGGAAATACAGACTGCAATGTAAACAACACAAGAATATTTGATAACCACATGCATTCAGCTTTGTTATTAAAAAATATATGTCTTCAGAAAATATTCATCAACAGCATGGGTTCCAACCCCCATCATATAAAATAAATGCAATTCAATCCATAAGATGATCTCTTCTTCCAAGAATATTTATAACTAAATAACCTGCTTAATCAAAGTCTTGTAACTACATTCCTAACTCCTATGAATAAACTACTTGCTTCGATCCTAACAGATCATTAAATTAAAATCAACTCGGTGACAAGGCCCGTCTAAGCAGCTCCTCAGCGCGCAACACCTGTTTTTATGAATGAAGGATGTATTTTGTTTTTTTGAATATTTCTATAGCTCTCCATTGCTCTGCGCTTGGAATATCATAATGAACCATCTCCTCAATAGACACCTACAGCTCCATGTACGCTTCATAAGACACTTTAGGCAACCCTGCCCTGATGATCAGGAACTTCTACAATATCTCAAAATCTTCGGTCAGCTTATCCACGATGACTTTCCCTGTCAGCCCCTTTTCCAGATCGTCAAATTTAGAATGATCCATATGGATTCGTACCAGCAGGCTGTGATAATTCTCTTGAGAAAAAATTCGTCCCTACTCGTCCAAAAAGGAAGGAAGACCATCTTCAAATAATTTTTTAAAAGCTTGCTTGAAGTCATTAACCTGTGAGATCATTTCATCAGCTTTGTCTTGTACTGTATTCATTAGATGATGTTTATGAATAACCCTTTTGTCCCACAGTACCATTTCTACTCTGTCCTTTACTCCTATATCATGCAATTTTTGGTAAATCAATGAATTTTAGAAATTTAGCGCATTCTGAGCTGTGCCAAGGGGTTTCCTCTCCATAGTTTCATTTACTAACTTCAATCTTTGATTGGCCATATTGATCAATATGCTTTGATCATCAATGAAGTTCAAATACTGCCTGAACTTAGTAATTTCTACGGATAATGTATCCCAAATTATGTGCTTTGCTCCCTGGAGAGGCCCCTTTCCTATGTTCCTTTCTTTCAATTCATTAAATTTCTTTTGTAGCTGACTTTTATCTTGCAATATCCTATTCTTATTTTCAGTCACTTTGGCTAGCTTAGATTTGACTTTTTCATTTTCCACCTTTAATTCTCTTATTTCTTCATCTTTCAGGTTGACTTGGGACATAGGCACTAGTAGGTCATCTGCAGAGAAATCATTTAATGGTTTTTCAATGTTCACAATAGACAAGTCTTCATCAGTGGGAGTTTGGCTCATTAATTCCTCCATGATCTATTTTTCTTCATTTTGATCCTTTTTCAGCTGTGATATTTGTGCTAGTAACTCATTCCGTTCTACTTGCCACTTATCCCTTTCTTCTTGTAATTTTATAGTCTTTCCTTTATATTCCATCATATCCTAGTGAATCCTGTCCTTTTCCTCTTGTAATGCTAATAATTCGGATGATTGAACATGTTCTGTACTTGGGATCTTCAGCCTTTTTTTCAATACTTGGAGGGTGTTGTATTTTTCTTCTAGGAGTCTTTTTATTGCCTGGGTGTTGCCTTTTTCATTTCCTAAGCTTATGATGTCTTCTTGTATATTTTTTATTTGAATGGAATTAGCCTTATTTTCAACTTTCTCATGTTTTAACTGAACTTCCAATTTGTCTACCAAAACTTGTAATTTATTAACTCTCATCATAGCATGCAATAAATCAGAATAAATAATGTCTCCCGTTTGTTTATGTAGCTATATTTTATCTGGTACACTAATCTTGTTTAATCTCACTTCCATTTCTGACATCTTCTTATCACTTACCATGGCCAATTTAAAAGTATTTCTTTCTACATCCCTAGTAGAAATCAAGGAAGTTTTTGGATTATTTAAACTCCTCACCCGCGGGAGTAGATTCCTTGTCTCTTGTAGGGCCTGCTTTTGCTTCTCCACATAACTAGTCATGAGCTCTTCTTTAGACTTGAAAATTGGGCCTGATTCTGAATTATCTACACCTTTAAAAGAAAACTGACTCACCTGTACAGATTTTGTAGGGACCAAAACAACTCGTTTTAAATCATCTGAAATGACTTCACTTAAAGATTTATCATCTTGAAACAACTTAGCCTTTTTATGTGAAACATCCTCATCTATCTGCATACTTTCAACTCTAGAAAGACTTCTTTTAACCAAAACATTAGAAAAATCTATTACTTGAGAGACTGCAACTGTTACACTGCTTGTATTTTCATCAGATCCTGGAATTTGCATAAAGTGAAGCAAATTGAAGTCTTCATTCAGACCTTCAACAACTTGGTGGTCAAATGGCTTATTTTTGTTAGCTTGTTTTATCAAGGAAATTATATGGTAGGGGTCATAATTCACCCTTTTCTCCCTTTGAAAATCCATGCTTTCCAACAATTTCTCTATGAACACCAGAGCACCTTTATTTTTAAAAATAAAAGAGCCAACTTTAAGAGGGAACTTGATATTGGAAGATTTCTTAAAAGCTCCAAAGTGTTCTTCTTCAGCATGCACTCTTTGTCTCATATACTCCAATGCAAAAAATCTGGGAGTAAGAAAATAAGGTATCCTATAAGGCTCTCCAGTAAAACCAAATATTTTCAAAACGATGAAATCCTTGTACAAAAACCAATCTACGACCCTATCCTCAGGTGAGTACTGCATCATGATTTTCATTTCTTCTAATACCTTGGGTAACACTTCGTCAAATAGCATCTTGTATAGTTCTTACATGATAGAATTTGCGAATTCAAACATGCTAATTTGCTTGGGCAAATCTGAAGAAAATATTTTACTTAAAAACTACAATTCGGTGACATTCGAACATAGCAACATGTTCAGCAAATAAGTTTGAAACTTGAAAAACCTGAATTTCAGAAACTCACTCAACTGGAGATGTATAACTTCTACTAGATACTCATCTAAACTGAAGACATGAACTGACTGGGACTCAGAACTCATCAAACTCATTTTTATTAGGAATCCCAAAATGACTTCATTGACATGACAATCATCATGCAAACCCAATACTTGATAGACTAAGGACACGACTAATTGAACCTCATCTCTGAAAATGTGAACATGGTTTGGCAGGAAAATACCATCTAGTGACTGACCCTCGTTCAAGATGCTGGACAGGAATTTGCAACGGACCTCAGTTTCACAATTTTTGTACACTTCAGCTAAAATGGACTCGTTTACAGGCTCACGACTATCGGGATAATTGGTGGGCAAGTTCAGGTTTTCACGGATGACCTTGGAATCAATTTTACACAGTATCCTAGACATAGAATGACTTACAATAACTCTCTGAGAAGAAGAATAATTAACTGCACACCACTCGACAAACTCGAGAAAATGCAGGGTCTGCTCAACAGTGAAATGGTATAAAAATGATTTACAAGCATTCAGAATATCATTACCCTATGAATTGTATTGCCATAATCTCTCTTTGCTGATTGATACACTTCCCACAGACAAGAAAGGATCACATACATCTCTATCCCTGTCAACCAGGTATTCTTCTCTCTCGTCAAGAATACAGTTAAACCCTTGCAAATCATTCCCTTTATCCATAATACAGACAACAATGGTAATTCAGTGGATGAATTTCAGGTATTCGGGACTTACCTGTTACTGTGGCCGCATATATCCAAGGTTGACTATCAAAAGGGTGGTGAGAAAGTAGTCATTTTCATTCGTCTGGCATGAATAAAAAATAGTTCTTCAACAAGTCAACTTTACTTATATAGGAGCCCACTCCGGAGGCCCCCCTTCAGCAGTTTCTTCCAAACTGCTTTTGCCCGTGGAATGCACCACAACATGCCACGTGTATCGTGGTTTCCACTCCGCTACCACTTTTTGTTTCCAACCACCGCACAACTTCCTACTTCGGATCCGTCAATGACCTTCGATGTAGTTTCCGTTTATTTCTCAGTCGTTGAATGAGGCTATATGTACCCTATTCCGTCGAGCTTCTTCATTTTATCAAACGTGCAAGTCTACGAGGCGGGGTTCACAATGACTGTAGATTTCATCGAACTGGATATGTGACCGTTGATCCTCATATCTCATCGAACACCCCGTATGTCCTTATCCTTCTTGCATCTTCATAAAGCGGACACATTATAAGCCGTCGATCTTCATTTCCTCACTTTGCACCATTAGATCCCATGATAATTCATCGCTTACTCGCCCTTTGTTATAATTTTATACCATAATATTTAACCAAAGTTTTCAAACAACCATTATTTCTTCTTTACCATGGTCCTTCGACCCTCTGCTAGGCAGAAGTGTTAACACCAGGTGTGGAAAAACAGTCTTGAAATTTATTTTCATTCTAACACATTACTTTTATGAATCAACTTTATTTCTTTAACAATCTAACTTAGAATACTAAATTCTAACATTTTACATACTAAACTTTAACATTCACATATATCAGTCAAACTAAGATTTATTTAACTAACACAGTAAAACAAACTAACATAGAACCTATTTAGGAGATACTAGAACAACGTTAGGAGGCCATTCCTCCCTACCAATCTCTTGGAGAGTGCTCAAACAACACTTCCTTAGGACCCTCAAGCCTGTTCCTGGTCTTCTTGGCTAAGAACTGGTGGAGAATGCAAACAGTAGAACCCTTTGTCAACTGAGTAGTTCAATATCTCAGTAAGAACTCTACTCTCAACAGTATGATCTTTAGCTTAAAATATGCAACTAGATCAATAAACATTTATCCCCTCAAACACTTTCCAAACTTCCCTTCCATTGAATTTTTCTGAAGTACATTCATTCAACCTGAATGATCACTTCTCTAGAATGAGCAGCCTTAGCTCTCCTTAATGGAAATTTTTATAAATATTGCCTAGGTCTTTTGGGTTAGTCTTCATTAATTGAGCCACTTGCTCTACTTCCACTTTCTTGGGGAATCATGACCCTAAATGTAGGGAGGTTGCGACTTGCAATTGTTGGAAGTGGTTTGAGGATGTTGCCACATGTCAATTTGCGCTCCACCCAGTCTCCTCCACCAATTTGACGAGTAAACACTCTTTTGACAGCGCTCCTAAGCTGTTGTATCCTCCTTTATTTATTTATAAATAAAATATTCAGAATTACATTAAATATCCTTGACCCTGCTGAGTCATCAATTACAATTTAGCATAAAATTTAACATATTGTCCTCAAATAATATTAAATAATATAAAATTGTTTTTGCAAAATTGGGGTATGTGACATACACACCCCCTTAAAGCATAACATCGTCCTTGATGTTATTTATTCTTCATCCTCAGAGTTTCCCTCGAATAGAATTATATATGCATCCCGCATATTACTTTCCAATTCTTAGGTGGCTTCCTCTGGACTAGGGTTCTTCTATTACACCTTCACTTGACCAATGGTGCAGTTCTGAAGTGTGATCTCCCTCTGCCCAATGATACAGTCTGGTTCCACTAGAAAATCTCCTTCTGGTTCCACCTGTACATCATTCCAGTTAACAACATGAGTAGCATCATGAACATATTTCTTTAATACAGAAATGTGAATAACATTATGAACTCTTAAATTCGGAGGTAATGCTAATTGATAAGCTACTTGTCCAATCCTGGACAGTGTTTAAAATGGACCACAGTAACGAGGTGCTAGTTTGGCACAACTACCCAACCTCAGAGAGGTCTTTTTGGGTCTCACCTTTATGAACACATGTTCACCTATCTGAAACTCGTTTGGAGTTCTTTTAAGGTCTGTTTGAATTTTCTGTCGATCCTACACAATTTTCAAATTAACTTGTACCTGCTTTACAATTTCTTCCATTTCCTTCAATAGTTTAGGACCTAATACTAATCTATTCACCATATTACTCCAAGAGATATGAGTATTACATTTCCTTCCATACAAGATTTCGAAAGCACTAAATCTGGTCGACGCTTGATAATTATTATTATAAGAAAATTCTACCAGATGCAAATAATCCTCCCATTTACTCGGTTGGTCTTTCACATACATTCTTAGTAAATCTTCTAGTACTTGGTTTACTCTTTTAGTCTATCCATCTGTTTGAGGATGGAATGAAGTACTAAAATTTAGTGTAGTGTTTAATCCTTTAAACAGATATTTCCAAAAGTTACCTGTAAATTTAGGATCTCTATATGAGATTATAACTTTCGGTATTCCATGCAGTCAAAAAATTTGCTTTAGAAAGATATCAGCTATGTTTACAGCTTTATACGTAGTTTTAATAGGTATACTTAATTTATCGACCACTACCATGATGGAATCATTTAAATTTTTATTTTTAGGCAGTCTAGTAACAAAATCAAGACTAATTATCTGCCATTTCTAGCTAGGAATGGGCAATAGCTGATGTAATCCACCTGGGCGTTGATGCTCATTTTTCACCTGCTGACTTTCAAAACACCTAGCGATATATTCTACCAGTTCAGTCTTCATATTTGGCCAAAAATATTCTTTTCTTAACATAGTTATAGTCTTCTGATAACCTGACTGGCCTGAGTATGGAGTTTTATGAATTTCATCTAGAATCAATAACTTAACTTTAGGTACATTAGGTACATATATTCTGTCTTTGTACAGTAAAAATCTTTTTTCATTCAAACTGTACCCTTTACTTAAGCTTTCTGTTGGATTTTCTTTCGTTTTAGCTTGTAAATTTTGGTAAATTTCATCTTGTTCTATCCCTGCTTTAAGCTCTTCATCTAGATCTGTTGTATAAGTGTTGATAACTGCTGTAAAGTTCAACCTTGCATTTCTACTTAATGCATCAACAACTTTATTTTCTTTCCCTTTAATGTGCTGAATTTTGAAATCATACTTACTTAGAAAAGTTAGCCACCTAGCTTGTCTAGCATTTAGATTAGGCTGTTCTAACATATATTTTAGTCCTTTATTATCGGTCATTAGAATAAATTTTCTGCCAATTAGGTGATGACACCACATATTTAGAGCATGTATAACAACAACTAATTCCAGATGATAAGTTGCATAATTCTTTTCATGAACCTTTAATTTCGTAGAATCATAGACAATAACATGCCCTTTTTGAGTCAATACTCTGCCTAAACCATCATTACAGATGTCAGTACACACTACAAATTCTTTATTTGGATCAGCTATTCTTAAAATAGGTGCGCTGGTTAATAAAGTTTTTAACTTTTTAAAGCTTTCTTCGCATTTCTGGTTCCAATCAAATTTCTTTCCTTTCTTCTGCAAAGAAGTTATCAGATTTGTGATTCTTGAAAAACCTTCAATGAACCTCCAGTAATAACCGGTAATTCCCATGAAGGATCGAACATCAGTTACATCCTTAGAAACCAGCCAATCTTCAATCGCTTTTATCTTTTCGCGATCCAGCGAAATCCCTTCCTTAGTCACCACATGACCTAAGTACTGGATTTTATCCTTAAATAAATCACATTTACTAAACTTTGCAAAGAGTTGATGATCTCGTAACCCTTGCAATACAATTTTTAAATGTTCTTTATGTTCTTCTTCAATTTTCGAATAGATTAATATGTCGTCGATAAACACAACTACAAACTTATCTAGAAACTTATGCATAACATTATTCATTAAGCACATAAAAATAGCTGGGGAATTAGTAAGCCCAAATGGCATGACGACAAACTCGTAATGACCATATCGAGTCCTAAAAGTTGTTCTAAAGATATGTTCATCTTTAATCCTAACTTGGTGATATCCAGACCTTAAATCAATTTTTGAAAACACCATGGCTCCACGTAGTTGATCAAATAGATAATATATGAGATTCAATGGGTATCTATTTTTAATAGTCATCTTATTCAACTAACGTTAATCTATGCAAAGTCTCATAGTTCCATCCTTTTTCTTAACGAATATGATAGGTGCCTCCCAGGGAGACACACTAGGTCGAATATACTTCTTGTCAATCAGTTATTTTAATTATGAATTTAGTTCATTAAGTTCAAGTATGTTCATTCAATAAGGGGACTTTGAGCTGGGTACTGCACCCGGTACCATCTCAATGGTAAAATCTAGTTCCCTTTTTAGAGGTAGTCCCGGAATTTCTTCTGGAAATACATCAGCATACTTTCTTAAAACTGGTATCTCCTCCAATTTTAATTGGTCTGTTTTATTTAGATTTTCCTCATCAGTTATTGTTATTGCATAAGCTTTACAACCCTTCCTAACGACTCTCTTAAGCTGCAGAGCAGAAATTTTCCTTATGGTTGTTTTTTGAGGGATTCCCTTTACACTTATTGGTTTTCCATCATTATTTATACATGTAAAGGTTTTATCATAACAGTTTAAGATCAGCCTATGTTTCTCTAACCAATCCATATTGATTAGTATGTCATAAGAACCAAGAGGTAGTACATTAAGCTTTACAACAGTTTCAATTTGATCCATAACTATTGCACATTTCTTTACAAAACAAGTTACCTTCCTTTTTGCACTAGTGGCTAATTGAACCAGCCAAGAATTTTCAAATTTTTCAATAGGAAGCTTACATTTTTCTACCAATTTAGGTGAAATATAACTGAGACTAGCTCCTGGATCAATTAAAATAGCTATAGGGGTTTGGTTTATCATACCTTCTACTTCCACCATGGAAGTTTGATATTCTGCTTGTTGATTCTCCAAGGCTGCATTGATTTTGGGCATAGTCGTTGCTAGGTCTCCAACATTCATCTCCTCCTGTATGGTATGAATATTACTGACAGTATTTTTTCGATTAGGACAGACTGAAGCATAATGTGGGCCATTACACTCCCAGCACTTTATGGGTTATTTACGTTCAAAATTCTTTGTGTAATTTCCATGATTATTAGTAGACTCTTTACCCTTTGAATTATTCTGATTACTTGGTGAATTATTCTTATTCCCTTGGAAATTCTTGTTAGGAAAATTTCTAGCCTTATTATTTTTAAAATTCCTGTTGGGCACAAATTATTTCTTCCTTTGATCATAATGGTTGTTATTCTTTTTGGTCTTCTAGTTGGCCATGCTTTCCTTCTTTTGATTCTGTTCAAAAAAGAAATTGGCTTTCCTCATAGCTTCTTCTAGTGTTTTTGGATTTTCATACTCAATCCTATCCTTGATGTGATAAGGTAAACAACTGAGGAATCGCTGTACCTTCGGTTTTTCATCTACAAGGTATGGCACATACCTAAGCAAACTTAAAAAATCGCTGTTCAAATCTTTCATAGTCATTGAACCTAGTTTAAGCTCATAGAATGCTTTTTCTCTCTCTTCATAGTACTGCTCAAACATAAATTTCTTTTTAAATTACTTCTTGAAAGTACTCCAATTTACATTATTCTCTCATATTCCCTTCACTCTCTTTAAGTCTTGCCACCATATATCAGCCTTCCCTGAAATATTGTAGATAGCCATTCTAGCCTTTAATGGGTTAGAATAGTTATAAATCTGGAAGTACTTCTTCATTCTAGATAACCAAGATTCTGCTTCCTCCCCCTTCCTAGTTTCTCCATTGAATGTTGGTGGTTTAATCTTTTTAAACTCCAAATAAATTTCCTGATAGGGTTTATATTTTCTCTTTTTAGTATAATGGTTGTCATCACTACTATCACTAGTGGACTGAAAATTACGTTGATCACCAAATACCTCTGAAGATGAGCTGCTTTCATTTTTAGTCTGTTTAATCTTTTTATGTTTATGTTGGTGACTTTTTTATTCTGAATCAACTCTTTTACCCCTTCCTTTAGTTTGAAATCTTTCTGTTAGGATTTGATTCAGCTCCTCCTGAGCTCTCAGAATCCTTTCATTTTATCGTTTAAAATATTCCATTTCAAATTTTAAGTCTATTACTATTTGTAAAAGTTCTGAGGAATTCTTGGTTAGGTATTCTTGTATAGGGTCTCTTTGTAAGTTTTCCTGTTCCGTAAAGGGAGATTTCTCTATCGCATATTCCCCCAGTCTTTCCATACATGTTGTTAAACTCAGAAACAATTTCTCTATTGAATAACATTAAAAGAAAATAACATTTGCAAAATAATTTAAATTCATTGTTTCATAAAAACAAGTTGGGATTCATCAAGGCCTAGTGTTTGAACCTTGGCTCTGATACCACCTGTACAACACCCCATAATTTCATAAAAAATTAAAACTTTTAATGTAACATAAAATGTCTATAGTCGCAGTTTGATAACTACTAGCGGCTAGCGGATAAATGAAATAGTTAACAAAAGTAATGATTATCTTCAACACATAAAAACTAACACCACATTAATTTTGATATGTTATGTAAATGATCTGCATTCAGTTACTTCTAGTTATATTGGCGATTTGATTTTGTCAAGCAGGTGAGAAGTTATGTTCTAACTGGGGCTTACTTAGCAATTGCTAACTCAATTGGATTTCTGGATCTTACAGGTTCAATAGGTAAATTTTGAACAAGCAGGAGTTTATTAAAGCAGGACTTTATGGTTTACCATTGTAATGATATGTTCTTGAGTTTGTAAAATTACATTATCATTGAAGTCATTATTTAAATTATGGGCAATAATTTGGTTTTTCGACAATGCAGTGTAAACTATACCATTCGACCCACTGTTGACTGAATATTTTGGTGGGCACGTGCAGTAGCCTCCACTGTGCAATGGATGTTTTAAAATATTACAACGTAACCCTAACTTCCTCATTCTTCATCAAGGGTTTGGCTTTGCACTGTCTGATTTCTCTGCATCCATGAGGGCTCGCTTGTTCTCGTATCCAGCTCCATTCCTTGTGTAATGAAGTGCTGCAACTCTTTGCATGAGGGTTGACAGATACCCAACTTGTAATTGGTTCTTTCTGCAAGCACTGTGTCGTTTTATGAGTAGTGTTACTCTGTCAATAGTTTTTAGTGTTGGTGCCTTGCGTTGCCCTTGCCATAGCGTTTAACCTGCTCCATCGTTGGTGAAAGATGAAAGGTGAACCCTGCAGCCTCTGTTACAGTGAGTACGAGGGTTTGTTCTTCGAAGTGATGTTCATTGTGCTGGTTTGATTCCTGCTCAGCGCAAGATTCATTCGCCTTCAGGTAAATATTTTTATCATGTTAATGTTATAGATTTCAAGTTACACTTTTAATATTAGAATATACAACTTCTAACTATGACCTTCGGGTTTGTTTGCAGGTTAAAGTTTGAAATTAGGCTTGGAAGGATTCTCTCCAATGCTGGTTAACCTCAAGACCCAATGGGTAAGCCCTGGTTAAAATGTGGAAACTCTCTATTTGCGATGGTTAAGGGAAAAACGAGTTTTTAGTGGAAAGGAAGCATGGCTTCAGTTCCTCCAGTCTTTAGTTCCTTGGTTTTCAGTTTTTAATTAGTTCTTGTTATTAAAACACTTTCCTGTAGTAGGGTGGCTCCGGCTTGATGCCGTGACTTGTATTTAACTTTTCTTGACTGTAAACGAAATATTTACAGCCTTATGGCTAAGTAATATCATACTTGGTTTCTTATATCTATGGGGGTTCTCTTGTCTTCATGGTTTTACTTAATCTCTGTTTCGAATACTTTGTTAGATTATACTTTGTCTTATAAAGGATATTACTATGAATGAAGTTTTGCTCTTCTTTACTGTCAGTGAAATAATCTTTACTGTTAAAGGTTTCTCTTGTAAATAGATAAGGTTTTTGTTAAGACCGTAAGCTCAATATTAAGGTAAAATTTATATATTTATACTTATCAGTTAGCAGAGAATAACTTGGGTCTACTCGAAAAGAACCATAGTATAGATACATTCTTAAATTTATAGTTGTGTGTTGGTTTCTGTTTATCTCTTTTTCGTTGTTACAATAGTATTGAAATTATTTAACCTGCTAATGAAATATTTTCTCTTCTCTTAAATAAAGAGTTTGTAAATGTATTGTAAGTTCTTGAAATAGGACTGTACCAGTCTAGTGCATACTTATAGTCTTCTAGTTTAATTTGTTTATTCTATTTCTATAAAATGTGTTTATAAAAGAAAATAAAAGAAGAACTAGGGTTTCGACCCTCAGGTTTAACTTACACAGGTTTAGAGCTTGGCTGGTAAATAATTATTTCTTAATTAGCTAAATTATTAGCTTAATTTTATTTACTGGTTATATTTATATTTACATTTGTTTAATGTTCTCAAACTTGGTAAAGATTCAGAGTTATGCAAGGGTTTAAACATTAACTCTGTAATTTTGATTATTTTTTTATTAATAACGGTTTGTAAACATAATCCTATTCTAGTATATATTAATTAATAGTTTAGGATAAAATATTTAAGTGTGGTTAATACCTTGTTTTAGATACTTAACTGTATATTCTATAATTTTTATTGTATTAGTATATTACATTACTATAACTCTGGAATAGTTCTATTGTTCCTTTTCCAACATTTTTACCTAGTTAAACTCATTAAACAATAATCATAAATGATGATAACACTGTTCTTTACATAATAAATTACACACTGAATAAATCACTGTGCTATCTGCAGATACAGAACCCTATCTATTATAGTTTTCTTTCATCTACTTAAATTATTCTAACTGTGCTAGAGTACGGCTTGGTTTTCCAGGTGTGAAAAAACACAGTCTAGAAATTTATTTTCATTCTAAAACATTACTTTTTTGAATCATCTTCATTTCTTTAACAATATAAAAAGAATACTAAATTCTAACATTTTACATACTGAACTTTAACATTCACATATATCTGTCAAACTAAAATTTATTTAACTAAAACAGTAAAACAAACTAACATAGAACCTGTTTAGGATAGATGACAACAACGTTAGGAGGTTGTTCCTCCCTACCAATCTCTTTGAGAGTGCTCAAACAATGCTTCCTCAGGACCCCCGAGCCTGTTCCTGGTATTCTTGGATGACAAATGGTGGAGAATGCAAACAGTAGAACCCTCTGTCAACTGACTAGTTCAATATCTCAGTAAAAACTCTGCTCTCAGCAGTATGATCTTCAGCTTAAAAGTTGCAAATAGATCAATCAGCAGTTATCCCCTCAAACACTTTCCAAATTTCCCTTCCATTGAATTTCTCTGAAGTACATTCATTGAACCTGAATGATCACTTCTCTAGAATGAGCAGCCTCAGCTCTCCTCAATGGAATTTTTAATAAATATTGCCTAGGTCTTTTGGGTCAGTTGTCATTAATTGAGCCACCTGCTCTGATTCCACTTTCTTGGGGAATCATGACCCCAAATGTAGGGAGGTTTCCACCTGCAATAGTTGGAAGTAATTTGAGGATGCTGCCACATGTCAGTTTTCTCTCCACCATGTCTCCTCCACCAATTTGACCAGCAAACACTCTTTTAACAGCTCTCCTAAGTTGTTGTCTCCTCCTTTATTTATTTATAAATAAAATATTCAGAATTAAATTAAATATACTTGACCCTACTGAGTCATCAATTACAAATTAGCATAAAATTTAACATATTGTCCTCAAATAATATTAAATAATATAATTTTTTTTTGTGCAAAATTGGGGTATGTGATAGCCCCACTGTCTATAAGCCAATCATTGCTTCCATGTGTGATGTTTCGCATGAGAGCAGAAATCAAGACATATTCTTCATCACTTGAAGAATCATCACTTTCTTGCTTGATTCTCTTTGTGGAAGGTTCATCATCTTCTATAGCATGAGCATGATGTCTTTTCTTGTTTCTCTTCTTCTTATGAGAGTTAATTTTTTTTCTAAGACAATCTTTGGCAAAGTGTCGTCTTTCATCACATGTATAGCATCTGAATTTAGATAAATCTCTTCTAGTATTATCTTTCTGGTGGAAGAGCTTACCTTTGGGGTGATGAGAGTTTATTCTTCTTTTCTTGGAGTGTACTGTAAGAGATTGATATTCACTACCCATATTTTCTTCTCAAGCTACTATCCAAGCTTCTTCTTGTGAGCATTCTTCCAACAGTCTACTAAAATTGACTAGCTTCTTTTTGGCACAAATCCCTTGAATAAAGGAGTCCCATAATCTAGGGAGACCATTCAAGGTGGTCATCATACTTTCTGCATTCTCTACTTCTTCATCTACTGTTTCAAGTTGTTCCTTGAACTAGGAGAATTTTGGAAAGTAATACTGGATGGTTTCTCCATTCTAGATCTTTACATTCTTCAATTGGTTTCTTAGAGTCATCTTCTAATTTATATTCTTCCCTTCAAATAGTTAAAAGTTTGGTCAGGGCATTAAACATAGCTTTCAGTGTCTTTAGGGAGGACACCTATGGTATGAGGTGATCCTTGATTGAATCAGCAATAATCCTTTTAGCCATGACCAATTTCTTATTGTGTAAGTCCTTAGCCTCATCTCTCTCTAGAACTGGAACCTCTTCATTGATGTTAGAGTCCAACTCATTTTCTTCCAGGACCAACGAGATCCTATACTTCCAGGATCGGAAGTTATTAGCTCCCTCAAGATTTTCATCAAGCTTAGTATGATGTGACATCTTAACAGAGAACCTCAAATGTAAATGCAAAATATTTAGATCTTATCAAGTTAAGATGTCGGAAATGGATCTTGAGTTGAATTTCTACAGAGTTGGTTCAGGAGAAGATTAGGGTTTGAATTTACTGGAGTTCTGCCCAACCAAAAACTTTGATCTTGATCTCTAAACTTTGATTTTG
The DNA here is from genome assembly GCA_001517045.1 of Pseudotsuga menziesii. Taxonomy (NCBI): domain Eukaryota; kingdom Viridiplantae; phylum Streptophyta; class Pinopsida; order Pinales; family Pinaceae; genus Pseudotsuga; species Pseudotsuga menziesii. The sequence continues at coordinate 931,319 of LPNX010364926.1, read as the reverse complement.
AGGAGGATATCAATCTAGGAATGGGCTCACTCAAAAATTCCACTTTCGTGGAAAGCCCTAATTTTCGTCAGCAGTGTCGGGTCAAAACTGAAAATGCTCAGAATCAGATTTTTCTTTCGACGGAAAGAGGCACCGTGGAGAGGAGAGTCAACCCAACCTTCTTTTGTTGAAAATATTTGGAGAGAGATCCAAAAAGTAGGAATTCCTAGTTTTTACAGCTGCAAATTGTCTTCTTCTTAGGTTAGCTCTGATAGCATGTTAGATTTTTAGCATTCAAGATAGCATTGTCTTAGGATCTTTAACTGAGAGAATAACAAGCACAACATTCAAACACAAGAGACAATAGACACAAATATTTTCCTCGAGGAAACCATAAAGGAGAAAACCCCACAACTTCCTCAGAGATAGAATCAACACCAAAAGAAAAACCTAAAAATAGTAAGATGATCTCTCGATAGCAGTAGTATCTTTCTCTCATGTCCCAACGACTTCTTCTCTCTCATTTATGCGCTACAACTGAGTGTGAGTGAATGTGTGATAAATAGAGAGACTCACTCTCTATTTATACTAATTCTGGACTTGAAAATAACTCACTAGGGCTGAATTCTCTAGGAGAGTCTAATAACCCTAGGGCCCCACAACTATGGGGACTTTAACCCTTGATCAATAGGAAGGGTTACCCTGTATAACTTTACATGAATTTTTTACATTATTGAATCTCCCAATAGGAACATCAGGGCATGACATGGCTCAATTACATTACAGATATTTCCTAGAATAAACATAGGGGTACAATACATAAAATATACAAGTGAATACATTCTGAATTTACAAATACATCAACAGTTGATGGGGTTATCTGTTCAATCCATCCCCCACCAACGGAAAAACCTGCCAAGCAACCCAGTGCTTCTACTATTGCTCCTTCTAATCCTACATTTTCAACTGAGGTGAATGTTATTCAAAGTATGCAATCATACAGTAGTAAGAAAAAGGGAAAAGGTAAAAATAAAAAACCTAGAAACCAACAGGAAAATCACAAGGCTAAGGCCCTAGAAAATGACAATAAACGAAAAAGGAAAGCCAAATATCCCTTCCTTCTATGTCATGGAAATCATTTCATGAAGCAATGTCCCCGCCGTGATGAAATTAACAATTTTTTAAAGAGTAACCCCACACTAACAGTTCTTACTAATCCTTTTCCTTCTCAGCAATAGCTGATAGACCACATGTCTAATCAAGGAAATTCTAGTTCTACAGAGGAATTTCGAATGATGTCATCGAAAATTGTTAGTTTAGAAACTCGTATTCAGTCATATGACATGTCTGAGGAGATTAAAAATGAAAATCCTTCTCCAGATAAAGCTCCTCCCATTGGTTCTCCCGCATCCTCATCTAATGGTCCCCTAACTATCGAGAAGCCTAATCTCAACATGATTTAACGTCCGCCCAAGAGTACTCTTAGGAAGGTTGTTTTTAATCCCAATGCTCGAGTTTCACAGTTCTATAATGTTGTTGAAGACCTCGCTCAAGCACAATGTGCAATGTGTACCTTAGAAGTGCTCCAAAGTTGTCCTATGCAACGCAAAAACTTGTTAATTGCCTTAGGATCCCTAGACCTGGAAAACATAAATTTGATCCATTTCAACGTAGAGAACTACAAATATAGATTACCTCACCAACTCACTTGTCACATAATAAAAAACATAGTTGGGAAAAATATCTTTAGGACTGTTCTACATGAAGGCGCTTCAACCTTAGTTTTGTCTCTATCCTATTGGAAATCCATTGGCTCTCCCGAGCTTATGAAATCACCAACGACCCTAAAATCCTTTGATGAAATATTTTTCCAAACCCATGGTCTCATGCCAGCACTTTCAGTTGAGCTAGGGAAAAAAACTGTTTCCATTCAGGTGGAATTAGTGGATTCCCCGTTAGACTACAATATCCTCTTAGGAAGAAATTGGTTTTATGCTATGACCGCTGTCGCCTCGACAATATTTAGAACTCTCCAGTTTCCACATTTGGGAAATATTGTGAGAATTGATCAACTTTATTTTTGTACACCAGATGTTACTACCCCTACGCCGAATAACATCCATATGCTAGGTGATTCCCCTCCTCCTTATCAGTTGATTAGGGTAGGTATGTTGAACGACTCCGCCCTTATGGGCATGTTCCCGTAAGCTCCTTACAACACAGAGATGATGACTGTCAATATCATCTCTACATTTGGATATCATCCCAAGGGAAATAAAGTTGTTTATTCATGATCTCATAGCCCACATGAAGTAGTTTATGATGCTATCCAATCTATTTTCGATTCCCATACAGATGATCTTCATCTTGTGGCTTCAGATCCTTACTAGCTTCCCTACTAGTTAGAATCCTCTCTTCCTACTTTGCATTATCTCTCCCAGAATTTTCTATTTGAAGAATCCATCATGGAGATCTTGAGTACAAATGAATCAGTATGGGAGGATCATCATCACAGATCCTCCATCCTCCCCAACACCAGTTTGGTAGACAATGATTTTGTATATCTCTTGGGTACTAATATTGTCGACATTTCGCAAACACCTATGTTGTTGCAAGATTATGAATCTAAAGGAAATCTATGCAACATTACTAAAGCAACTCTGATCGACATATCGGTCCATCCTGGAACTATTGAACATGTTCACATAGGGAAAAACTGTTCAATGGAAGAAACTGAAGAATATAGAGTACTTTTCAAGGAATTCTGAGATATTTTTTCCTGGTCTTATGAAGAAATTCTTGGGATATACCCATCTATTTTGGTTCACAAAATCAAAACCTATCTAATGGCTAGACTGGTCAGGTAGAAATTGCGTCAAGTCCATCCCCGGAAGGCTGTGGCTATCAAAGCCGAAGTCAAAAAAATTCTGAAGGAAGGACTCATTTATCCTATACCCATGACGGAATGGGTATCTAACATCGTTCCTATGAACAAAAAGCAGGGAACCATATAGTCTGAATCAATTTTCGAGACCTGAATAAATATTGTCCTAAGGAAAAATTTTCAACTTTGCACATCGATCAGATTATCGATAACTATGCCGGAAGTGTCATCTTCTCATTCATGGATGGCTTTTCTAGCTATAATCAGATTGTGATATTGCCTGCTAATTAGCATAAGATGGAATTTATTTCCCATGGGGAACCTTTGGCTATAGGAAGTTACCTTATGGACTCAAGAACATCAGAGCCACATTCCAATGTGCCATGTCCTATGTGTTTCATGACATTAAAAATATCATGGAGCTGTACCTTGATGATCTCTTTGCACATTCACAGCAACGAGAAGACCATCCTCAACATTTTAGAGACATTTTCCTGAGATGTCACCATTACAAAATATGGTTGAATCAACACAAATGTGTTTTCTATGTTGAGATAGGACATCTCTTAGGATTCATGGCATCTAAGGATGGCATCCAGATTGATCCATTGAATATTGCTACTATACTCGCCCTACCTACCCCAACCAACATCCTTGAGCTCCAAAGTTTGCAAGGGAAGGAAAAATTTCTTCATCATTTTGTTTGTAACTTTGCTGAGAAATTGCATGGTTATACACGTCTCCTCAAGAAGGACACTCCATTCTTCTGGGATGACCAAGCCCAATGAGCCTTTGATAATCTTAAGCATGCTCTGACTCATTCACTTGTGATACACCACCCAGATTATTCAAAGGATTTTCTCTTATATGTTGCTTCCTATAATACTACCATCGGAATGGTTCTAGCTCAGGCGGATCAGAATGGGAAAGAACAAGTGATATACTACGCCAATAAGAATCTTCTTGATTCTAAAATGCGATACTCGCGTGTGGAGAAGTTAGCATTGGTTACGTTCATTGCTGTCCAAAAATTTTCTCATTACATCTTGCTTCGCACTACCACGGTATTTGCAGACCAAAACCCTATGTACTACATCCTTACTCATCAAGTACTAAGGGGAAAATATCCCCACTAGATTGTCATCCTGCAATAGTTTGACCTTGAGTTTTCCAAAGCTACTTCAAATAAATCATTGGTCTTTGCAGAGCTGATGTGTGACCTTCCATGTGCTTTGATGGATTCGGAGCCTAGTGATTCATTCCCAGATGAATTTATGTTCCTGATAATCACGACCGACCCATGGTATGGAGATTTAATCATTTATCTCTAGAAACAGATATTTCATCCCAATATATCTCGTGATTATCGTTGCTGCATCCATCACTATATGAAATACTACCTTATACTGAATGATACATTGTACAGGCGTGGTATAGATTCCATTCTCTGACGATACCTCACCCATGAAGAGGCTGAACATGTTCTCAATGAATACCACTCTGGAGCATGTGGCGGTCATATTTTTGGGATGTCTACAGCCCAGAAAATCCTTCGTGTTGGATATTTATGGCCCTCAATATTCAAATATTGTCATGAGGTTGTTAAGAAATTCCCACCCTGCCAACATTTCTATCCGAAAAAGCACACCCACCCTGCTCCACTACACCCCGTCATTGTCATTGGCCCTTTTTCCAAATGGGGTATAGATGTTATGCATTGTAATCCTACCTCAGTCGGGGGGCATGGTTACATCATCGTGGCCATGGATTATTTTACTAAATGGGTTGAGGCTATGCCTACATATGCAAAGGATGGTAACACTTCCACCTTCTTCCTATTCAATCACGTAATAGATAGGTTTGGAGTTCCACAGTTTATAGTCACTGATCAATAATCACATTTTTGGAATCAGATGATGGTAGATTTAAGTGCTAAGATAGGTTTTCACCATGAAAACTCAACTCCCTATTATCAACAGGATAATGGTTAGGTCAAGGCCATTAAAAAAGTCTTAAAAACTATGCTGTGTCAGATGGTTGGAGATCATAAATCCAATTGGAAGCACACTCTCTTTTATGCTCTCTAGGATTATAGGACTTCAGTAAAAACAACAATTGGTTTTACACCCTTCCAGTTAGTTTACGGAATAGAAGTTGTCCTACCTATTTAGTGCTAGATTCTGTCTTTGAAACTTGCCATTGAAATTCTCCCCAATACTTCCACCGAGGAAGAAATATTTCTATACCTAAAAAATATTGATGAAACTAGATGAGATGATTCCTTATTCAATGAGGCACATAAGAAACGCATCAAGGAATAGTATGAAAAATATGTCCAACCTTGTGTTTTTAATGAAGGTGACCTAGTTTTGACCTACTATCAGAAACATAATAAACTAGAAAAAGGTAAGTTAGAATCAATGTGGTACGGTCGTTTTATTGTTTTCAACGTTTTAGAGAAAGGGGCCTATGAGCTCGTAGATTATGACGGAATCCCCTTCGGGCAACCTCGTAATGGGTTGTACCTGAAGAGGTACTATGCTTAGATCACTCATGTATGGTACCTTGTATATGTTGATATATTTGTAACTTCAGAATGTATTCACTTGTATATATTATGTATTGTACCCCGATGTTCCTATCAGGAAGTATCCATAATGTAATTATGTCATATATTACCTTGATGTTCCAATCGAAAGAATCAATGATGTAAACAAGTCATAGAGGGTAACCCTCCTTATTGTTCAAGGGTTAAATTCCCCACAGTTTTGGGGCACTAGGGTTATTAGTCTCTCCTAGAGAAGTCGGCCCTGGTAAGTTATTATGAAGTTGGGAATTAGTATAAATAGAGAGTGCACCTATATATTTATAATACAGCCACTGACACTCAGTTGTAGCGCATGATTGAGAGAAAAGGAACGGGGATAAGAGAGAGAAGAGCTATCTTAGAGCATCTTAGTATATTTGGGTTTTACTATTGCAATTGGTGCTTATTCTATCTCTGAGGAAGTTACGGGGTTTTCTCCCTTATGGATTCCCTGAGGAAAATCTTTGTGTCTGTTGTCTCTTGTGATTGATTGCTGTGCATGCTATTCTCTCAGATAAGATCCTAAGATAATACTGTCAAATTGATAAAAATCTAACATGGTATCAGAGCTAACCGGAGAATAAGACATTTTTCAACTGCGGAAGATAGGAATTCTTACTTTTTGGGTCTCTCTCCATAATCCATTAGCCAAAGGAGGCTGGACTAAACCTCCATTGAAGGGAGCATCTTTCTGTTGAAGTAGAATCTGATTCTGAGCACTTTTAGTTTTTGACCTACAACTCCATTGAGAAATTAGGGCTTTTCACCGAAGACGAATTTTTTAGTGATCCTAGGCTAGGGTTTCTCTCCTCCTCAAAATCAAAGTTTAGAGACAAGAATCAAGTTTTTTAGTAGGGTAGAACTCCAGAAACGTCAAACCCTAATTTTCCATGGAACTAGAAAACCAACATTGTAGAAGATCGGCTCTAGAACTAGTTTTCAGCTTCTTAAATTGGTAAGATCTAAATATTTTGTATTTCCATTTGAGGTTCTTTGTGAATATGTCTCATCACACCAATCTTGATGAAATGCTTGAGGGAGCTAATAACTTCCAAGCCTGGAAGTATAGGATCTCCCTGGTCCTAGAAGAAAATTAGTTGGACTCTTACATCAATGAAGAGGTTCCAGTTCTAGAGGGAGATGAGGCTAAGGACTTACACGAAAATAAATTAGTTATGGGCAAGAGGATTATTGCTTATTCAATCAAGGATCATCTCCTACCAAAAGTTATTAATCTTGCACATTGATCTAGGGACTAAACGTTCAATCTCATCAAAGATTAATGAACAAATAACTCATGAAATGGTGTAATCGGACTACAAAATGAGCAGCCACTTTGTATATTCACACAAAGAATGAGAAATTACATTACAATTTCATGCTACAAGCATGAATCAGAAGCAATTTCAATTCCTATGGAGGTCATTCGAATTGAATGAGTGAGTCTATCTTAACTAAATGTAAGCCACAGTCAACACTCAAGTTAACCACTGATCAAAACCCTAATTGACTCAACTAAGCCCTAACTGAAGTTGGAGTGCAATAAATGATTGAGTCTCAACTAAAAGAGATCAGACACATGTCACAACAAGCCAACCATCAAGTGGTAGCACTTCAATGACTCCAATGAACCCCAATGAGGTTAACTGAAGTGTAATTGAACATCAGAAGTGGTTGGAGGTGCCCCTTTGACTCCAGTTCATTAAATAATCATTAAATAATTAATTTAATGAAGGAAGGCACCTTCACTACCATGTTTAGATGATTGTAACCATCAGTTAGCAATTAGGTGCATTAATATCACTCAGATCACTCTTGGAGTGCTCCAATTAGCCTCCCTGAATGTAGGAGAAGGCTAAGTTAGCCTCCTTGATTGAAGGTAGGCGT
>LPNX010364926.1:802866-923884 GCA_001517045.1 Pseudotsuga menziesii | reverse complement strand
TTAAGCTATACCCAGGAGGAGTTAGAAAACATAAATGCATAAAAATGCTAGGGATTTGGAAAATAAGGCCATAGGTCACCCTGTACAATGCTGAAATTGAAAAAATGCTAAAAAACAAACTAAGTGAGGAAAAGAGGGAAAACCCAGTGGGAAAATCCTCCCCCTCAAGCTGAACACTGAAAGTAGTCTGAATCACCGTGATGAACTCACCCCCAATAGTGAAAGGAGGTAAGTGAAATTCTTTTATGAAAATATATTGGTGAAGATGTCTGCAATCTGCTCATCAGTCGGGCAGTATTGCAGAATGATGGTCATGTCATGCACTAGCTCCCTGATATAGTGCATGTGGATCTCTACATGCTTGGTCCTTTACCTGGTAACTGGATCTGTGGGAATTTTAATATCACTTTGATTGTCACAAAAGATTACATTTGACAAATTACTACCAAGATCAAACTCTGAAAGAATGCCTTGCAACCAAACTGCTTGGATGCAAGCATTCCCCACTCCTCGATACTCGGCCTCTGCTGAAGATAGTGCTATGGCAGCCTTCTTTTTGATATACCAGAAAATGGGGCCACCACCAAATATTAAGACATGTCTAGAAGTAGAATTCTGATCAATAGAATCACCCACCCAACTGGAATCTATGTATCCAACCAGCTGTAGCTCGGAGTCTGCAGCATAGTGAATGCTGTAGGTCCTGGTTCCCTGAATATACTGGAGGATCCTCTTGGCTGCCTTCCAATGAAGATAATGAGGATGCTGCATATATCTTGATACATCATTCAGGACATAACAGATATAAGGCTAAGAATGTGTCAAGTACAACAAGCTACCAATCAGCTGTCAATAGATAGTGCAATCCATGGGAGGTGTGTTTTTTCCTTCTTCAAGGCTGATCCCTAAAAGGAAAGGGAATGGTGCAGGACTACATTCAGCCATGTTAAACTTGAATAATAGGTATTAAATGTATTTGGACTGAGTGACCATTATCCCATCAGAATTTTGCTCAATTTCGAGCCCCAAATCACTCATTTCAAATGCATTGTGGAGAGCAGTTTTGATGGCTGAAATGGAAGCAACGGTGCTACCTGTGATCAGTAAGTCATCAACATATAAAAAAATAATGATAAAATGGATATCAAACTGCTGTAAATACACATTTGGATCTGATCTACACCTTTGGAAGTTTTGAGAGAGAAGGAAGGCATCCATCTTGTAATACCACTCTCTTGGGGCTTGTTTTAACCCATATAGTGATTTCTTTAGCTTGCAAACCAAAGATGGATCAGTGATGTATCCCTCAGGCTGCTTCATGTATATCTCCACATGAATATATCTATGCAAAAAGGCTGACTTAACATCCATATTATGCACTTCCTAGTGCTTAGATGGTGAAATTTCCAAAACTAGGCGGATGGAGTCCACTTTTGCAACCGGTGCAAAGGTCTCATGGTAGTCCACTCCTTGGACCTGAGAGAAACATTTTTCCACCAGAATTGCCTTATATTTTTAGTTTCTACCATCAGCATCAACCTTTGTCTGAAACACCCACTCTCATTGAACCAATTTCCTTCCCGGAGGAAGAGAAACTAGCTCCCAAGTAGTGTTTTTTTGAAGAGAATTCATCTCTTCATCCATGGCAACTTGCCATATCGGATCCTTTCGAGCATGGGAGTAGGATTTTGGGTCTGAAATAATCATCAAATATCAAGTTTTGGACAGAAAATTATCAAGACAAGAGAACAAAATACCTTCTCTTTGGAAATCAGACCGGGTTCTCCTTGGATCATCTAGATTTCCAATGTTATCTCCTGCAGATGAGAGTGTCTGTCGGGCCCATGTGGGAAGATGATTTTACACTTGAGGTTCTGATTAATAATATGATTATTTTTTCACACTGATATCATAAATCATAGGATCGAAATTAGTGTCATCACCCCCAATTTCATCATCCAAATATTCAGTAGAATAGGAAGGAAATTCAACAGTTTTCTCCTTCACTAGTTTCACCTCCTGAAGTGGCTCATTAAACTTGAAAATTCTCTCGATGATGATCTATTTGGTCTTGATATACAGAAGCTTGAAACATTTAGATTCATTAGGATACCCAATAAACAGATATTCTATGCTTTGCGGTTGCAAATCCCTTCCTTTATCAAGTGGAATCCAGGCCCATGCAGTGGACCCAAACACCCGTAGGTTCAACACATCCAGCTTGTGTCTGAAGTATGCTTCGAAAGGGGTCTTCCCTTTCATGGATGAGTGTGGCACCCTGTTCTGAATGTATGCTACAACATGCATGGCTTCAGCCTACAAATTTGCAGCAAGCTTCTTTGATTCTAACATATAGGTGGTCATCTCCTTAAGAGACCAATTCTTCCTTTCTGCTGGGGAGTGTAGGGAATTGAATGTTGGACCTGAATACCACTTTGGGAGAATATGTGTAGAAAATAATTACTGACATACTCCCCTCTATTATCATATCTCAATATCTTGATATTAATCCCAGAGGCATTATCGATCAAGGCCTTCAATTCAGAAATTTTTTCACATACTTCAGACTTCTTTTTGATAAAGAAGACCCATGTGTACCTTGAAAAATCATCAATAAAAGTAAGAAAATACCTTGACCATTCATGGATGTGACAGGAATCAGACCATTGATATCAGAATGTATCAGCCCCAATATGCATGTAGCTTGGTTTTCCTTCCCCCAATAGAACTTGTGCTCAGGGTGTTTTCCAATCACACAACCCTTGCAATTTCAGGTGGTTTCCTTGATGACCAGGAGGCCTTCAACCATGGAGTTTTTCTATAATTGCTACAAATATTTTAAATTTATATGGAAAAACATTTCATGCCATGGCCTATTAACCTCATTTTCATGAGTTAGCAGAGCGGTGGGCTTTGCATCCGACACAAAGTGAGAGAACTCATAGGCTCTTGCATGATGGTTTGCAAGACCTTTAGCAATGAATTTCCCGGATGCAAGCTCCATTATCTCAACATAATTTGGGCTGAAATAAAATCTCTTAGGCACTCTAGTATGTTACATCTAATAGACACTAAGGATATTTGATGACAGAGATGGTACATACAACACATTTGAAAAAAACCATTTTCAAGATCAACAGTACCTTGTCCTTCTGAAATGATGGTGGAGTCATCTCCCATGTGGATGGGATGGATTTTCCAGTCTCCAAGGATGAAAAGGAGTCTCTTTCATCCATCATGTGGTTCGAAGCTCCAGAATTAGTCAAGAGTGCTTTGGAATTAGAAGTGATTGCCATGAGGGCATGACCTTTTTCATGCTGTGGTTCTCGATCTTGATGATCTCTCCTCCAAAAGCTTTCCGGAAGATTGATGTGATTTATCTCAAGGAGAGAGGTAGCTTCATCAAGATTCTTCTTCATGCAGGCATGTTCAGGGTGGAATCCCTTCCCACAGTATGAACACTTGAGTTTTTCCTTGCCATGGTGCCATTTTCCTTTGTTCTTCCTTGAGTCAGAAGACTCATCATGCTGCTGGTTTTCAACTCTAGGCTTAGGAGCATAAAATTTAGTTTTTGGGTTCTTCTGCTGCTTTACTTTACCCTTTAGATATATGGGCCCTGAGACATGTAGGGCTTGATCATGGGAAGATCTGATGATCTCCAGTTGGATAAGCTTGTCATGTTCACTTGTTAGGGACTCAATGAAGGCATTGAGTGTATGCATCTTCCATCCAGGTGTTGTGAGTTTCCCCACACGGAATGTAGAAACAAAAATTGAATAATCAGCCCCAATTTTGGAGAGTATGGAAAGGATGAGCTGATCATCTGCCTTCTCCATTTTGCATTGCTTCAAGAGTAAAACTGTGTGCTTGAACCTTGTGAAAAATTCATTCAGAGTCTCAAAATTGGAGGGCTGGAGAGACATCATTTCATTTTCGATCTGGTAAACTCTCAAGTCATCTTCCTTTCCATATAGAGTTTCCAATTTGTCCCATATTTCTTTCGGAGTCTTCAATCCTGCAAGATGGAAAAGAAGATCTCGGGAGGAGAGAGGCACAAGAAACCAAATGCTTCATCCTTCTTGTTCAAGAATCTTGATTTTTCTATGGAAGAACCAGGATCATCTTCAATGTCCATGGTGACTCTATAGAGTCCTCTAGAGTGTAGCTGAATCTCCATGTCACCTTTCCATGAGTGGAAATTGTATGGAGTCAAAAGATCTACTAAGGAGGCCATCTGGATCTGCAGGAGTGAGTGCTTCACCTGTAGAAAACCTGAAAATCACAACAGAAAGGGAAATGTAAGGCCATACAGCCTGCACATTTTAGGATTTCATCACATCCAGTATAGTCAATCAAGCAAACTTGATCATCAAGTTCTTTACTTGGGGTATTAAGTGGTAATCCTTGGCTTCTGGTGCAGTGCTGGATTTTTGAGCTATTGCTCAATTTTCATGCAGAAATATGTCAAAAAGCTTGTTTTTGAGAGATAGATATTCATCCCACTGTGAGCTCTGATACCATATCAATCTTGCACATTGATCTAGGGACTAAACATCAATCTAATCAAAGATTAATCCACAATTAACTCATGAAATGGTGTAATTGGACTACAAAATGAGTAGTCACTTTGTATATTCACATAAAGAATGAGAAATTACATTACAATGTCATGCTACAAGCATGAATGAGAAGGAATTCGAATTCCTAAGGATGTCATTCAAATTGAATGAGTGAGTCTAGCTTAACTAAATGTAAGCCACAGTCAACACTCAAGTTAACCACTGATCAAAACCCTAATTGACTCAGCTGAGCCCTAATTGAAGTCGGAGTGCAATAAATGACTGAGTCTCAACTGAAAGAGATCAAACACATGTGACAACAAGCCAACCATCAAGTGGTAGTGCTTCAATGACTCCAATGAACCCCGATGAGGTTAATTGAAGTGTAACTGAACATTAGAAGTGGTTGGAGGCGCCCCTGTTGACTCCAGTTCATTAAATAATCATTATCTAAACAATTTAATGAAGGGAGGTGCCTTCACTTCCCTATTTAACTGATTGTAACTATCATTTAGCAATTAGGTGCATTAATATCACTCAGATCACCCCTAGAGTGCTCCAGTTAGCCTCCCCAAATGTGGGAGAAGGCTAAGTTAGCCTCTTTGACTGAAGGTAGGCGTGGATATGATCTAGCTGATGACATTTAATGCTCCGCTGATGTTAATTAAGCCAATAATACTTAGGATAGTGGTTTAACTAGGACAAATTGACCAAAATGAGTGTGTAAGGTGGTAAATGTCTCCAACACAAGTGTCCTCCCTAAAGACACCTAAAGAGATGTTTGAAGCCTTGACCAAGTTATTTGAAGGAAAGAACATAAATCAGAAGATGACTTTGAGGAACCAGTTGAAGAATGTGAAGATCCAAAATGCGGAGACCATACAATCATACTTCACAAGGGTCTCTTAGATCAAAGAACAAATTGAAGCAGTGGATGAAGTAGTGGAGAATGCGGATATTATGATGACTACCTTGAATGGTCTCCTTAGGTCACAGGATTCCTTCATTCAAGGGATTTGTGCTAGAATAAAGTTAGTCACCTTCAATAGACTATGGGAGGAACCCTCACAAGAAGAAGCTCGAATAGTAGCATGAGAAGAAAATATGGGAATTGAAGATCAAGCTCTCATAGTACACTCCAATAAAAGCAGAAGGGACTATCATCACCCCAAAGGTAAGCATTCTCACCAGAAAGGTAACTCAAGAAAAACTAACAGAGATTTATCTAAAATTAGATGTTTTACTTGTGATGAGAGAGGACACTATGCCAGAGATTGTTCTAGGAATAGAAATGGCTCTCACAAGAAGAAGGGAAACAAGATAAGACATCATGCTCATGCTGCAGAGGATGATGAACCTTCCATAAAGAGAATCAAACAAGAAAGTGATGATTCTTCAAGTGACGAAGAATATGTTTTGATTTTCGCTCTCATGGGAACTATCACACATGGAAGCAATGATTGGCTTATAATCAGCGGGGATTCCAAACATATAACAAGATTCAAAGAATCCTTTGTGAAATTGTCTGAACATGAGTCACCTCACAAGGTGAAACTTGGGGATGACTACCAATATCCAATAAAAGGTAGTGGTGAATCCTCCTATAAGCTAGACTCTGTAACGTCTATGAAGATGAAGGATGTCTTGTTGATACTAGCACCAAAGAAGAATATCCTATCCATATCTGCATTGGATGCAAAAGGCATAAGGGTTTCATTTATAGATGGCCAAGTCCTTATGTGGCCAAAAGGAAAGACTATAGATGATGCAGTAGTGATTGGGGAACAAGAGGGATGACTATACAAACTAAAGGGCCAACCAGAACAAGCTTTGTTTCATGACTCAGTGGAGCCAAGTGAACTTTGGAATAGAAGGCTTGCACATGTGCACTATAGAGAACTACCACTTGCAAGCAAAGTTGTTGAAGGTATTCCATAAATACATAGAAAACATGACGGTATCTGCAAAGGATGTATGAAAGGAAAGAACACAAAGAAGACATTTCCAAGTAGCAAGAGAAAGGAAAAAGGGATCTTGTAAATCATCCACTCCAATGTATGCAGTCCGATGTCAGCCAGTTAATTAAGTGGGCATGTTCACTATGTTTCTTTCATTGATGATTTTTCTAGGAAGACATGGATATACTTCTTGAAGAACAAAAATGAAGTATTCATCAAGTTCAATCAAAGCCTTGATCGAGAACCACACAAAAAAGAAGATCAAAGATTTTCGATCAGACAATGGCGGAGACTTCACGTCAAAGGAATTCAAAGAGTTATGCAAAGATTCAGGGATTAAGAGGTATTGACCACTCCATATAATACAGAATAGAATGGGGTTGCAGAAAGGAAGAATAGAATGGTCATGGAAGCTGGAAGGGAAATGCTTCATGATCAAGATCTTCCCATGAATCTATGGGTAGAAGTTGCTAGGACAATGGTGTATGTATAGAACCATACTCCACAAAGAGTAATCGAGAACAAGAAACCTGAAGAAGTATTTTTTGGTAAGAAACCATAGTTCATCCATCTTAGAATATTCGGCTGTCGAGTGTACATACACATTCCAAAAGAAAAGAGGAAAAAATTAGATCCCTCTGGAAAGAAGGGTATATTTATGGGATATAGTGAAAGCTCGAAAGCTTACAAAATATACTTCCCAGGATTCAAGAAGATCGACATTAGTAGAGACATAACATTCTATGAAGACTCATCTTACAACAAATCTAGAAAGAGACCAATTGAAGACTCCGAAGAAATAGAAGTACCCAGAATTCAAGATACAACTATGAACGATGCAAATCAAGATGAAGATTGAGAAATAGAAGAACCCCGCTAACCTGTAGATCCACCCCAAGAGAAGAATCCTCATAAGAGGAAACCGGCATGGGTAGGATAGGCTATCCAAGGTGCATAAATATATGGAGCTCCAGAAGAAATGCATAGAGAGAGGAAAAGAACTAGGTCCTGCTTCGGTTATATATCCCTATTATGTGACATCATTGATAAAGAACCTTCCAACTATGAATAAGTGGTAGAGAATTAAGAATGGAAGGATTATATGATCAAGGAGTACCAGTCGATCATGAAAAATGATATGTGGGATGTTGTCCCTAGACCAAAGGGGAAGTCTGTTGTGAGTTCCAAGTGGATCTACAAGATCAAGCATGCTGCAGATGGAGGCATAGAGAAATATAAAGCAAGATGTGTGGCTTGTGGATTCTTCCATAAAGAAGGAATAGATTATGAAGAAATTTTTGCACCTATATCCAGATACACTTCCATCAGATCAGTACTTGCTCTTGCTATAGTAATGAAATGGAATATACACCAGATGGATGTCAAGACTACTTTCTTGAATGGTGTAGTAGAAGAGGAAGTGTATGTGGAGCAGCCACTCTTTTTTAGACACATGATAGGGAGACTCATGTGTGTAAATTGAAGAAAGCCCTATATGGTTTGAAACAGGCACCGAGGACATGGTACGATAGAATTGACAGCTTCCTATCCAGTTTGGGAATTACCAAGAGTAAAGTAGATTCCATCCTTTACTATAAGGTTGAAGAAGGGAACCCAATGATACTCCTACTGTATGTAGATGATCTGTTTGTAACAGGTGTCGATGGGTTGATTGTTGATACTAAGAGGAAGCTTGCTACCGAGTTTGAGATGAAGGACTTAGCTATGATGCGCTACTTTCTAGGCATGGAGGTGTGGTAGAGTGCAGATGGAATCTCCCTAGGACAAGGGAAGTATGTAGTAGAGATCTTGAAGAGGTTTGGGATGATGGATTGCAAGGTCATGACCACCCCTATGAAATCGAACCTAAAGCTATTGAGTGATGCTTCATAAGAGACGGTTGATGCTATGATTTATCACTAGATAATTGGGTCCTTGATGTACCTAATGAATACAAGACCAAATATTTGCTTTGCTGTGAACACATTGTGCTAGTTCCTAACGGATTCGATACATGGTCAACTGATTGCTGCAACAGATATTCTGAGGTACCTGAAGGGTACAGTTGATTATGGGCTCAAGTATAAGGTGGATCAGAAGATTAATATGAAAGGTTATGTTAATTCAGATTGGGCAAGCAGTGCCATCGATAGGAAGAGCACTTCAAGGTGTTTGTTCAGTATGGGATCAGATGTGATATCTTGGTTTAGCAAGAAGCAGTCATGTATGGCACTGAGTATAGTCAAAGTAGTGTATGTCGCATCTTGTTCAGCTAGTTGTGAGGCAGTGTGGCTGAGGAAGATACTATCTGATTTATTTGATCTTTAGTTGGATGCTACTTGTATATATTGTGAAAACTAGAGTTGTGTGAAGTTGTTAGAGAACCCGGTGTTCCATGACAAGTCAAAGCATATCAAGATCAAATATCACTATATCAGGGGTATGGTGCAGAGAGGAGTAGTGAAGCTACAATATGTTGCAACAGATGATTAGATAGCTGATGTGTTTACCAAGACATTAGTCAGAGTGAAGTTTGAGTACTTCAGGGAAAAACTTGGTGTTCTTCGGATCGAGGTTCATTCCAAGGGGAAGTGATGAGTCCATGAGCCCTTCTTACATGGTGATAGAATTGGTTCCTTCCATGGTCAGATGTAAGTGCAGAGCCATTCTGACATGGTGATAGGATTGGTTCCATCCATGGTCAGATATAAGTGTAGAGCCATTTTGATATGACTGTGGGATTGGCTCCCACATGATTAGATATAAGTGCAGATCCATTCTGATATGACTGTGGGATTGGCTCCCACATGATCAGATATAAGTGCAGAGCCTTTCTAATATGACTATGGGATTAGCTCCCACATGATCAGATATAAGTGTAGAGCCTTTCTGACTAGGTTAGATGTAAGTGTGGATCCCTTCTTACATCGTGGTAGGTGGGTCCTCCCATGGTTAGATATAAGTGCAAATCCTTTCCCTAGATGATAGATGGTGTGTCCTATCATGCCGACGGATGTAAGTGCAGATCCTTTCTTTGGATGGTAGATGGTGTGTCCTACCATGCCAATAGATATAAGTGCTAAGCCCTTCCTTGGATAGTAGATGGTGTGTCCTACTATGCCAGAGGATGTAAGTGCTGAGCCTTTTTAATTGAGCCAGATATAAGTGCTGAGCCCTTCTAACCAGGTCAGATATAAGTGCTATTCCTTTCTCTGGATAGTAGATGGTGTGTCCTGCTATGCCAGTATATTTAAGTGTCATTCCTTTCTCTGGATAGTATATGACATGTCCATCTATTCCAATAGATGTAAGTGTTGTGCCTTTCTCTGGATAGTAGATGGTGTTTCTTGCTATGCCAGTAGATGTAATTTCTTAGCCTTTCCTTGGATGATAGATGGTGTGTGCTATCATGCTAGTGGATGCGAGTCATGGGCCTTTCTCACATGGTGGTGGATGTGTTCCCCCCATGGTCATATGTGAGTGTTGGGCGTGCCTTTCTGACGTGATGGTGGATGTGTTTCTCTCATGGTCAAATGTAAGTACTGGGCAAGCCTTTCTGACTAGGTCAGATATACATGTCGAAGAAGATGAAGACATACTTGGAGGCTAGGCCTACATTAGCATGAGAAGGGGTTGGCCATGTAGAACTTTCTATGACGAGAAGAATTGAGAGATAGCACCAGTTGATTGAGATGGAAGAAGTAGTGATGATGATGATCTAGTGATAGGAAGATCACTTCTGGGTGCTGCTTCAGTATGGGATCAGGTGTGATCTCTTGGTTTAGTAGGAAACAATACTGCGTGGCACTGAGTACAACCAAATCAAAGTATGTTACAGCTTGTTCAGGTAGTTGTGAGGAAGTATGGCTAAGAAAGCTACTATCTAATTTGTTTGATTTCTAGTTAGATGCTACTTGTATATATTGCGACAACCATAGTTGTGTGAAGTTGTCAAAGAACCCCATGTTCCATGACAAGTCAAAGCATATCGAGATCAAATACCACTATATTATGGATATGGTGTAGAGGGGAGCAGTGAAGCTCCAATATATTGCGACAGATGAGCAGATAGTTGATGTGTTGAACAAGCCATTATCCAGAGTGAAGTTTGAGTACTTCAGGGAGAAGCTTGGTGTTGATTAGATCAAGATTCCTTTCAAGGGGAAGTGATGAGTTCATGATCCCTTCCAACATGGTGGCAGGTTAGGCCTCCCATGGTCGGATGTAAGTGTTGAGCCTTTCTAACATGGTTGTAGGTGGGGCCTCCCATGGTCATATGTAAGTGTTGATCCTTTCAGACATGGTGGTAGGCAAGGCCTCCCATGGTCAGATATAAGTGTTGTGCCTTTTTGGCATGGTGGTAGGATTGGTTCCTCCCATGGTTAGATGTAAGTGCTGAGTACTACATCCAACATGAAAAAGGGCTATCTCTGTAGTGGAAATCCTTGCGAGAAGCAAGGTGCTGCATACAGTATGAAAAATGACTGGCTCTATAGGGGAAATCCTTATGAGATTTAAGGTGCTGCATCCAGTATAAAAAGGGACTGGCTTTGTAGGGGAAATCCTTATGAGAGGTAAGGTGCTGCATCCCGTATGAACAAGGACTGGCTCTGTAGCAGAAATCCTTGTGAGAGACAAGGTGCTGCATCCAGTATGAAAAAGGATTGGCTTTGTAGGGGAACTCCTTGTGAGAGGCAAGGTGTTGCATCCAGTATGAAAAAGGAATGGATTTGTAGGGGAAATACTTGTGAGAGGAAAGGTGCTACATCTAGTATGAAAAAGGACTGGCTCTGTAGGGGAAGTACTTGCAAGGCAAGGAAATACATCCAACATGAAAAGGGGCTAGCTCCATTGATAAATACCTATGTGGAGGTTAGGCCTACAACCAACATGAAAAATGGATAGCTCTATAGAAATTCCTATGATGAGAAGAATTGAGAGATAGAACCAGTTGATCGAGATAGTGGAAGTAGTAATATTGATGATGATCCAGATTTGATGATGATCTAGTGATGATCTAGATCCAGTGATGATCCAGACTTGATGAAGATGACTTGATGATGAAGATGAATTGAAGATGAAAATGAATTGAAGATGAATATGAATTGATGATGATCCAGATGATACATAGAAGAATACTTGTGCTGATAAATTGTGTCGAGAGAATACCTTCCTAGTTAAGAGGGAGTGTTGATGTATTTATAACTTTGGAATGTATTCACATGTATATATTATGTATTTTACCCCAATGTTTATTCGGGGAAGTATCTATAATGTAATTAATTCGTGTCATGCCCCAATGTTTCGATCAGGATATTCAATAATGTAAGCAAGTCATGTGAAGTCATTAAGGTTAACCCTCCATTGTAAGTTGGAGCAATAGTCCCCACAATTTAGTTAAGGTTAACCCTCCTTGTTGATCAAAGGGAAAATTCCCCACAGTTGTGGGGCATTAGGGTTATTAGACTCTCCTAGATATGTCGACCCTGGTAAGTAATTATTAAGTGAGTCCAACTTGTTGGAGTGAAAATCAAGTGAACGAAAGAATATAAATAGAGAGTGAGCCTCTCTATTTATAACATACACACTCACTCACTGGGGCGCATGAGTGAGAGAGAGAGAATAGCTATGGAGATCATCTTTTCTGTCTTTGGGTTTTACTGTTGCCATTGGTGCTCATTTTATCTCTGAGGAAGTGGCGGGGTTTTCTCCTTTATGGTTTCCCTAAGGAAAATTCTTTGTGTCTCTTGTCTCTTATGAGTGCATGTTATTCTCTCAGATAAGATCCTAGATCATAATTCTTAAATGATAAAAGTCTAACATGGTATCAGAGCTAACGTGAGGAGAAGACACTATGTAGCTGCAGAAGTGAGGGCTTCTTAATTTTTTGATCTCTCTCCACAATCCATCAGCAAAAGGATGCTAGGCTAACTCTCCATTGAAGGGCACATCTTTCTATCGAAGCAGAATTTGATTCTGGGCATTTTTAGTTTTTACTGCAGGAAATTAAGGCTTTTCTCAGAAGAAGAATTTTTGAGTGAGCTTGGCATAGGATTAATATCCTCATTAAAATCAAATTTTAGATACCTGGATCAAGATTTTTGGTTGGGTGAAACTCTGAGAAAGTCAAACCCTAGTTTGACCCCAAGGTTGAAAAACCCTAAAATACTGAAACTGATAGTTTTGGTAGAGTCGCTATATATCAAGATTGGAGAAGGATCATGTGATGCAACTTTCCTAGTTTGAAGATAAATTCCTGATGTACACTGTGTCCATGTTTCAGCCTCCAATTCACCATATTCTAGGAGATATGATTCCTCCAACTTTGGGTTCCAGCCTCTCCCAGGATTCCTCCCCAAACAATGCACTTGGGGAGAATTGCTATATCTCGAGCTACAAAGGTCAAAATGAAATTTATAATGGTGTTCCAAAAAGGTTACTGACTTTAATTTCTATGGTAACCATTTTATACTTTGAATATGAAACACTGAGACGTGACAGTCCGTACAACTTCGCTATGTTGAACAGTCCTGAAACATATCACCTTGGGAAAATGCTCATAAGTCCCAATTGGTGAACCAAATTATAATGAAACCTATTTTGGTGGAACAAGGACAGATGAGGTTACCTTATTACAATATTTTAGACACATAGGAACAATAATTTCGAAGATACCGCAAAACCAGTATCAAGAATTTCTGCAAAAGAAATTGGTAAACTAGGGCTTCATGTTCTGAAAGCTTCCCTCCTTTATTTTTAGAAAATGAGTATATTGGATAGCTCACCTTGAATAGGTCTATATTTATATCCAATAATATCTGAGTGATTCAATGTTTTGAAAATTAGGGTTTTTTTTACAAACCCTAGATCATCCAGCTCTGGAACCAGGATGGACACCTCAAATTGGTAAGATCTAATCTTATGCTATTTACATTTGAGGTTCTCATTTCTAAATGAATATTCACACCATCTTGATGACAAGTTTGGTGAAACTGACAACTTCCAAGCATGGAAGTATTGTATCTCATTGGTTCTTGAAGAAAATGAATTGGACACCTACATAATTGGAGAGGCTCCAGTTCTAGAGGGAGATGAGGCTAAAAGCCTTATACAAGAAGAACTTGGTCAAGGAATCACCTTATACCACAAGTGTCTTCCCTAAAGACACCAAAGGAGATGTTTGATTTCTTGAGCAAGCTATTTGAAGGGAAGAACATAAATTGGAAGATGACTTTGAGAAAATAGTTGAAGAATGTGAAGATCCAGGATATAGAGACCATGCAGTCATACATTACAAGGGTCTCTCAAATCAAAGAAAAAATTGAAGCAGTAGAAGAAGAAGTAGAGAATACAGAAGTTGTGATAAGCACCTTGAATGGCCTCCTAAAATGAAGGGATTTATTCATTTGAGGAATCTGTTCCAGAAAGAAGTGATTACCTTCAGTAGACTCTCGGAAGAGCTCACACAAGACAAAGCTCAACTCATAATAATAAAGGAAGATGAGAGCGATTCAAAGAAGATACCTCAAGCGATGAGGAATATGAAGAACTCAGTTCTTGAAGAAAATATTATCCATCTTAAGAATTTGGATAAGAAATGATGCTGTTAAGAATGAAGAAGATGATGAAGCTGAAAGAACAAGTCTACCCATGAAACAAATAAAGATAAGTATTCAATTGTCATTTCATGATATTGTTTTGTTATGCATTTGTTTATATTCAGTTTATGTATTATGCATGATAAAATGTTTACANGTAAGTAGCTCATGGTGCTATACAACTCTCCATTGCTGCTTATCTAGAATGAAACCTCTTTGCTGACATATTGGATTAGTGCACAATCTCAATGTTGTCATGGTAGATATGAAAGGCATCTAGAAATTTTCATAGTTGCATGATCATATATTTATGCATAAGAATTTGGCATTATGAATATGCCTTATGAAATGTTTCTAACCATACAAATGCATTTGACTTGTAGGAAATATTGCGTACAATCACCTACAAGAAAAGAAGGATGAGACTTGTTCTGAAGAACAAGTGACGACATATAAAGAAGAATATGATGATACTTTCAAAGAATTCAAGAGGCCTCAGACACAGTTCAGTTATGTGACACTGTTGAGCGACATCATTGATGCAGATCCTTCCATCTATGAAGAAGTAGCTAAGAAGAAAGGGAAGGAGAGTACTAGTTCAAGAAGAATGATGTATAGGATGTAGCATCGAGACTTGAAGGGAAGTCCATAGTATCTTCCATATGGATATACAAAGATCTAGCATGTAGTAGATGACAACATCATGGAATACAAGGAAATATTCATAGCACGAGGCTTCTCATGGAAAGAAGGCATAGACTACGAAGAGACATTTGCATCTAGTGGGAGTCGGGGAACATGACAAGAAGACTCATGCATGTAATTTAAATAAGGCCTTGTATGAGCTCAGAAGACACCCATGGGATAACACATACATGAGGAGCTTCAAGATCACCTAGAGTGATGAAGATCTTAACCATTGCTACAAGGTTAGAGATGAAAGCCTATAGAGGATGGTAAGCTCACAGATGGGTGTGAGAAGAAATTTCGAAAAAGTTCAAGAGAGAGGATCATAGTATCCAGTGATCCTAGATGGATACATAGAATATTAGTCACAGAGGAAGCTACTTGTCACTCTGGTATGGAATGTTTCAATGCATAGAGTATGAAAGGCAGAAGGAGAATGACGCTCTGCTTCAGAGGGAGTGATTACAAAATATATCGAGGTTCAACATGGTATGATAGGATGGATAGCTTATTGATGAATATAGGATTTACCGAGAGTGTTATCCCTAAAGTTGAACCTAGAATACAAGGGTTCAAGCTTAAATAAATCTTTTAAAAAATATAATTCAATAAAATCAAAATAAAAACTGGGTTGGTATATAATCAAAGGTGTAGGAAAATAACATAACCATTAAAGATCTGTATGCCATAAAATGGAATACAAAATTCAATATCAAGGGAACTATGAGCATGAATTTATGGAATGATACTGACTCTGTCACTAAATATTTGAAAGATAACTGTATTTTATCATAAGAACCATGTAATGGAGTGTAATTGACCATATACAGGATAAATCATAAAAAATACAATTCATAAAATACAAAATCAACTCATAATCGTAATCATATCAGAGCAGAACCTGTATTGAAGATGCAGAGAGTTTCATGTCATACAACATACATCAAAATTGGATTCCCATCTCCAATTGCCACCCTTTTCAAATATAGATACTATCCTTATATACAAAAATTCTGAGCTTCTGAGATATTTATCAGATCCTATTTCTATGGATCGAATTCTTTCAAAAATAGAAAAGTCGATCTTCTTAAAACAGTTGTAATACAAAATAAAAATAGAAATAGACATCTGTCAAAACCTAATTGCTTTTAAAATCCAACTATGACTCTAAGTCTAAAGACTCTTAGAAGCCTCTACCAAGATAGTTAGATCACTTAAAACCTAGGATCTTCTTTGCAATCTGGCAAACTCAGCATCGTTGTTCTCCATTTGATTGTGCGCCTCCTTACTTTGAGTCTTCATGTGTTTGAACTACTTCTGGATGGTTCTTTTCTCTTTCAAAATGTCTTTAGATATTGAAAGTAACTTCTGATAATCTGCTTCCTTCTCCTCCAAATCCTCTCATAATCTTTTATTTGTAGTCATTAAGTTCTCATTAATATTGTGTAAAAAACTGGTTTGCTCCTTATATGTCTGCAAATATTTCTTAATTTGGTTTAATTATAGAGTTATTTCAATGGCTTCTTCTTTCATAAGGACCTCATCTTCATGTGGAAGCTTCGAGACTGAACAATCTTTTGAACACACTTGTTTATTTGTGCAAAATATTTCTAGTATAGACCCTGCAACTCCTTGAACATCAATGAAATTCTTGTTATCTAAACCATATTGACCTTTGGATGTGTGTAGAATTTCTTCGCTGAAAGAATCATTTATCATCACAATTTCTTCACAGTCATAATGCACCAATTCCATTTCTCCCTACAATTTACTTCTTAACCTAGTCCTAGGCTTCACAGCAATGCTTTGTGATTTCAAAATCTAAACTCGTGCTTCATTCTTTGAAGTTATATTCTTTAACATCATTCTTAATGTTTCAGGGTTTTCATCCGTAACTGAAACTTCAGGAAACAAATTATTCTGATTTGGTTCTTCTACAAAACCCTTACCTTCTGCTGTAACATATTCAAATTGTTCTTCATGATTTCTTATTTTCTGGTTCAAGTCTTTTGTTACCCTTTCTCCTTTTCCTTTGGTCCTTTCTTCAAACCCTAATTTTGACAGCAAACTTTCCCAAGTTTGTCCTTCTCTATGCAATTGTGAAATCAGCAATAGTTTTATTAAACCCTGATGGTATACAAAACGAGCAGTATGCTATGGATGGGCTTGAACCCACGTAACCATATTTTGCAAGCTCTTCAATAGATAAAATGGGATATTGAGCTTCAAGCTTCCATTGTGGTGCATCAACAACCGTAAATGACATTTGAGAACCCTGTCATACTGACCTTCGCATGTAATATAATTTTGCACCATTTCCAAGGGAATTTTCCAGTTACGTTTTATCTTTCTCACATGAATACCATTCTTCCAGTCTAATTTTTCAAACTCTGGCATTAAGAACTCACTATAATTTCCTTGAAAATACTGCTGCTTAAACCATCTTTCTCCTTACGCTGGAACCCCTATTGCTTCGGCAATAGACTCTTCATTCACCATGATCTTTAAACTCTTGAGCTGAACCATTCCATCTTTATAATTTTTGATAAAAGCCATAGTTACCTATGAATGATAACCCTGCAACTTTTCACAGAAAGCAAACCATCTATCATTTTTCATCAACTGGGATGACCTTGAAAATTGCAGTGTCCATTGTGTGTTATCGAGTTCTAGTCTGCAAATTAAACCTCCCGGTCTTCTTTTCACCACAATTTCTGAATCTTCTTGCATTGTTACTCTCAACATTCTACAAACTCTTCAAAATATAAAATTCATAGAGAAAATGGATTTGAGAATAGTAATATGACCGGTTTTTAGGGAAATATAGAATATTACTGTCAAGTGTCAATGCTGTCAACATTGGTACCATTACTAATTACACCAAATGCCTCGATTTCATATGAAGAACATTTGTGAAAGCAAATGAGTGACACGATGTAAAAATTATTATTTAGACGGGACTACCTTTAAGAAATAATAATGATGCTCTTATATCATAGTACCGAGCCTGTCAAGTTTATGATGTATTTACATACATCCATATACCATTGTCATATTTTTTACAATGAATGATATTCATGAATAAAAACATCAATGCAATACTTTTAAGGAATGCTGCTAGTTTATAAAATCCAATTTATAATAAAACCTCTTGCTCTTGATATAGGTTCATAACTTTAAATAATACATGATTTGAGCCTTCAAAGGAAATCACAATATAAAATATAAAAAAACTTATGTCACTCAAAGATATAAAATAAGGTAAAATTAAAGAAATGTACTCAACATAAACAAAAACTATAAAACTTGAGGATAAAAATGAAAAAACAACCTTAGAGATAACATCTGGCTCTAACTGGGGACAAAGCTTTCCTTGTGAAACTTTGAGAACATGTTGACCTGTGCCTTCGGATATTTGCTAAAGTCCTTTCTGTCTTATTGGGTTAGAGTCTTATTGAAAGCAAATGATATATACAGTGAATATTTAAAATAATCCTTTATCCCTCAATATGTTTAAAAATGATTTAAAAAACATCCATTGACTGGACCTGCAATTTCTTCACCATTCAAGTTTTGCAAAACAAAAGTATTGTTTCCCAGAATTTTGATCACTGTAAAAGGCCCTATCCATAAATTATTGAAATTTCCATGCTTTCCTTTTTCATCCTTTCGTGAATCCCACCTGAGAACAAGTTCACCCACTACAAAGACATCTTTTTTAACTTTTTTTTATCAAAGCTTTCCTTCATCCTTTTTCTATGCATCTCAGCTGCATTTTCAATAGTTTCTCTCTCCTATTGCAATTGAATTATCTGAAACATTATTCTTCTTATATCATCAGGTTCTTCATATATTTCTTGCATAAATTTAATGACTGGAGCAACTAATTGAACAGGAAACACAACATCGATTCCATATACCAACTGGAAAGGGGATGTCCCTATTGACTTTTTAATAGTTACTCTATCAGCCCAAAGAGAAAATTTTAATTTGGTATCGCAACTTCTTTTATTTTCAAATAACATATTCTTGATACTGTTCACAATATTTTTATTACTGGATTCTGCTAATCCATTACCCTGTGGGTAATATGGTGTGGACTGTTTCAAGTTAATATTATTTTTTTCACAAAATTTCATCATCTTTTTTTATTTAAAAGCAGGACATTGTCAGTAATTAATTTCCTAGGGAATCCAAATTTGCTAAGAATATTTTCCTGTAGGAAATTAATTATGATTTGTTCAGCTGCTCTCCTTATGGGGTTTGCCTCCACCCACTTAGTGAAAAAATCAGTTGCAGTTAAGATCCATTTGTGTTGACCACTATAAGGAGGATGAATTTCACCTATAAAATCTAAACCCCATTGCTGAAATGGACTATTTACTGTTATAGGCTTCAAGGGTAATGACTGAAGTTTATGTTTACCTACAAACTTTTGACACTCCACACATGATCTGACCTGATGATACACATCTGTGAAAAGAGTAGGCCAATAATATCCTGCTCTTAGGATTTTAAAAGCAGTTGCTTTCCAATACTTGTGCCAACCACATACTCCATTGTGCAATTCAGAAGTAACAACATCAACCTCTGATTTCTCCAAACACTTCAACAATATTCCTTCAGGATCCTTCCAATACAAAACCTGATCTATTAAAAAATACTTCATTGCTTTAATTTTTAATGATCTTCATTCATTTCTATTCAATTCTAGAGGGCATCGTAAGTATAAAAGGAAATATACAATGTCTTTATACCAATCAGACTCACCATACCTGCTATAAACCTACTGCTTACTGTATTCTATTGCCATATCTTGTTCTGAATGTTCTGTCATCAAATGAAGATTTAATACCTGACAATTTGATTATGTTAGGAGTTTTGCTAATCCCTATCCTTTTACCAATTTTGTTGGTTTAATATCCACATCATACTCCATAACCTTTGCTATCCATCCACCTCTTTTCCCCTCACTGTCAGGTTGTGCTAAAATCTCCTTGACTGCTGAACTTGGAACGTATGCCAAAATCTTGGAATGTAAAACATATATTCTAAAAAAATTAAGAGCTTTAACTGATGCACATGCTTGTTTTTCCATTGTATTATATTTAAGCTCTGAATCTCTTAATGTTTTACTCAAAAAAGAAATTGGTTGTTCCAAACCATCTGCATTCTTTTGCAATAACACAACAACTACAGTATCTTCGGATGCAAATGAAAAAATTGTAAAATCCTTTGTATCAATCCCTACTTTATGGCTTCAAATGATTGTTTATCCTAATTTGACCATTTAACTTCCCTATCCTTCTTGAGCATCTCAGTGATATGTTTGATAATTTCTGCAAAATTAGGAATAAACCATCTTAAAAAATTGATTTTTCCAATGAAAGATTGAATCTCCTTTTTATTTCTAGGAATACTGATTTTTAAGATGGCCTGTACTCTCTCTGGATCTATTTTGATTCCTTCAGCAGAAACAAAATGCCCTAACAACTTACCTTCTGTGATAGCAAAGTGAGACTTTTTTGGGTTTAATGATAAACCAAATTTTTGGCACTTCATAAAAATCTGTCTAAAATGTTTCAGATGATCTTCATCAGACTTGGAAAAGATTGTAATATTATCTTGGTATATTACTACAAATTTTTCATTCTCCCCCACAAAGGCTACATCTATAGCCCTCTGAAAAGTAGCACCTACATTCATAAGCCCAAAAGGAATGTTGTCATACATAAAAGTCCCCCCATGGAGTTGTGAATGTTGTTTTTTGTCTATCTTCAGGTTGTACTTTAATCTGTTTATAACCCAAAAGACCATCAATCATTGAAATTCTATGAGATCCTACAACTCTTTGCAAAATCTGATCTATTTTCGGTAATGAATAATTATCTTTCAAACAAGATCTGTTCAAGTTGCGGAAATTAACACAAAGCCTTATTTCTCCATTTTTCTTACGTACAGGAACCAAATTTGCAATCCATGATGAATATCTCAGTACAATAATTTTTGCATCTAGTAATTTCTTTACCTCTTTTTCAATTACTGGCAGCAATGTTGGGTTAAGCTTTCTAAGTTTTTGTTTAAAAGGCTTAGTATTTGGTTTTAGAGGAATTTTATGCTGAATTATGCTAGTGTCATAAGTTCTTAAATCATGATATGACCAGGAAAGAATGTCCACAAATTCTTTCAGCAAACCAATATATTTTTTCTTTTCCTTCTCTAACAGTGATTTTGACAATTTTATCATCTTAGGCTGATCTTTAGAACCAATGTTATAATCTATAACATTCTCCTCAGTAGTCTGGAAGGTGGGTTTTAACAATGTATCATATTTTGAAAACAACCTCTCTAATGGAACAAGTCCCTTAGGAATGAAATTTCCTTTTAATTCAACAATATTGTGATCATCCATTGAATCATTTCTACAAGGTTCATTTTCCATCAATTCAAAATCCCGTTCTTGATAAACTATATCATCTGAGAATTCACCTACTAGCTCCAAAAATTCTTTTATTTCCTGATCATCATGAAAAACTTTCCAATGTTTGATATCATCTGGGACAGAGGGTTTGTATCTTACATCAATTGGATATTTCAAATGAGTTACTTTTGGAACTTTAAAATAGGCTGCTGCTAAGGCTAGGGAATCAACTGTTTCATTATATTCTCTTGGAACAAAAGTTATATTGAAAGCTATAAAGAAATTTTCAATTAAATCCCAAGCCTAATTTCTATAAACTTTCAATAAATGCTGCTTTACCTGGTAAACATTTTTTACTTGTTGAATTACTAATTTGGATTCGCCAAACACAACAAGTTCTGTAATACCCAAGTATTTTGTTGCACTTAATCCAAGAATTAAAGCCTCATACTTAGCAGTATTATTTGTTGTTTTAAATTCCAATTTGTGCATAAGGGAAATGACCTCACCTCCAGCTGAAATCAATAACACTCCTACTCCTACCCCCTCCTTACTTGATGCACCATCAAAATACATCTGTCATAAACCATCTGGTTCTTCTTTCTTTATCTGAACTGGAATATATTTCTTTACTTGTAAAACTCCTTCAACTTCATCACTTAATTGCAACATACAAGAACCAATATTTTCATCAATTGAATAGATCGGATTATTATTAGGGTGTTTACTATCACTTACCAAATATGCCATCTCTACTTCTCTGTAAAGTCTTTTGAATTCTCCTCTAAATACTTGAATTGTAGCATATGAAAGATCCATTTTTAGAGTTTCTCCCACTCTCTTTACCCAAGATCTAGACAACAACATACCAAATTTAGGAGAAATATCTGCTGCAACTATATCCATCAATACACTTTTCATTGGTATTTGGGTTAAATTCACCACCAGATATTTAATAACCCCAATACACTTCGCTTCCCTAGAATTAAATGCATACAAATCATGATATGGTTTAGTAACACTCAAACCTAAAGCTTCCATGACTGATTTTGTCATGGGGTTATGTGAAGCTCCTGAATCTAGAAGACAATTATGTAGTAGCTGTTCATGTATTGAAAGAGTTACATAAAATGGAGGGGGATATTCTGAATTATAATCAGGTTTATCAAAAGTTTTTGACCCCACAGTGATATTAGGTTTTTCATCTTGCAAATTAATTTCATTAGATGGGATAGTATTGACTGCATTTTTGAAAGTTTTAAAAGCTGCTTCCCTGTAAGCTTTGTTCTTAATCAACTCTGTTAAAGGAACAGGGACTTTAACCTTATTAATTTAATGCTCCAAATTGAACCCACCTATGACTTTATTCACCTCCTCAATACTTACCACATCATCTTTTTTCTCTTTTACAATTTGCTTTTGATTTGAAGACATATTTTGTTTAATAGGATGAGCTTTCATAGTCTTTTTAGCCTGTGCTGCATGTTTTACCCCTGATCTAAGACCATATTATTTTTGTGGTATTTCCTGACAAACTTCAGACATGGACATTTGATAATTATTTTCTTCATAATGATCTAGTTCTGTAGCATAATGATAATCAGCTTTAGTTAGAAAATGAGAAGAAGAATCATCATCAAACTGACTAATGTTGTGTTCCCGTTCTTCCAAATCATCCAACTCTCCTTCATCTATCTCATATGACTCATCATCTCTCACATTATTATTTTTAAAAGGAGGCTGAATTCTCTGTTCGTCATTTTCTCACCTGTCCCTTTGAATATCATTATTTCGTCTTTCTCTTGGCCAAAACCTAGGAGAAAAAGGTCTTCTAAACTGATTTTGATTTATTTCTCCTTCAGCTATAGGATTGTTCTTATTTTTATTTCCCAACTCCAACCTATCAATCTTAATAGACAAATTTTTAATAATTTTACCCACTTCATCCATTTTACTGTCTGAAGATCTTCCTGTAGGATTAGATGTAATGATTCCCTTTTTACCTTTTTTGTCTCCAGTTTGATATTCTATTTCCTCTTTGAGTTTGTTTGAAGCCAAAATATTAGACTCTACTTCCAATGCTGCATCTTGCATATTTTGAAGTGACACTGACTTTCTTTCCCTCAACAACAAAGAAAACCCATGATCAAACGAGTCTACAGTTTGATATTCTATTTCCTCTTTGAGTTTGTTTGAAGCCAAAATATTAGACGCTACTTCCAAATAATGTTGTATCTTACATAAGTTAATTTTGTTGATGTCTCTGAGGGTTTTATTTCAGCTGGTCTTCTACTATACATTTTATTGAACCTTTTAGAAAAATATCCTACAACTTCATCCGTCTTTCTTTTCAATGATCCAAACTCTGTAATGTAGTATAAATAATCTTTAGTATCTCCCCATTGTCTCATGAATACCTCTTCTAAATCATCTATACCATCTATAGAGTTTGGTGGTAATTCTCTAAACCATTTTCTCACCTCACCATCTAAACTTTGAACAAAAACCCTCATCCAAACATCTTCATTTTCAAAATTATGATTGTTTGCATAACTCAAGTATGTGTTCCAATGTTCTTCTATAGTAGTATCCCCTTGACCATCAAATATCGGAAGATATTTCTGGTAATATCCTCCTGGGAGAGCATTAAGAGGCTGGGGAAAAACAATTGGGGAATATCTTGCTGCTACCGTAGCAGCCATCTGATTCTGAGGGTGATCCATTCTAGGACTGGAAATATTTGAACTTATATTAGACTGATGGGTGCTTGAATGTTGTGATGAAGGAAGCAAATTACTAGGATTTGGTTGATTCACTGGGATAGTCTTAACAAAAGGTATATGGGTTGAAAACAAAGACAAAGCTCCTGTCTGCAATGCTTTAAGTTTAACCTTCTCAGACAACAAAGGATTTGTGGAGACTTGGAAATTATCAATTTGAGAAGGGGTAAATAGCAGACCTAATTCTTCTTTTCTATTTTCTGAGTGTGGATCAAATGATGGAATAGGGATAGATGAAGATTCAGGAATCTCCAAGATTGAGGGATTTTTAAATTTTTCTAATGAGGTAGATCTCAACCTTCTCCTATCTTATTTTAATATCTGTTCAGGATCTGAGACTCCTGGATTTAAAGGTGATGAGGGATTTCCTCGAGTTCTTATCTTTTTTGAAGCCACTGTAACTTTCTGTAGGTGACTGATGCAGTATATAACAGGTCTCACTGATCTTGTTCACCTTCCAAAATTAGTTTCATAAGAATCTCGAATACCCAAGGAAGATGTCCTTTCATTTCTTTGTCCCCGGCAACGACACCAGAAGATGTTAGCCCTAAAGTTGAACCTAGACTACAGGGGTTCAAGCTTAAAGAAATATTTAAAAAAATGTAATTCAACAAAATCAGAATAAAAAATGGGTTGGTATATAATCAAAGATGTAGGAAAATAACATAACCATTAAAGATCTGTATGACATAAAATGGAATACAAAATTCAATATTAAGGGAACTACGGGCACGAATTTATGGAATGAGACAGACTCTGTCACTAAATATTTGAAAGATAACTGTATTTTATCATAAGAATCATGTAATGGAATGTAATTGACCATATACAGGATAAATAATAAAAAATACAATTCATAAAATACAAAATCAACTCATAATCATAATCATATCAAAGCATAACTTGTATTGAAGATGCAGAGAGTTTCATGTCATACAACATACATCAAAATTCGATTCCCATCTCCAATTACCACCCTTTTCAAATCCAGCTACTATCCTTATATACAAAACTTTTGAGCTTTTGAGATAGTTATCAAATCCTATTTCTATGGATCGAATTCTTTCAAAAATAGAAAAGTCGATCTTCCTAAAATAGTTGTAATACAAGTGTAATACAAAATACAAATAGAAACACTGTCAAATACTAATTGCTTTCAAAATCCAACTATGACTCTAAGTCTAAATACTCTTAGAAGCCTCTACCAAGACATTTAGATCACTTAAAACCTGGGATCTTCTTTGCAATCTGGAAAACTTAGCATCGTTGTTCTCCATTTTATTGTGCGCCTCCTTACTCTGAGTCTTCATGTGTTCGAACTGCTTCTGGATGGTTCTTTTCTCTTTCAAAATGTCTTTAGATATTGAAAGTAACTTCTGATAATATGCTTCCTTCTCCTCCAAATCCTCTCATAATATTTTATTTGTAGTCATTAACTTCTCATTAATATTCTGTAAAAACCTGCTTTGCCCCTTATATGTCTGCAAAGATTTCTTAATTTGGTTTAATTTTGGAGTTATTTCAATGGCTTCTTCTTTCATAAGGACCTCATCTTCATGTGGAAGCTTCGAGACTGAACAATATTCTGAACACACTTGTTTATTTTTGCAAAATATTTCTGGTATAGACCCCGTAACTCCTTGAACATCAATGGAATTCTCATTATCTAAGCCATATTGACCTTTGGATGTGTGTACAGTTTCTTCACTGAAAGAATCATTTATCATCACAATTTCTTCATAGTCTTCATGCACCAATTCCATTTCTCCCTACAATTTACTTCTTAACCTAGTCCTAGGCTTCACACCAATGCTTTGTGATTTCAAAAGATGAACTCATGCTTCATTATTTGAAGTTATATTCTTTAACATCATACCTAATGTTTCAGGGTTTTCGTCTGTAACTGAAACTTCAGGAAACAAATTATTCTGATTTGGTTCTTCTACAAAACCGTTACCTTCTACTGTAACATATTCAAATTGTTCTTCATGATTTCTTGTTTGCTGGTTCAAGTCTTCTGTTACGCTTTTTCCTTTTCCTTTGGTCCTTTCTTCAAACCCTAATTCTGACAACAAAATTCCCCAAGTTTGTCCTTCTCTATGCAATTGTGAAATCAGCAACAATTTTATTAAACCCTGATGGTATACAGAATGAGCAGTATGCTCTGGATGGGCTTGAACCCACGTAACCATATTTTGCAAGCTCTTCAATAGATAAAATGGGAGATTGAGCTTCAAGCTTGCATTGAGATGCATCAACAACCGTAAATTTCATTTGAGAACCCTGTCATACTGACCTTCGCATGTAATATAATTTTGCACCATTTCCAAGGGAATTTTCCAGTTAGGTTTTATCTTGCTCACATGAATACCATTCTTCCAGTCTAATTTTTCAAACCCTGGCATTAAGAACGCACCGTAATTTCCTTGAAAATATTGCTGCTTAAACCATCTTTTTCCTTGCACTGGAACCCCTATTGCTTCGGCAATAGACTCTTCGTTCACCATTATCTTTAAACTCTTGAGCTGAACCATTCCATCTTTATAATTTTTGATAAAGGCCATAGTTACCTATGTATGATAACCCTGCAACTTTTCACAGAAAGAAAACCATCCAACATTTTTCATCAACTGGGTTGACCTTGGAAATTGCAGTATCCATTGTGTGTTATCGGGTTCCAGTCTGCAAATTAGGCCTCTTGGTCTTCTTTTCACCACAATTTCTGAATCTTCTTCCATTGTTACTCTCAGCATTCTACAAACTCTTCAAAATATAAACTTCACAGAGAAAATGGAATTTGAGAACAATAATATGACCGATTTTTAGGGATATAATATAGAATATTACTGTCAATTGTCAACTGTCAACGCTGTCAACATTGGTACCATTACTCATTACACCAAATGCCTCGATTTCATATGAAGAACATTTGTGAAAGCATATGAGTGACACGATGTAAAAATTATTAGTTAGACAGTACTACCTTTAAGAAATAATAATGATGCTCTTATATCATAGTACTGAGCCTGTCAAGTTTATCATGTATTTACATACACCCATATACCATTGTCATATTTTTTACAACGAATGATATTCATGAATAAAACAATCAATGCAATACTTTTAAGGAATGCTGCCAGTTTATAAAATCCAATTTATAATAAAACCTCTTGCTCTTGATATAGGTTCATAACTTTAAATAATACATGATTTGAGCCTTCAATGGAAATCACAATAAAAAATATTAAAAAACTTATGTCACTCAAAGATATAAAATAAGGTAAAATTAAAGAAATGTACTCAACATAAACAAAAACTATAAAACCCTAGGATAAAAATGAAAAAACAACCTTAGAAATAACAGAGAGTAAAGTGGATTCCAAACTTTTCTTCAAGGTTGAAGGTGGAAGACCAGTGATGCTCCTATTATATGTCGATGACTTTTTCCTGACAGAAAATAGGAACTCATTAAAGTTGCAAGAAGGATACTTGCTGTTGAGTTAGAGATGAAGGACTTGGATATGATGCACTACTTTCTAAGCATGGAGGTTTGGTAGAATGCAGATGGAAGCTCCATGGGACAAGGGAAGTATGCAGTAGATATCCTGAAGAGGTTCAGGGTGATGGACTGCAAGGCCATGACCACACTTATGGTATCCAACCTGAAGCTATTAAGTGATGCTTCATCAGAGATGGTTGATGCCATAATGTATCGTCAGATGATTTGTTCCTTGATGTACCTGATGAATACAAGACCAGATATTTGCTTTGCTGTGAACAAATTGAGACATGTTCACCTAATGGTTGCAAAGCATGCAGTGGGGTACCTGAAGGGTACAGTTAATTATGGGTTCAAGTATGAGCCAAATCAGAAAATTGACCTAAAAGGTTATGTGGATTTGGATTGGGAAGGAAGTGTCATTAATAGGAAGAGTACTTCTGGGTGTTGCTTCAGTATGGGATCAAGTGTGATCTCTTATTTTAGCATGAAACAATCCTGCATGGCACTGAGTACAGCTGAAGCAAAGTATGTTGCATCTTGTTCAACAAGTTGTGAAATAGTATGGTTGAGGAATCTACTGTCTAATTTGTTTGATCTCTAGTTAGATGCTACTTGTATATATTTCCACAACAAGAGTTGTGTGAAGTTGTCGGAGAACCTCATGTTCCATGACAAGTTGAAGCATATCGAGATCAAATACCACTATATCAGGGATATGGTGTAGAGGGGAGAAATGAATCTCTAGTATATTGCGATGAACGAGCAGATAACTGATGTGTTGACCAAGCCATTAGCCAGAGTGAAGTTTGATTACTTCAAGGAGAAGCTTGGTGTTCAACAGATCGAGATTATTTCCAAGGGGAAGTGATGAGTCATGATTCGTTTCGACATGGTGGTAGGTCAAGCCTCCCATGGTCGGATGTAAGTGTTGAGCCTTTCTGACATGGTGGTAGGAGGGGCCTCCCATGGTCAGATGTAAGTGCTAAGATTTTCTGACATGGTGATAGGTGGGGCCTCCCATGGTCAGATATAAGTGTCATGCCTTTCTGGCATGGTGGTAGGATTGGTTCCTCCCATGGTCAGATGTAAGTGCTAAGTACGACATCCATCATGAAAAAGGGCTCGCTCTATAGTGGAAATCCTTGCAAGAGGCAAGGTGTTGCATCCAGTATGAAAAATGACTGGCTCTATAGGGGAAATCCTTGAGAGAGGCAAGGTGTTGGATCTAGTATGAAAAAGGACTGGCTCTGTAGGGGAAATCCTTCTAAGAGGCAAGGTGTTGCATCTAGTATGAAAAAGGATTGGTTCTGTAGGGGAAATCCTTGTGAGAGGCAAGGTGTTGCAGCTAGTATGAAAAAGTAGTGGCTCTGTAGGGGAAATCCTTGCGAGAGGCAAGGTGCTGCATCTAGTATGGAAAAGGACTGGCTCTATAGGGGAAATCCTTGTGAGAGTCAAGGTGCTTCATCCAGTATGAAAAAGGACTGGATCTATAGGGGAAGTCCTTGCAAGGAAAGGCAGCACATGCAACATGAAAAGGGGCTAGATTTGTTGATAAATACCTACATGGAGGTTAGGCCTACAAACAACATGAAAAAGGGTTGGCTCTGTAGAACTTCCTATGACGAGAAGAATTGAGAGATAGCACCAATTGATCAAGATAGTGGAAGCAATAATGTTGATGATGATCCAGTGATGATCCAGACTTGATGAAGATGAATTGACGAAGAAGATGAATTGATGATGATCTAGATGATACAGAGAAGAAGACTTGTGCTGATAAATTGTGTCGAGAAAATACCTTCCTAGTTAAGAGGGAGTGTTGATGTATTTGTAACTTCGGAATGTATTCACTTGTATATATTATGTATTGTACCCTGATGTTTATTTCGGGAAGTATCTGTAATGTAATTAAGTCATGTCATGCCCTGATGTTCCGACTGGGAGATTCAATAATGTAAACAAGTCATTTAAAGTCATTGAGGTTAACCCTCCTCGTTTATCATAGGGAAAAGTCCCCATAGTTTTGGAGCACTAGGGTTATTAGACTCTCCTAGAGATGTCGGACCTCGTAAGTAATTGTTAAGTGAGTCCAACTTATTGGAGTGGACATTAAGTGAACGAAAGAAAATAAATAGAGAGTGAGCCTCTCTATCTATAACATACACACTCACTCACTGGGGTGCATGAGTGGGAGAAGCTCTCTTAAGTGTGTGAGAGAGAGAAGATGTGGAGATCATCTTTTCTTTCTTTGGGTTTTACTATTGCCATTGGTGCTCATTCTATCTCTGAGGAAGTTGCAGGGTTTTCTCCTTTATGGTTTCCCTAAGGAAAATTCTTTGTGTATCTTGTCTCTTATGATTTTTGCTGTGCATGTTATTCTCCCAGATAATATCTTAGATCATATTTCTTAAATGATAAAAATCTAACACTGATGAATAGTGTCAAAAGAATACCTTCCTAGTTAAGAGGGAGTGTTGATGTATTTGTAAATTCGGAATGTATTCACTTGTATATCTTATGTATTGTACCCCGATGTTCCTATCGGGAAGTATCTGTAATGGAATTAAGTCATATCTTACCTCGATGTTCCTATCAATAATGTAAACAAGTCATAAAGGGTAACTCTCCTTATTGTTTAAGGGTTAAAGTCCCCATAGTTTGGGGGCACTAGGGTTATTAGACTCTCCTAGAGAATTCGGCCCTGGTAAGTTATTGTCAAGTTGGGAATTAGTATAAATAGAGAGTAAGCCTCTCTATTTATAATATAGTCACTCACACCCAGTTGTAGCGCATGAGTGAGAGAGAAGAAGCTGGCATAAGAGAGAGAATAGCTATCAGAGATCATCTTACTGTCTTTGGGTTTTACTACTGCCATTGGTGCTTATTCTATATTTGAGGAAGTTGCAGGGTTTTATCCTTTATGATTTCCCTGAGGAAAATATTTGTGTCTATTGTATTTTGTGACTGATTTCTATGCATGTTATTCTCTCAGATAAGATCCTAAGTTAATACTGCCAAATTGATAAAAATCTAACAGTATATATGTACATTTTTGAATTTCAGTGTGTTTTAGTATTTTCAATATGGTTTTGAGTTTAGTGTCAAGACTGTTTATACCATGTTTTGGTTATGCAGATCGGATGGCATTTTATGGCTTCGCTGATGGTGCTTGCCGTCATACCCTAAAACTTGCTTCAGCTGCTTGGGTTCTGTATTCCCCTACACATGATCTAGTCAGTTCAGGATCAGTTTGTATTGGTTCAGCTACCAACAACATCACAGAGTATTAGGAAGTAATAGGTCTACTGACTGAAGCTTCATCTTAGGACATTCATGATTTGGTAGTATTCATAGACTTGCACTTAGTGGTTTGTCATTTGAACCATATCTATACCATCAGAAATCCTGCACTTCTCCACCTCTTCCAGAGAGTGTGTCTACTAGAAAGGTAATTTGAGGTTATTACTTACATGCATATCCCTAGGGTAGACAATGCGGTTGCTGATTCATTAGAAAACTATATCCTAGACTAGTATATTGCTCATTAATAACTTGAAAATCAAACATGGGTCATCATATTGTAAATAAATAGTAAATAACACATAAAACTCATGTAAATACATTTGCCATTTGATACATATAAACACCAGTAACAAAGTCTGTATATATATATATATATAATTTTTTTACAAAAATGGTCACGAGACCTCATCTGAAGCACGGTGGCTTTCAAGAAAATACAACATCATACAAAATCCTGAAGTTGTCTCAGCTTTCAGTAATACATCATGCAAGACACCATCTAGTGATGATCATGATAACACATGATAGCTCATGCTACTCTACGTAGGATTCAGCTAAAACGGTATGGCACACATGTAGTGTGCCTTTGGTACCTCATTGGGAGGTCATTAATAGCTGCATCTGGTATATATAGGGTTAACCTCTCCAGATTCTCCTCTAACTCTCCCATCTAGTAATCACCTCGGTGAACAAACCAAGCTCCTACTCTCCTTTACATTGGGGATGATCCCCTAGGTCGTGTCGTACCAACATCTGCATGAGAAAATTTAGGTCTTGTTACTACTCATAAAAAACATAAAACATGAAAATACAAAAAACACAATCAACATTTTAGAGTATTGTTTCTTACTGATATCCCCCCACTGCACACCAGGTGGAAGTGGTAGATCAGGGTCACCCCTAAATTCAGTACCTGCATATGCGTAATCCTCAATCATGAGGATCTGGCCATCCAAGTAGTGGAAAAATCCAGCATCATACTTCCCTTTTACTCTTCCACCTCCTATACGTGCCATAAGATCTACCCACCTCAGCATACGGGGGCCTCTGGCCCTCATCTCTGTAAATATCACTTGGGGCATCATGTGGGGCACCTGCTAAAAAATGAAACAAGATAAAATGGATCCATATCCAAATTGTTTCAATTCCATTTGCTGACATTTAGTCAGCTAGTCTTTAAAAAAGGAAGTAGTACCTCCACCCAGTTGAAAACAGTGGGTGCCATAGCTTCTATGGCATACAGTAAATGCACTCTGTATTCCTGGTGAGGCCCTTGACTTCCCGCTAGCCTCTTCATGGTAAAAATAATAGTGTGGAGTGCATCATCCACCACTTCCTTTATAGGGGTCTTCTTCCCCAACATCCTACTACCAAGAATGCAATGACGGTTTATCAGCTCCTGAGTGGTCACATCCCCTTTTTGGGAACCAGTCAATGAAACATGACCACCCTGTCTAGACAATCCTGTCAGAAAGTATATGTCCTCTACCTCTATGGTCAGTACATGATCTCCCACCTCAAAGTACTGCTGCTCAGGGTTCCACATACACAGAATATGCTCTAGCAGGCACTCATGGGATATCATACTCAGAGTGCAGAAAAAATTTCAGAGGCCACAACCTCTCAAAGCAACAATACACCCCACATTTCCCTTAACTAGGGTATCATCATTGTCATGTTGTCGTTCTTTCCATATAGCCAGTTTTTACCAGATAAAACCTACCAAAAGCAACAAATGGGCTAGTTAAAACCACATTCAATCATCAAAATCATCAATGAGCTTTTATTTTGGCTTTCCCATTTAGTTTTTCAACCTCACGACCGACACCGCCTATCCTCCATTTCCACGAAGAGGTGGCATGGCCTGAGTGAAGCTGAGCATAAGCAGTTCTTATCGGGCACCTCCTATGCCGTAAGGGGCAAGAGCGGTGCCTGCAATTTGGATTTAGGGATTGCTCAAAGACCCATGAAACCTAATCCAAAAAAAATTTGGAAATAATAGAATGAGAGAGTAGGGATCTAGCATTTACCTGGCTCTAACGCTGCTCAGAATGGACAATGGATTCTCCTATAATATCTGACTGAATATATGGCTCCAAAAGTCTCCTAAATGCTCTCACAAATTGGTAAAAATTAAAATGACTTGTTTTTTACTATTCAATTGGATTTTAAATATATATTTTTAGGTTTTTTCACATTATTATTAATATTTTTAAATCATTGTGATGTGGGAACACCTTTTAATATAGTTTATAAAGTCATTTATTCGAATGTTTAGGAGACTAATAGGCTTTTTAAAGTCTTGCAAGGATGAAAATATAATTAGTGGTGTCTATGGAGGAGTTTGTTTTTTACTTTTTCATACTTCTAGAAAAATGGAAAAAGTCCCCGAGTGCTTGTTTCGACACTTTGGTCACGCTCTTAGAACTCAGTATCAAAATTCCGAGTCTTTTTTCTGATTCTTTTCAGGCTATTAAAAAACTTCTCATCGTGAAAAAGAAACCTAATGGAGTCCCCTTTAAAATATTTTCGGACTCCCTAAATATGAAAAGATTATTGAGTACTTGTCTACTTCATACTCGTAAAAGTATTTGAAGAGTCATCTCTCCGACGGTAGGTTATCTCTTTTTCAGTTTGGACAGACTATTTATGAAAAAGGAACACTACAACCAATCATGACTAGAAGAGTTCTCTTGGGTATTATTTTATACTTTTTAGGCCCTAGAGACTAAATCATATGAAAAAGGACCCTTTAGAGTTTTCTTTCGCCTTCGTTCAGACTCTCTAAACATGAACGATACCGAGTTTTCTTTCATTGGACTCGTTAAAATAAACACTAAGAGACCCGTTCAGGGAACGAACCCCTCCTTTCTCAGGTTCATGAAATATATGAGAATGAACTTGTCTTCGGACGAGTGAAAATGATTGTTGGTTACCCTCTTTAGAATCGTAAAAATGAAAAAAGAGGCACTCATCAATCATGCTGGGGAAATTAAGGGAAGGGAATCATTTTGAAAATAAATGGCAGTTGTTTGTCACCTTTGAACATGACACTTATCTGAATATCATTCAGTCAATTGGGTATTCATCTAGCTTATAAGTCGATCCACTTTCATGAGTCATGTCACTTCTTTTATTTTTTTCAAAAGCATGCATTGTCCACTATCTTATTGTGTGTCCATCTGGTTTAGTCATGCTACCAAGTCTTTTTTCATGCCACCCATTGTTGAAAGTAAGTAAGAATTTTACCTCTATAGTTAGAACAACCTTTGTGTCAGTACTTTTGAGTCAGTCCTATGGTTACATTATCTACAACATTCCAGAAATTTGTTCCTAGTTTCGTGTCATCGATCTGGGATTCATCATGGCCCTCCTTCGATGAGACTATTCCTGTCGACATCAACTCATCATCCAGGAATTAGTCTTAGAAACAAGTTTAGTACCTTGAGATCTGTATGCTTCAATGAAATATTATATCACTCTCGACAAAGGTTCACACCATTGACCTTTGATCAAGAGGTTCAACTGAGTGTTTGACACCAAAACATCTATTCACACTCAGTATACTGTACTAGGGTACCTTGGGAATCATTGACATCAATGGTGATCTCCGTCACACTTGTTAATGGGTCACATCATTGGCCGATAAACAAGTGATTTCTACCATGTTTGACTTCAGATCATTGTAATCACATGGATATAATTGTACTTTATGGAAGATGAGACAAAGACCCTAGGTATTTGTTATAAAGCTCTCGTAGCTTTCTCCCCAGGTTGCGATGGAGTATATTGTATGAAGTACCAAAATGGATCCACATTTGTATGGTCATGTCTATGCTCAAATTTGTGTATGTATGACATAGATATATGTTGTATGTCTGGTAGTTATATCCAAGTTTGAGTCTATCACATGGATCTATGTTGTATTCTAGTAGATATGTTTGTTAATCTCTCCCATGGATCTGACTTGTATTGTTCTGCAGCCATGGTGAAGACGCATTTTATCATGAGTCAAAAGTATTGATGTATTGCATATTCCTTGTTGATGTTGATCTCCAATCAAGCCAATTCTTGCCTCGAAGTGATAACTTGCTCTATCAAAGATCTCACCTATTGTATCCCTCTAGCCTCATGCTTTTGGGGGCATTTTGTTACACCCAAATCTCATCATCAACATGTGATAACATCCTAAACATCCATGTTTTCCCTCATTCCCAAATATTTCAGTGAAAACATTGATCCAGATGTCAAGCTTGCATATAAAAACCTACCACCGCTTCTACCCTCAAGCCTAGGATTGGTACCTTCTTCAGCACTGCCTAAGTTGTGTTGAATATAGGCAGTGTCACCACCTTTAATCTTTTTTTGAAGAATGGTTCTTCCCTAGAACTGCTCTGTCATCAAGGAGCAGGAGCGGTGCCCTTGGTAAAAAGTGAAAAAGAGAGACTTCACGAAGCTTCTAGATCAAAAGATTCATGGCAGGCCTTATACCTATTCACCTGGTTCAGTTGAGCTCGAGATCCATCCTTTGGGGATCTCCTATCCACCTCACCCACCAAAATATCAACCATCTCTATCCATTTGAGGCCTATAAAAATAGGCTCATGCCCCATGGTTGAGGAGAGAGCAAAGTCATGCTGGCATTTTGACATTCTAGCCTAATCGATTAGAGTGAGCATAGAGGAGCAAGTTTGAGCTATTGGGGACAAGACATTGGTTTTGTGGAGGATTGCATCAACACTAAGGTATAGGTTGTAAACTCTTTCATTATTTATCAATGCAAATTTGGTTCCTTTCCCATATACTTGTTATGTATAATCTTTCATGTTTATTATCGGATTCCTTAGTCACCAATATAGATCTATAGATGATGTTCTCGTACTTTTGATATTTTGTGTTTGATGTGTTTATGCAGGTATTTTCTTGGGGATATTTCACCATAGGTGAAGAGCCACATCATTCCATCAAATATTTTATTCTAGGTGTCTGTAGTTTCTAGGAGAAGTCTACCAACCTTGTTGTTAACTATTTGTTCTGGATCTGAACCATTCAGACCAGAGGAACAACTTTTGTTCGCAGAAGGTGAAAAATTCCTACAACAAGAGGTATGGTATATGGTATGGATGGTGGAATTATATGTGTCATGACATTAATATCTGCCTACAAATAATCTTCTATATCAGATATACAAGCTTGCGAGGAAGAGTTTCTCAAAGACAAGTCAATATCTAGTGAAAAATCACAATTTTTGGGAGATGAATCTAGTAGAATGAGAGGAGGATCATCA
This sequence comes from Pseudotsuga menziesii, assembly GCA_001517045.1. Lineage (NCBI taxonomy): Eukaryota > Viridiplantae > Streptophyta > Pinopsida > Pinales > Pinaceae > Pseudotsuga > Pseudotsuga menziesii. The sequence continues at coordinate 887,789 of LPNX010364926.1, read as the reverse complement.
AAGAAAGGATATGATATTTATGATTTTGATATATCAGAGACATGATAAAGGGATATAAAGCTAGCACTCAAATCATAAGTTATATCACCTTGGAACTGCATAGTTTGACATTATTCTGAGGAATCAGCAGGCTTTTCTAGTTCTTCTAGAACTTTGATCTTGTGCTTCTCAAGAAGTTGAGACATGATGTCCATCTTCTTCTTGAAAACCGTATTCTCTAAATGAACACCCTTTCTGCAATAAGAACACTTGTATTTTCTCCCTTTCTTCTTAACTTTCTTCATTAAATCTTCATAAGAATTTTCATCTTCAATTTTTTACTTTGGCTTCTTCACAATTTGCTTTTATTTAGATTTGAAATTATTTTTTCCTTGAACGAAGAGAGCATGATCCTTTCTCTTGGGAGAATTAAGGACACCCATATGGATTAATTTATCTTTCTCCTTTGTTATTGAATCAAGAAAATAATTTAAAGAAGGCATTTTCAACTTAGGAACAACAAGCCTAGTAGCATGAAAAGTAGACACAAAAATCTGAGTAATCAAGACCGAATTTCGAAAGAATGGAAAGGATTAATTGATCATATTATTTCTCAATCCCACATTTATTGAGAATTAGAACAAGTGACTTGAACTTGGTGAAGATACCCTCAAGAGAATCAAAATTTCTTGGACTCAATGAGAATAACTCAATCTCCAATTGATGCGCTCTTAGCTCATCTTAAACTCCAAAGAGAGACTCCAGTTGAGTCCATACTTGGTTTGAAGCGGTCAAACCATCTAGATGAAAGAGTAGATTAGGATAAATAGAGAGGAAAAGCAATCTATAGGCTTCATCCAACCTATTATTCCACTTATCTTTCTCAATCACAACATTGGGCTCATTCTCCAAAGCTAGAGTAACTCTGTATAATACTCTACTACGCAATAGAATGGAGATTTTGGCTTTCCATTCGTGGTAGCTGAAGGAAGTAAGAATTATTGATGAAGGAGAATCCATATTTTTGAATTTATGTACTCAAGAATAATCTCTCTTCAACCTACAAAAAAAACTAGGAGAAAATCTTGTAAGCTAGACAAGCTCTTCTTCAGAGAGGGATAGGAGACTAGATGCACTCCTCAACTTTATAGAACTTGATCAACCTTGCTACTATGATAACATGTAAAATATTGCAAGGTTGTGCTCCCTGTAGCTCTGATACCATGTAGAAATAATAGATCAATGATATGAGAAATGATTCTAAGAAGAATCACATGAAATAGATCTTGCTACTAAGAATTCTCACAAGCATACACATGAAAATAGAGAGAAGAAAAGAGACTGAATCACATGAATGAAGAGATGAATATTGGTGTGTATTCTTCCATTGAATAATGATGAATAATAGTGTACATAAATATTACATCCCTCATACGAAAATCAAGTTGTATGGAGACAAATCATAAAGCTCAAAAAGGATGACTTACCAAAATATAGCAAACCTTCATAGGTGGCTAAAGCACTTCCCAAATCTATCAACGACCTCATGAATTGGAAAAATCACGAGTGATTTATCAAGGAAATGGAAAAAACATGCTAATCCTAGAAAATGGGGGAAATTCATGGAGAATGGGTTGGCAAAAAAAGGACCCAGTTTCCTAGTTTGACTAGCTTTACCTTATCCACAAAAAAGCAGGGAAAACAAAATTTGCTGTAACGTGTTGTATACTAATTCTCGATCGTCAAAAGGTGGTCAATATCAACCCAGAATTACAAATAAATGATTCCTAGGATATAGATGGCATGTATTGACTTTAAGGTGCAAGTGGATGCCAACTAATTTAACTAGTGGGTGAATAATTAATCAAATAATGATTAATTATTTTATCCTAAGTTATGAGTGGGTTTAATATATTCCAACATTAATGTGTCTTGCATTGAATAATTTGTATATTATGGTAGAGTCTTTTACATGTCTAGCATTTACAAATTGGAGTAAGATAATCAATATAGAAAATGATGATTTTTTTTTAATGTTTGATGAAAAAGGGATGCTATGTATGGAAGTTCATGGGCATATGGTTCCATTTTATTATAATGGTATGATATGAAGATGCACCAAACAGTTCACTGTGTCAAGAGAATGATTTCACGATTTTGTAATTTCAGTGAGACACGACTTGATAGAACTTACAAAATCACTATCATCAAAGATAATAGAATGGTTTCCTTGAGATGAATTGTTGGAGGCCATGTCTATCGTATAACCTCAATATTGGAACCATAGTCAAAGTTCAGATACTTTAAAGGTTAACTTTATAGATAAATAAAGATTTTGTAGAGCCATTTTTGTCGAGAGGATGAGATACAAGGAGAACATATTGAAGGTAATTTAGATCAATAAAAAATGATAAATCAAGCTCAATTCTTTTCTACAACAATGTGGGACCAATTTTCTTCATTGGATACTAAATAATATGGTGCAATTACAAGATTATGGACTAAGGTTAATGGTAGCGAAATCATATGGAAAAGAATGTCAGAATATTTCGTATTAGAGGATTTATGTTAAACCATGATTTTGAGATCATTGGAGGATGAGAGAATGCTTAGTGCACTGACATTCTTGAAGTCAAAGTTGAGGAACAAGTTTGATGAAAATGTTGATACATGTTTAAGATTATATGTAACAAAGTATGAGGTTGAAAATTTTCCACATGAAAGAGAAACAGATATTTGGTGATCAGATCGTGAAACAAGTGGTGAAAACAATATAACAAATTTCTCTAATGAACTTGATGTGAAACATAATGTTTTGGATGATCATAATGGTGGCTCATCTGGAGAAGGTCGTGTTCAGAATGTCGAAAATGAGGACCAGGGCCAGAATGTGAATTGGAAAATTAATTTCACCTAATAATGTATATGATCTAATACAAATGAGGGACTCTTGAGTCTTATTTTGGTCCTAGTGTTCCATGTACCCTTGTTGGTGATCACTATATGTGATTTTGAGGTTTTGTTTTAGGTAAAAATAGATTCTAAATTGTATTTTTTTGTTGTAACATTGATTATTTGAGCTACAGTACCTTCATGCAACTTATTTTAATATTGATGTTTTGATATTTATCTCATACATTGCCTCTTTCTTGTATGTGACATGAAATGACGTTGGAATTTGAGAAAGCTAGGCATAGGACCTATCTCTTAACATAGATAGTGTCCTAACATTAAAGGATAAATAACTAATATGACAACACTTTCGCTAAGCAATAATAGGCTCATTCAAGTACATGAAACCATGTTTTTGTTTAGCAAAAATATCTTGACAATTTTTTATGGTTTGTTTATTGCTTTTGTTTGAAGGATTTTATCGATTTTTGAAGTTTGTGCATAGTTTGGTTATATATTGTGTTGTTCCCTTGAATGCTTCTAGTTCGCATTTGATGCTTGATTTAACCATTTGTTTTAGCTTGAGTAAATATTGGTTTTATTCAATTTTCATTGACTCAAGGTTTTGAGAAAATATGTCTTTATTACCTTTTAGTTGCATGAATGAATTGTCTTCACTTTTTCAATTCTTTAATGTTGATTGTATATTTTCTTTGTAAATACTTATCGTTATTCAAAAAAATAAATGAGCTACACATAGCTAAGTGAATAGAAAATTGTTCTATGAACTAGGTTCCTATGCATTAATCATAGGATACCTATTGACACGTGACCAACATTCATCTAATGCAATAATCTATTGCAATAATTGCGATGCATAATTGTATTAGCATCCATGACCACAATTGGCCAGTGGAGGCCAATATTGGGCATAATGTATGATTCTATCAATTTATCAGTTTTCAACAACTCATGTCCCCACATGTCCATTGGACCATTAAGGGACGAGATAACAAGTCGAGTCCCCACTTTCCCTGAATCTTGTACGTGCAGTTGTTTTTCATCGACATAAGTTTGATTTGTGAGTCTACGGGTTTTGTTGTTGATGATGTGATTCATGTTATTTGGCAAATGTTTTTGTTTGTCTATTTTTGAAGTAGGTTGAAAAGTATTTATGGTAGAAAGATCACTATATTTCAATTTGAGGTTGCATATAAGGTAAATATAGATTCTATATATATTGTGTTTTTCATTGTAACATTGATGATTGGGACTGCATTTCCTTGATGTTAGTTATTTAAGATTGATTTTTTAATATTTAACTATTACATTGTATTTCTTGTTTGTGACAAGAAATGAAGTTGGAATTTGACAAAGTTGGGGCCTCTCTTTTCACGTAGATAGTGTCCTAGTATTAAAGGATAAATAAATAATTTAACAAGACTTATGCTAATAAAAAATGGGCTCATTGTAGTACATGAAACTATGTTAATGTCTAGCTTTGTACCTTGGAAAATTTATATGGTTTGCTTACTGTTTATGTTTGTAGTATTTTGTCGATTGTGGAAGTTTGGGGTTATTTTGGGTAAATATTGTGTTAGTCCCTTGAATGCATTATTATTATAGTCCTTATTTGATGCTTTATTGAAACCTTTGTATTATCTTCATTGGTTTCATCTGATTTCCTTTGATTCAATGGTTTGAGGAAAGATGTTTTTATTTCTTACCCAACTAATGCATTTATTCATTTTTTGTACTCCTCAATATTTTGTTGGACTCCTTCTTATCTATATATGGGACAATTCCTTTAATTTCAGGATCTCTTGACTTTTTGCAGTCTTGAGCTTTGTGACCGAATACATCACAGTTGTAGTATATTACAATGTAACAAAATCTCGCAATATGTCCAACATGATTGCATCTCCAACATCTTAACAAGTTCTTGGAATTTCCAAGAGATAATTTTGCATTGAATTTGTATTCCAAAGCTTTGTGTTAGTCCCTTGAATGCTTCTAGTCCTCATTTTATGCCTGATTTAACCCTTTTTTGTTGATTGAATCGAGATTTGTTTTATAGGATTTACATTGATACAGGGTTTGATAAAATATGTTTTTATTATCTTTTAGTCGCATGATATAATTGTCTTCAATTTTTTTATTCTTTTATGTTGATACCTATTGACACAAGACCAACATTCATATAAGGTAATAATCAATTGACATAATTACAATGGATAATTGTATTATCCTCCACGACCTCAATTGGCTAATGGAAGCTAGGATCGAGCATAATGTATGATTCTATTAGTTTATCAGTTTGTCACGATTCAGGTCCCCACATGTATGATGGACCATTAAGGGACGAGATAACAAGTGGAGTCCCCACTTTCCCTGAATCTTGTTAGTGTAGTTGTGTTTCACTGACACCTTCCAGTTGTGACTCGTGAGTCTACATGTCCTGTTGTTGATTATGTGATTCATGTTATTTGACTAATGTTGTTGTTGCTCAATTTTTACAAAATTTTATAAGTCAATGAAATATACACTAGTTTTTACAATTTCTTTATAATGAAGTGAAATATTCTCCAAGATTTTACAATATCTTATAATTTAGTGAAAGCATTGCAAATATTTTACAACATTATATAATAAAATGAAATATTAGTTGGGATTTTACAACATTATATAATAAAAACAAATATTCTCCAATATTTTATATATACATATTATATTATTGATAAAATCGCCTACAAATTTTCCTATATATCGAAGAGTTTCGCCCATTCTTTATACATATAAATATAGGAGGTTTCTTAAAACCATCCCTACTCCTAACCATGAAACTTCATTTAATTCATGTTTGCAAATATTTATATATCAGTATTTATAACCCTAGTACATTGGTGGCCTCGACCCCAACCATAGGAACAATATTTTCCTTAAGACCAAATGTATAAGAGAAGAATGATAAAGAACAAGTTGTAGAAGGGAGATGTGAAGCTCAAGTATGTTCCTACAGAGGAACAAGTGGTAGATGTGTTTACTAAGCCTCTGTCTCATGTACAGTTTGAATACTTTCAATACAAGCATGGAGTATTTCGGAAGGGCCTCCTTCAAAAGAGGGAGTAAGGAAGATGGTAGAAGGTTTTAGTGGTGTGGTAGCTCAACCTAGGGTAGGGTAAGTATGGATAGCCTTGTTAGCCCGAAACGGATTTTAAGTCAGACGGGGCTAATTAATCCTAGGGGGATTAGTATGTATGGGTAGGCCTATTTATGCCAAAAGGGTTAGTAAGAAAGACAAGGTTCGTTGGTCCATAGGGATATCCATCTGTCTAACTAGGCTTGTTGAATCAAAAGGGTTACTAAGTTGGACAAAATTCCCATATGGATCTACCAGATAACTCACCAAGGTGTTGCTCCAATATGGTAAGAGAGAAAGAAGTGGTTTCAGAATGCCTATCTAGGTTTGTAGATCCAGAAGGGTTAGTAATCCAAGCAAGTATTTTTTTAACCCTAGGGAGATCAATCTATTTGACCAGGCTTGTCGGCCCAAATGGGTTAGTAAGTTAGAAAAGATGTTGATGTAGTGGTTTCAGTATTTTCATACTGATGTTGATGTGGAAATTTTAGCATTTTCATACTAATGTTGATGTGGCAAGTTCAGTATTTTCATATTGATTTTTATGTGGCAAGTTCAATATTTTCATACTGATGTTTATGTGGTAGGTTTAGTATTTTCATACTAATGATATGGAAGGTTCAATATTTATATATTGATATTGATAATACGGTTTCAATATTTCTATACTAATTATGATGAGGTAGTTTCAGTATTTATATATTGATATTGATGATGATTTTGATTCAACATGTGTATGTTGATGTTGATGATGTGGTTGTGGTCCCAACACCTTATGTTAATGATGCTGATCTGGTTGTGGTCTCAGCACCCTATGCTGATAATGTTGATGTGGTTGAAGTCACAACACTTTGTGATGATGATGATGATGTTCCATTAGATCTATGATGGTGATGCAAATGATGATCTAGTATTTATTGACGATGTTGATTTAGCACTAACATGTTAATGATGTTGTTGCTTCAATATTTGCATATTGATGTTGCATATGATAATCCAATACTTACATACTAATGATTTTTATGATGTTCCAGTATTACCATATTGATGTTGTAGAAGAAGATTCAATATTCACATATTGGTGTTACAGAAGAAGGTTCAGTATTAACATACTGATGTTGTAGGAGATTATCTAGTACTCATAGAAGATGATTCAAAATTTACATACTGAAGTTGCAGAAGATGATATAGTATTCTCATACTGAGATTGATGATGAAGATGCATGATGCTATTCCAAAAATTCCTATGAAATATAGAGATTCACCAATCAGTTGTACAGTTGTGATGATGGTCGTTGTTGATGTAGAATACCTTCCTAGTTAAGAGGGAGTGTTAAATTATTGTAACTTTGGAAGATATTCTATTGTACTTTTATTGTGTTTTCCTTTGAAGATGTTATTCCTCCATTCAGAGATGTCCTTCATGTAATTTGTCAAATAAAATTCATGAGGTAAAACCTTCGTTATAAGTTGGGGTAGTAGTACCCACAAAAGTAATATATAAAATGTATTTTGAGTCTTCCTAGGTAGGTTGGCCCTAATTAGAGAACCTGGCCAACCTAGGTAGTCATTTGAGTCACTCGCCTACTGAATATAAATAGTTGATGTGCCTCTATCATTCAGACACACCTTACACTCAAGCATTGTGCAAGAGAGAGAGGCAGAGAGACTATATTGTGGAAGAGGAGAAACTATTCTTGTTGTTGGGGTTTTAAACTATACATGGTCAAATTCTATATAGAGAAAGTTTTGTTGGGTTTTCTCCCATGAAGGTTTTCCAGGATAAATATCTGTGTTCTTTGTTGTGGTTTTTCTTGCCTTTCTTTTAGTGATCCTTTGCTTATGGTTATGATGTTATGATGCTAAACATTTTAGATCTTGTATAACCATTAAAAATCTGACACGTAGTAGCTCCCAGAGTGTTTTTCTCGATGTATTGCTTCAAGAAGACAACCATAAGGACTTTCTCATTTAGTATAATTTCCTATAAGGTATTTCAATATACTCAAGGTACATGGAAGATCAAATCTATGTTAGTGTTTTCTGATGCACAACTATTTGAAATGGGCCTTCTGATATACTATCGAGTACGTGAAGAAAATTTCGATATACCTCAAGGATATGTGAAAATTCATTCGATATACCGATTGGTACATGGAAGAACCACACAGTCCCCGAGATGTAGAGTGGGAAATGAATTATATATCCTATGTTTATAAACACCGTAACATAGATTCTAACTTATCACTCAAGTTTCTAAGTGTTTTAACCTAAGCTACCATTGGATTTTATCTTTGAAGGTTAGTGAAGTTTTATGAGGTGTGTAGTAATTGCAAAACTAGTATTCTAAATGAAATACAACTCTTTTTTCTATGAATCCTAGATAAAGTAAGGAGGAGATATTTCATTTTAGGAAATCAATGAAAACACCATGCAGTTGTAGCAATTCATCCTTCAAACTTCGTAAAAATTCAAACACACAAAAAATCCTATGTTTAACCTATAAAGATCTCTAACATTAAAAAAAGAAGTTTACTAATGCTTTAATTTCTATGATTTCCACATTCAAACTTGAAAAAAGGAAAAACTACTATCACTATATACTATCAATCAAATTTAAAATAAACAATCAAAACCAAATCAACAAATCTAACCTTTCTTTTTTATTTTTGATATATTTTAGGAATATAAATCCAAAAAACAAGTAAAACCACTCTACAAAGGAATAATAAAACTATTATTTTCTCTTTTTATGGATTTATAAGACTTATTAGAGACCTAAATGCAAATGATAACACCTAATACTAAACCTCAAAAACAAAAAATTCCAAAATTTTGGATCCTTTACTAAGACAATTTTTAAGATTCAACTTAAAAATGTACTCAAACTAAAGGAACACTATCATATCTGACAACAAACAAAGCAGCAAATTCACAAAACCAAGCCAAAAAAATATTGTTTCACAAATATTCTATAAAAAATTTCGAAGTTGCTACCTTAGCGCAATTTGAAGGACTGAAACAGGGCATCTCTGAGGGGTGGGTGCACTTTGAACACTGTGTAATGGCACTGACGACACTTTGTGTATCTAGGAAAGAGGTGTCAACAACGTTTTGTCAAAATAGATAAAAGGTGTTAGAAAGGGGTTTGCTCTGTATAAGAATTACTTAGGTGTGCCGGTGTATCTAGAGAGTCAAAAAAGAGAAAACACCTTCAAAATAAGAAATGAATGGATAAAAAATAAATTACTAAGAGTAGGGAGTGACCCAATGAGTTAGAATGGAATTGATGTTATATGAGTTTCACACCTTAAATCCTTAAATGAGAAAAACAATTTTTTTTGAGAGTTTGTAATCAAAATCAAAAGAAAAATTCATAGATTTAATCGATCACTAGTGGACTCGCCAATTTTGTTATCGGTAATTATCAATCAATGTGGACAAAGATTGTTTCCCTAGACTACATGGGGCATATCTAGAGTGAAATACTCACAACAATGCATCCTATCCCTATATTTTCAAATCACTTAAATTCAAAGCTTTATTACATAAATTATGAAGGTGACCCTTTCCTTGTGAATTCTCTTAATGTCTATTGTACCTGCAAAATAAAGTAAAAAACAAGATACAGAAGTGAAAGAAACAACATAATTTAACACTCTATGTTAATGATCAAGGAGAAAACAATGACTAGTTTAGATCAAGCACAAATTATTCTTGGGAAAGGGAAACATATTTGTATTAATGAAAATAGAGAATAAAACTACAACCAAAACCTTGATGTTGAAGCTTTGTCCTCACAATCACAAGATATACAAACTCTCACTCACAAGACAATAATATTTTTGTCTCTCACACTCAATTAGTACACCAGCATAAAGGTGTTTTTATAGGTACTCCCTCACTCATGGGGTAGAGGTTGTTTATATAGGCCAAAAGGGACCAGATGGGTTGAGATCCTTTGGGAGGAAGGCCCGGGATTATTCCTAGAGTCTATGGGTACGAGTGCCACCTACACTAGTTAGTTGGGATAATCCTCCTTGAGGAATTTCATAAAAGGTTCTCAAAATATATTCATTTTTTGTGTTGAGAGTATTAACGCTCCTTGCACACAAGCATATGGTGTTAGGGATGGCCAATGCACCTTGTCTAAGCACAAACCGTGTCACCAATGCTTCACATCATTGGACAAATGATGTCAGGAAAGGCTGACACTCTATGTCCAAAGACAAAGTGCATGAGAGCTCCTAAAATTGGGGAAAAACTCATCCAAAAGATGTTTTGGCCAATGGACTTCATGGGATTGAGAAAATTGACAGTTTTTAGGTGTAACAGAGAGTAACAAGTTTTAGTGAAAATTTTCCCCATTCTAGTATGCTTGAGTCTGTATACCTTTGTCCTTGAGCAATCCATTAGTGCTCTTTCCCAAGATTTTGTTTTCTCCTTGTGATATTTCCATTTCATGGAGTATTGAAGTGGTGGAGGCCAAAGTGGAGGGACTCAATTTCTCGGTTCTGACGAGGTGCTGATAGGGGTTGTCCTTTGTATCTATTTTAAATTAATAGAAATATCCATTTCTCGTCCAATCTCATGTGTAATTATGAATATTTGTATCCATGGATGTAATTACTTTGTATACATGTTGAAATTGAATATGCTACATTATACACTAACAAATTATATATCATGCTTGTATATATCTTTATTGTCGAGGATGAAGTGTAGGGACAAGTTTTGATCGAGAGCTCAACGAGGATCTGCTTTGAACGCCCAGTTGAGGTATGATTCTTATCCATTAATGATTAGTTTATTTTATGTATCTAGCATGCTTGAGAATGGATTGATTTTTGGTGTCATACTATATGTTTTGGTCCACCCCAAGCCATGCATTTTTTGCATAATTTTATCTTTGTTTCTTTATGTTTTTATGTTGGATTTAGTAGTGTGTTCACTCATTGAAAGTCCCTTAAAGTGGTTTGTCTCTTTCCTTTATTTTTACTACCTTCCTCTTTGTATATGTGGGTCATACGACATACAGTCGCATATATATGCGGGTTGCAGTTTACACAATTGCGCACATATGTTATTGTACCTTAAACTGCCGTGTATGCATCCCTTTTTGGTTGATTTTTTTATGTGTGAAGTTGTTGGCTTGATTCTTAGTGTGGTTGAGTCTTCGTAGGTACCTATACTATCTATTGGATGCTTCTATTATGACCACAAACCTCTTTTTTATTAACTTTTATTTGAAAGTAGTTCTTTTAATTTATCTCCCTTTTTGTTTTTCCATTAGTGCATTAGTATTTTTAACCTCAGAGTCTTTTTTGTATTTTGTATGTCTTTTTAGTGACTTTTATTGCATTTTCATTCATTTATATTGAAAATACAAAAATAATTCCATAGTTGCATGTTTACTTACATCTTGCATATGCATCAAAATTGGTACTTGCACTAGGTTCTCTTAGAAGAGATTAGTGTTTGGGATTCCGACGACATCTTGTTGAATCTTCCTTATCGAAGCAACCATTGTGTCGTCGGATTGAAATGAAATATGATAACAACTTATAGTCATTGAATGTCGGATAACCGATGGGGTACTGCATATTAATAAAAAAATTGTAAATTCAAATGATTTTTAGAATTGTATATTAATAAAAATTGCTCAGTTTGTATGGTTTTCAGAATTGCAAATTCAATGATTTCCATATCAACATGAACTTATCTATTGGGTTGGCCATGTTATAAATAAGAGAAAACAAAACCCTTTTATTAAACCCTTTCTCATAAACCAATTAAAAATATCATTATGTCAATTTTAGGGTTTATGTTATGACTGATAAAAGTTCCTCTATGACACAAGTCAAATTCCATCAATGAAGAATTCAACACTTAGGGTTATAGAGTTGAGACCAATAACATTCAACTGAGTATAGGGTCTATCCATACAATTCTACTGATTATATTAAATCATATTCAAGCATATTTAATATTGTTATAGGATTGAATGTGACTTGTATCTTGAAAATAAACACACTTTTGAAATTGACCTCATAGTGAACAACAAAATGTATAATGTTACAAGACTTCCTCAATTTTAGCACTAGCAACCTGAACCTCAATTATGGACAAAGAGTCAAATATTGTATACATATTCATAACAAGTGGAAACACTAGCCTTTTGGACATCATATCAATAAAAGTTTTCATAAAATAACAAAATACTATCACCATGGTTATGTCAATTCCACAAAATTATAATCTTGCAATTCCTGTTATTCCAAGAATCATACCTCGTATCTAAATAACTTTGCTAACCCAAAAAAAGAGTAGCTCCACAAAAATAATATACAAATCAGAGTTAACAGTAACAATTGCAATATTATCAAATTTTCAAAAATCCAAATACAATTGCAAAAGTTCCTTTGAGATATTTACAAAAAGATTCACGTCTCTAGTGGAAGAATGAAGGATCGAAAATAAATTAACTCACACATAAATCCATAAAGTTTAAACCAATTAAAAACATTCACATATATTTTTATAAATCAAAATGATAGATATGATAAGTCAGAATCATTGTTAAGTCAAGAGTACTACTTAATATTATAGCTATGATGTTATATATGACATAAATTGTACTAAGAAGAGTCACCTTGTCCATTTCCACTACTAAAAGTTTAAAAGGAGCTTTGCCCTAAATTTCGAAAACATGTAAATATAAAGAATTTGAAAAATGAAATCGACATTATTTCTAAATGACAACTAGTATAGAGGAAATCAAGTTCTTCATATTCCACAATGTCAACTTGCTTGATTGAAAACATTCCAAGACCTTTAGCCTTGATTTTTAAATATCGCTAATATGAAGTTAAACAACATGAATCACACATGAATTTGCATCAACCCATGTGCCTATAACCACTACTTGTAACAATCAAGTCATCATGTGAAATACAAATCTATATTGAAATTCGATTTAAAATCATGAGATGGATGGTTACACTAGCATGGTATCTAAATATGACTACAAAAGATGAATGGTAAAAATTAGATTGGTTTATCCCAAAAATTCACCATTTGAAGCATTCACCAAACACACTAATGAATTGGTTAAATATAACCCATGGGAACACCCATGATGTCTCAACTTTCATCATACAAAAAGGGGAATATTGATGAATATAGTAAAAGTCAAGTTTCAACAACAATAACAACAATAGAATTTCAAATATTTCATTATGTGAAAATTCTATTGTTTTGCACATTTAGAGAATTCTGTCACTTATTATATTTTTATGCAACATGCATTGATTGTTCAAATTTCATCTCAACACCATGGTTGATTTAGTATTTGAAAAATTCTATCATGGCCTTTCGTTTACTACTCAAAAGTTATTTGGAAAAATTATGATTCAATATCTTGCGGTTGAATCATTCACAAGATACATAATTGGGATGTGTGACAATATTTTTGACATTTTCGAGTAGTGTTGTGGACATGTTTTTAACTTGGATGGTCATTAGAATTGACATTATTAATTGACCACTCTCATGCATTTTCAAGGGCGTTTCAAACTTGAATCCAAGTTAATTTTAATTATTTTTTCTCATTAAATATTGATGTTCACATCCATTAACTTCAAGGATTTTGGTGCACATGTTTAAACAACGAGTTTTTCCAGATTATATGAATTTTCAACATCTTGATTTGACATGCTCATGCTTGTGCTCATGATTGCAAAAAGTGTGTGGGCCAGGTGCAAACCTTGTGTGACTTTAGCAAAATAGATGATCCCTACTCTTGGAATCTCAGGTGAAGGTTAACTTCCATAGCATGACGAGCTATTTCCCATTGAATATATTATGTATCCTAGTTGTTGCTTGCATGTTGACCAAAAACACAGTCAAAAAAAGATATGTCGAAAGAGGGATGTAAAAAATCTAGTAGATCTAGAGGAGAAATGAAAGGCATGCCAAAAAGGGTAACCACCACTTTGTGAAACAAGGCCAAGTAATCTGGTTCGGATAATGGCAGAAAGTAGAGAGGGATCCCCTTGAGTTTCTATAAATATGATGAAATATGATTTGGATCCCTCTCTACTTTCTTCCATTATCCGAACCAGATTACTTGGCCTTGTTTCACAAAGTGGTGGTTACCCTTTTTGGCATGCCTTTCATTTCTCCTCTAGATCTACTAGATTTTTTACATCCCTCTTTCAACATATCTTTTTTTGACTGTGTTTTTGGTCAAAATGCAAGCAACAACTAGGCTACATAATATATTCAATGGGAAATAGCTCGTCATGCTATGGAAGTTAACCTTCACCTGAGATTCCAAGAGTAGGGATCATCTATTTTGCTAAAGTCACACAAGGTTTGCACCTGGCCTCACACACTTTTTGCAATCATGAGCACAAGCATGAGCATGTCAAATCAAGATGTTGAAAATTCATATAATTTGGAAAAACGCGTTGTTTAAACATGTGCACCAAAATCCTTGAAGTTAATGGATGTGAACATCAATATTTAATGAGAAAAAATCATTAAAATTAACTTGGATTCAAGTTTGAAACGCCCTTGAAAATGCTTGAGAATGGTCAATTAATAATGTCAATTCTAATGACCATCCAATTTAAAAACATGTCCACAACACTACTCGAAAATGTCAAAAATATTGTCACACATCCCAATCATGTATATTGTGAATGATTCAACCGCAAGATATTGAATCATAATTTTTCCAAATAACTTTTGAGTAGTAAACGAAAGGCCATGATAGAATTTTTCAAATACTAAATCAACCATGGTGTTGAGATGAAATTTGAACAATCAATGCATGTTGCATAATGTTCGGATAATGTTCTTTGAGCATACACGACAAATTCTGTGATAAAGGATCATATAGCTCATGTTCAAATCATAGCAGTGTTACATAAGAGTAATCAAATAAATAGTACCATATAAAATGTGTAAGATTGATAAACTATGATACGTTATTATTGAGATACAAGAGACTCATAAACTGTAATGATCTAGAACACTACTAGCTATATGTATAGTAAAGCAATGGTTGTCATAGTATTGATAACATGTACAATCTCTACCTCGTGATTCAACGTCATTTGGATTTATGATTTCCATATATGTTAGCAATAAAATATCTATACAGATCCATAAATGCAACTATGAATGTTATAACTACTATATGTTAATCTCTAATGACTCTTAGCTTCACCGTATAACAGGATGTACATAAATTTCTCAAATGATATACTCAAACCAAGCTCTTACATTAACTGCACCTATTGACTTAGTGGAATCACAATGATCTTGCTATGTTTCCATAATATACATATAGAAGCTTATAAGCACCTTAAGCACTAGAGTTGGTATGCAGGTATAAACACAGGTCTGTATCACTCTTATTTTATCAATGATGTTAAGACTAGTGTATATTGATCATATAAGCATGTAATAAGGTGATATTTGTATATACAGTATTCCAGTTAACCTATTCAATACGGTACTATATTCACCCTATTTTAATAGGTTTTATTCCATCTTACATTATTGAGACTTATTTGATGAACCCTATTAGCTTGTATTCATACATTACCTTGTATGCCTAATATAAGCAGTACAGTCACTTTAAAACTACGTCTTGAAAATAGAGGACTATGGCTGAGAACCTCCCTAAAGTGAAGGGAGGTTATACTGAGGTGACAGTGGGTACTATTGTGCCAAATTAATGTCATTTTAATTCCATTGTAGTAATTGTTGAGCCATTTAATTTGTCAATTTGAGGTTCGTAGGCTTACGAAGCACATGTAAATTATATGAAGGACTGAAGCAAAGTTAAGCTAATCTAACTCCCCATGAAACTATGACTAATATAATCTAACCCCCCTTAAGCTGAAACACGCAATTGCTAATCTAATGCAGGAAGATGAAACACATGGCTGAAAGTGAATTGCATAAAAGAAAGACAACATATGAAGAGCAACAAGACAACACATGTGACCTCACATTAACAATAAAGAAGTCTTAATTTACATCACAAGAATCAATAAAAAATCATGAAAGCATCAAAGCCAATATTATGAACAAAAGCTAAGAATTCCCTTCTCCATATTACAAATTCAAGACTAACTTCTACAGTCTACTATCTATCTTTGATCTATATCCTATGATTCTCCATTAATGAAATGAAGAGAGAGCACTCTCTTTTATACATTAACTCCTTTGAGAAGAACATAACCATATCATAATGAGAGATCCACCATTCACTCAACCACTCAACTACTTTCCTATTATTACAAGATATGATCTATTCAAATCCTCCACATGTCTCTCACAAATTCTCCACATGTCTCTCATAAATCCTAAATAGGTTATGCCAACCAAATCTTCATGATCTTCTCATTAGAATTAGCTTGAATAATTATCTCCTTGAAATGGTGGAGAAGATATTCGAGAAGTCTTTTCTTGAATTAATCCTTCACATATTCCTACACATTACAAAGTTCATCCATATTTGAGATATTAGTTAAAAACATGTTTAATTTCTAATATTTTAATCATAAATTCACTTATAATACTAAAATGAATAAAGTGGAAATAATAAGGTGAAACCCACATATATGTATGGAAATGGTATGATAAAAGGTTAATGGGACAACGAAATGTGAGGAATAGCAGAAGATAAAGTGGATGAAAATGTGAGATTTTCGAGTCTCAACATACTCCCCAACTGAACTTGTTGCATGTCCTCATGCAACCGTGTATGGATCTTCTTAAGAACTTTTGGCATCTAAACTTGGATTTTGATTGATGATGCCTTTTTAACAATGAATGTTTCTAGGGTGTGAAATACATGAGTAACAACTGGCATTTTCTTATGGTTGGTTCTTGTGTGACAACCATGAATATAAAAAAGGTTGGTTCTTGTGTTAACAGCATTCATTTCATGATTTGAAATGCATGAGTAACATCTGACATTTTTCTTATGGTTGGTTCTTGTGTGACAACCATGAATACAAAATGCTGGTTCTTGTGTTAACAACATTCATTTTGTTATTTGTTTTCTAGTTGCATAATAATTTAACCATACACTCACTGAAAATGAAAAGCTATTAATGTGCATAGAAAGCATCATTATGCATAAGAAATCCTTTTCTTTATCTTTATGAATCATGCCAATATGTATATCAATGTGTATGAAGCAAAGTGCAATAGAGTATTTGTCGAAAAAGAAATGCTTGTGAATGGTACATGAGATGAAAAATGGGTGATGGTGGTGAAAAGAATGGAATGATAGTAGTGAGTATGTATTTAATATAGTTTCCCCTCCCCTACTGATGTGGTTGCATGTCCTCCTGCAACCTAGCATGGAATGTGAAAGAAATGGAGCATGGTGAGGGAATTTTACAAATTATTCATTGCTAGCATGTAAGGAAATGCATGATTAAAGTTTAGAAAACAACATACCCCCACTTACCCAAAAACTAGATGAACGATGCAATAGGAATGTAGCTCATGCCACTGGATCGTGGAATGTGTCACTGCTACTGCGGCTATAACTGATGGATCATGGGCAGTGAAGGAATCAGAACTGTTGCTACTGAATTATGGAGAATATATCAGGGCTGCAGGATAAAAATGTAATTGTAAATGCTGCTGTGGCTGTAACTGTTGTAATGTGAAGTGGAGGAATCTGAAGTGCTGCTGATAAATAATGGAAAATGTGTAAGGTGGAAAGTGGAACTATGGTATACTCATAGATATGAAGTCATGTTTCTGCAACTACTGATGGAGTCATGAGAAAGAATGTATAGTCTTCACCTGCTACAAAACCCGATGGTACAATTCTATTCATGCGAATAAATGTGTTGATGTCAAGCATGAAAAGAAATCATTGGATTACCAGCCATTGATGAATGCCATTAACCAATGCGAGGAAACTCATCAGTGATGTCAATGAGTGCCAAGGAACCCAAGTACATCTTGTGAAGTGTGAATAGATGTGTTGATGTTGAGCCACTTGCAAGATCTGATGATTAAGAGACATTGATAAATTCCCATGATGATCAGTGAGAGAACTTGCCATTAAGGAATGAATGCCTCCAGGTACTCAAAATGAACTCTACTCTATATCCCATATAAGGTGTTGAGGTCGATGGGGAAAGACTTTTCGAAATGTGGGCCTTAAGGAGTCCCACATCAGTCAACGCAAGTTGGTACAAAAATATTGGTAGGACTATAAGTGAAATGATCCCACAGTCAAGGAGTGGATATGGCAAGGCCATTTAGTCATGGAAAGGGAGTTGGATTTATTCAGAAGGAAAAATGGAAAGGAAAAAGAGAGAAAAATGAACTGAAAAGGGTAAAGGGATGTATGCAATTCAGAAAGATAAGCGTGTGTGGAGTCATGATAGTTAAGGAAATGAAATAGTGGACTCTGGTATGGATGACTAATGTGCCTTCAAGGAGAAATGTGGGTAAACATTCATGACACAAAAGGGTTTATGAATGGTTTCTGTGTAACAATAAACGCCATAATGTTTATGAATAACAACTCCTTCAAGTTGTCTATCAAGGCATGTTTTTCAACGGTTTTGTGATTCTTGAAAAATCACTTTAGCAGCAAAATGTGATCGTCTTTGAACCTGAAACAAAACTTAGTATAAATTCCTGCATGAAACTTAGTAGTGAATATGTATTAAATATAGTTCCCCCTCCCCAACTGATCTGGTTGCATGTCCTTATGCAACCTAGCATGAAACTTGTGAGAAGTTCGTAAAATAAAACATATCATGCGGAAAGAAGTACATAAGCTGCTGTTGGAGTAGGGTCCCGCAGCTACAGGAAAAGATGCTATATCGAAAGAAGAATTCAAAAGAAGACAATACCTGAGTGACCGAGAAGAGAGAGCTCAACCACTGCACTTAAGGAAACGACGAAGACAGGAGGGCTCAGCTACCCTCATAAAGGAAAAGGAGCAACGGGCGGAGGTATTGAAGACAAAGGACATCAGGAAGCGGCGCCCATATCCACGATCAGCTTCGGGAAGCGTGGAAGACTGTAGGAAGCTGTGGTGTGACAGTAAGCAGCAGCCCACAGTACAGACATGCCAACTGTCACAGTTAGGGTTTGTGGGTTATTGTTGGGAAAGGCCCACATTTTTGTAATGGAGAGACCTTCGGACCGCCTATATAAGCATGTATTTTGTAATGTAAAAGGTTAGATCGTGAGACAATTGGGTAGCTGCTTAGACAGTCAGTCGTGAGGTAGCTTCTGAGTCATTTAGCTAGCCAAGTGTCTCTAGAGTCTCAGTATTGTAAGAGTTAAGCTTTGGTTATGTTATTCAGTCTGTAGTTATCTTACTGTAACCAGTAGCTGGCTCTAAGAGCATGTATGTAACAATGCGCAGGGATTGAGAGAGAGAGAGGAGGAGTATATTGTAAGAAGGAAATATAAGAAGGGAAAGAGATCTAAGAGAGAAGGGCTCCTGGTTGTGTGTGTGTGTAAAGGGAGAACCAACAACTGCAAAGAAAATGTCACGAAGAAATGAAATGTGGTATACCTGTTTTCGTTGCGCTCCTGGTTCGTCATTGATCACTACTTGAAGTGAATCAAAGAAAACAATTTCAGTGTGAAAGAAGCAAAAATAATTATTCCAAAGATGTTTTCAGGAAGTGTTGAGGTCCATTTTCAATTTTTTGATTGTTTTTATTTATTTTATTTCTTTAACTTTTTATATTTTTATATTTTCTTTTGTAAATTTTTTTTATTGATTTCTTTTTATAAAACAAAAATAAATAATTTTTAGAATATATACTTTTTCTATTGTTTTTGTTTTATTTTTACAACACACAAAATAAAAATGGAAAAAAAACACTCAAGATTAAATTTATCTGATCTGCATTCTTGGGCATTTAGCACTAATATCTCAGCTCTTTAACAAAACATTTAAAAATTAAAAATTTTAATAGTTGTGACAGCCACCTACAACATTGGCTAGGATGAGCTGTGATAGTGAGCTGCGACAGCGAGCTCCAACGTTCAGCTACAACACCACATAGCTACGACAAGTGGCTGCAACAATGAGCTGCAACAACGAGCTGCAACAACCGGTTGCAACACCCAACTGTAACACCCAGCTGCAACAACTAGCTGTAACAACTAGCTGCGACAACCGACTATAACAGCTAGCTATGACACCACTATAGCTGCAACGGCCTAGCTGTGATAGCTAACTGTGACAACTAACTTCAACAACAAGTTGCGACAGCCACCAAAAGCTGTAACAGATAGCTGTAATAATCGTGTAGGTGTTGAGTTGAGGTTCAAGTGTCTTTTGTCATTTTTGAGATGATCAGAGCTGTATATTGTCAAATATTATTGAATTTTTAAAGCATACAATTCTTTGCATAGTTGATTTTTATTGACAGAAAATATGGGAGGTGCATAGCCACTTCTATTCATGAAACCTGCGCTGCAATTTACACATTAATTTTTTGCATAAATCATTATAAATTACATGCATATGTGCCCCATAAGTATCTATCTACTGCTCCTGCCCATAGTTCTAAGTTATTATTTTTTCTCATTACAACTGCAGTGATCATATTCTCCTTCTTGACAATGGTATTCGGGCAACTGATAGCTCTCAGTAATGGTTAGAACAATTTCATACACAAAATAAAACTACAACAAAATCCGAGAGTAATGAATTGCGCATCAATGATATATATAAATATCAGCAGTTGAGGTTGGAAGATGAAAATGAAGCATTGTTCTAGACCATGAATTCTGGTTAGTTTTATCTTTTACAATTTCCATCTTATTGTTTATTGCAGGTTGTGGAGAACTGCACGCATTATATATATTTTGATTTTTATTGCATGTGGATTTGGCCGAGGCATTTTGTTCTTATTTTATTGATGCAGCAAAGTTAAATTTCTATAGGATAAAGTCATGAAGGATAATTCAAGATAGGCGTGGATGTGACTCAAACCGATGAGAATTTTAAGGTGTAATACTGTTTGACCCACTGTTTTAGCCACAGCTATTACAGCTTATGTTTTTCAGTAACAGCTGTAGCTGTTACAACTGATGTTTTAGCTTTGAGTTTATTGTTTCAGTTGTTGTTTCCCCTACAGCTATTACAACCTTTCAATATGGAGCTTTTGCAAGACATTTATTCGATTTTAATGAAATAATTATACTGTTTTAATTGTAGATCCACGCCGTTTATTCGGTTGCTTTCTCTCCTCCCTCCCCCCCCCTTCTCAATGAGATTGATTACATATTTAGACATAACTTATCTCAGGGGAATGAGGAACCAAATCCTCAACTTGTGATCTGTAACATTTAAGACACGGCCGCAACTGCTAACAACTTTGGAACCAGCTGCAACAGTAAATATCGAAAATACCCTCTCGAAGAACTCACTGTATAGTGAAAACCGTGGCTTTGTTTGGCGATTTTTTCTATACTAAGGTAAATGAGACTGCTACGCACAAAACCCATGTCTTGTATTTTCAAGATTCATTTCCATCTGCCCAAAAATTGAGACATGAATCAAGGTGTTCTTATTTGGCATGCATTTTATGGTTAAGGCTGTAACAACCATTTGTAGGCCATTTGTTGCATATTTATTCAATTCCTTTCTGTTTTAGATGGAGATGCAATATGCACCTAACTACCCACGCCTAGGAAAGTAATAATCAATTTATTTGTTGCGTGTATTTCTCCACGATTGAGATCTTTTGACAACTATCAACGAGATGAGCGCGTTACCATTTGGTCAAGATGCTCACCAAGCTGGTCGAGAGATAACATGTGCGATGGATAACAGGTGCTAGGAAAATCAAAGGGATGAAATCTTGAAGCTTGTCAGTCAAGTGATTAAATTATTCCATGTGGCCCTGTTTTGTTGCAAGTTTAGGTATAAATTAAGGCGTTTCATTCAACCTACAATTTCTTTTACTCACAATCAATTCAGAGTATGCCACTAACAGTTTCTGTGTGCAGGCTATTCTTTAGATCGAAGGATCTTTTGTAGATGGATGGTTTGCGTAAATACTGAAATTTTAGAAATGGTTTACACCAGGCATTATTGCAGAGTCAATATTTAGGCAGCTACAGGATGAAGGATGATAGAAAAAAGATGGTTGCGACTCCAATCAAGGAGAAGCTTACACGTGTTTCACTGTTTCAGCTGTTGTTTCAGCATAGAAAAAATTGGTTATGTTTTTAATCACCTAATGTGTTTATTTTGCAGGTTCAAACCAAAATAGAGGCCGAGTGCCTCAAACAATCAAACATAAAATTTTGTGCAAGCAAACCAAGAACAGAGATAAGGAGTTTCAGCTCGAAGTTGTGTTGTTTCATTCTGGAGTGTTTCATCAATTGCTTATTTCATCTTATGTGTTTCAGCTACATTTGTTCCTGCTACAGCTGTTATAGCTTATGTGTTTTAGCTGAAGCTGTTATAGCTTATGTGTTTCAGCTACAGCTGTTACAGCTGATGTTTCAGCTTAATGCGCCTACTGTTTTAATTGCATATCGAAGGATGGAGGCTCAAATTTATTAATATTATTATTTATATATTTTGAGAAAACCAAATAAAAGAACTTTTAAAATTTTATTTTGCAAATTTATAAAAAAAAAACAATTATGAGCAAATGGAAGAAATTACAGACGAA
Source organism: Pseudotsuga menziesii (assembly GCA_001517045.1). Taxonomy (NCBI): domain Eukaryota; kingdom Viridiplantae; phylum Streptophyta; class Pinopsida; order Pinales; family Pinaceae; genus Pseudotsuga; species Pseudotsuga menziesii. The sequence goes on along the minus strand of LPNX010364926.1, from coordinate 865,070 downwards.
AAATAGATTATGCAGAATTTGTTTTCATCCGTCAACAATGAGAATTCTTCCTGAAATCAAATTAGTCATCATATTTTTGACCCTCGTGATTGCATGAAGCGCGGAGGAGAGCATACTTATTCTAAGTGAAAGTAAAAACTGAAAATAAAATCCTACCTACTCTATGCTAATTGGGAACTAGAAAACTGTTACGTGTAGTTAAATATCCGGTGTAGCCATTCATGTAACAACAATAAGAATATGTTCAATCTTAATTATGCAAATAGAAGATGAGGATAAACATAAATGTGTGGAATTAATTGCTGTAACTGTGAATTAACTAGAAAAAAGAAAAACTAAATTATTCTAACCTCGTACTCGCTTGAAACCATTGTTCGATAGGGATTTCATAGGCATAGTTTTCACTCCTCATATCATACTGCAACTCCTCATAGTCCTCCTCAATCTCCTGTTTCCATGGTTGTTCTCCATCAAATGTGCAGGATTCCTCGAATGTTGATTCCTTGTTTGTTTTTGGAGTAGTAATTAAGCTTTCGGCTGCTTTCAGGATCTCTTCTTCAAGAGAAGAGGAGATCCCTACTTTAGCAAGGATCTGAGTGAGCTGTCCCAAGCTTAAACTCATTGTTAAATCATTTTGAAAAAGGGATTCTTATAGCACCCAAATCTAAATGAAAAATTTAAATAAACACTCCTATTGAAACAAATTAAAAAAACACTTTGTATAAGAAAAACAATTACTCTTCATAGTTGCGAGAAAACACACTTGCTTAAATTGAAATTCACACTTGCATAATTGAAACACTCTTTACAGAAATTAAAATTCACTCATTGTAGAAATTAAAATTCACAACCTAGTGTACGCTTGTAGAAAAATAAAACTAAACTTCAATCCATCGTGCTTCCCTAGCAACGACACCAAAGTGTTGGGCCAAATTAATGTCATTTTAATTCTGTTGTAGTAATTGCCCAGCCATTTAATTTGTCAATCCGAGGTTCATAGGCTTACAAAGCAGATGCAAAGTATATGCAGGACCGAATTGAAGTTAAGCTAATCTAACCCCCCATGAAATTAATCTAATATAATCTTGAATAATTATCTCCTTGAAATGGTGGAGGAGATATTCGAGAAGTCTTTTCTTGAATTAATCCTTCACATATTCCTACACATTACAAAGCTCATCCATATTTGAGATATTAGTGAAAAACATGTTTAATTTCTAATATTTTAATCATAAATTCACTTATAATACTAAAATGAATAAAGTGGAAATAATAAGGTGAATCCCACATATATGTATGGAAATGGTATGATAAAAGGTTAATGGGACGATGAAATGTGAGGAATAAGGGAAGATAAAGTGGAAGAAAATGTGACATTTCCCAGTCTCAATAGGTACAACTTCCAAGAGTAACCCTAGGGTTTGTACCTATAATATTGGACTTATCTTGTAAAAATCCAAGAGGTAACACTCTGCTCACCTAAAAAAGGACCCTCTTGGTTGGATGGTAATTGCATATTACTTTGGCTTTCAAATTGTTTGGTTAAAAATGGTTTATCATGAATATCATTGTAAAGTTCCTTTCAATGAGGTTCCTCATACCCTTTCTCATATGGGTTTGTGGAGTTTTAATAAGAATCAGTTCTACTCCTACGAGTTCACCAGCATGCATTTTGTCTTCATGTTGAGAATATCCTCGTCGAGGTTCGGGCTCATGTGATTTCCTTGCTAGACTTGGAATCTCATAATTCCCTGGTTGTCTATATGATGTAACTATCTAAAACTATGTTATACTTGTTTGTTCATTGGGTTAATATATGAATCATTAAAAAAAAAATCATTTAAAAAAAAATAGTGTGATTATGGCAACTCAAGTTAGAAGGGATCATCTAACTAATCTGTTAGTCTAAATCAAGATGTGTAGTATTATTGTCTAAGTCATGATGTGCAGTATTTGTACAATGCTTAACACTCCCACTAGCTAAAATGGGCCAAAATAAATATGAGATCATTTTGGTAGACTGGGAGAAGCCACACAGGCCCGACCACCTGGAGGTAACCACTTCAATCAGGAAAAATGCTAAGTACTTCTGTTCAAGGTAAAGGAGGAAAGTAGAGGTAATTCTATAAATTGTTAAGTCATAAATATTAACACATCATTGGATGAAAAATTATTTAAAGAATGTGCATACCTCAAGGAATTAATAACATTCACTTCATTTGTAAATAATGGAGTAAGAAATAGTGACGTTTGAGCTTTCGGTTGCAACAAAGACAATGCCTCGAGGAAAGTGGGTACATGCTTTGATAATCCTTCACTATGATGAAGGAATAATGAAATCTGCTCAATGAGATCTTCAGAAATACTGGCTGTTGGGTTCTAGTATAGTTCCATTATTTTAGACTCACAGAAGTTTTTACCTAAATACAGAAATACCTGTGGTAAGTCGTTCCATCCTCATAAAGGGAAAAAATTTAATACTGTGAATAAAGAAAAACACAAGCCAAATATGTATTTCACAAACCCCTGTTTCCAAGAATTAATAGTGAGATGTTCATAATAAACATACACACCTATACCTACCTTCTTGGCTTTGATTCGTATCAATTGATTCTGCCAAGGCTAGTCCCAATCCAATTTGCTCAGGTAATGACAAATGCTAGGTCTTTGAAAAATCCGCAAGGATGCTTTCCCCTGTATGAGTATTCTTCACAGCTTCCCAAAACACTGTATTGAAATTTGGTCGATGCATCAGATATTTAACTACTATAGAAAGGAGTTTCAACTTCAACTGCATGTTATGTGCATCTCCTTCACACAAATTCAATTTATCCAAGCAGCTTTGGAGAAACACAATGCTACCATCCAATCCATATCTTGTAAGCTTCTCAAGAGAACACATAAATGGCATTAAAAAAATCGTTTCATTTTATTACAACGTGTACATTCAGATGTCCAGTTCAAACTTAGAATATGAAAAATAAAGGCAAACATGTATCAAAACCATTTTTTAAATGGATGAGATCCAGAATTAACACTGGGAAGATGGGATGGAAGCACCTCTCCTCCACAAAGATTCTCATCACATGCCCTCTAAACTAGAATTCAACTTATCCATAACAAAGTAAATAAGTAAGGTAATTCTATTAATGTCCAAAAAATGATCACAAAAGTGAAATGCAGGGCAGTTGTGATGGAAGTTCTACTGCAACTCGGGAAGAGGACAAGTCTAGCTACATGAATGGAGATCTTCAAAATATTGAAAGATTTTAATTAATAATTGTTTAATGGATAGAGTTTAGCATACAACTATGTCTCTGGCATCAGAGGTAGCTAGCAACTCCACATGGAAGCTCGGAGTGGAGGATAGTAATAGACAAACAAATATCTACACAATAAGAATATACATAAAAATAAAATAAAATATATACACAATAGTAGTAGACCTCCAAGTCGTGTTCACATTTGTGCCATTTTGAATTCAGATTTACATTGTACAATGACGATTTACATGAATTGAAAATTCAAAATGATGAATTGTAATGTTCGGGTTTATTTTATGATTTCAAAATGACCCCTATGCTAAGGACCTGGCATCCCCTGTCCACATGAATTTTACTAAAATTCGGAGATGTCTCCAAACATCCCCATGAGCATACCTAGATTGAGTTATGTTTTGAATTTATTTTTAGATTTAAGACAAAAAGATTTGCATATCACAATTATATCATATCACAAAGAGAAATGTTAAGAACAAATTATTTAGAAACATGAGAAATCAGTTCAGGAAACAAATCAGAAAACTCAACTAGCAATAATCACAATAATGCACAAACTGAAATAAAAAGAAGAAATAAATGGGGGCTTATTATAATAAGCTATACGTGAAGCCCCAAGATATGTGGAAAGATACATTGCTACAAGGTGCAAATTAGAACTTTGAAAGCATCAGAATCAATTCAAAATATATAATTCACTTCTAAACAAGGAACCTCGGCCACAATTAGGGGAGTTTGAGATAAATTTCTCTGAGGATGAATTTATCAAGATAGCTAAAGAGAAGCTTAAGAAAGAATTAGTAATTTTGAACATCCTTATAAGGTTTCCAATAGAGAGGTACATTTACAAGTGGTATGCTGACAACTAGAAAACCAAAGGATGAAAATTGGAGTTGTTATGGGGGATGGGAAATGGATACATTTGTGCAATTCTTAACAAAGAAAGAGAAGTCTAAGGTGTTTTCTAGAAATTCACTTCTTAATATATAGATATCCTCTATGGATGGAATTTCCTAGAATACCAAAACATTCTCATGCATGTATTGAGATTCTTTTCAGCCTTTCACCTGGCTTCTTGTAGGAAAAAATAGAGGTTCACACTAAGAAAACCCAACACTCGTATGTACATAGCTTTGAACATTTGAATACAACTTCCCTCATAAATCAAACTTTTCTATGGAGGTTCTGTTCATGTTAAAAATCTAAAACTCTCCCCAGCTATTGTTTTCAATTTTATCACAGAATCACTTAATCAAAGAATCCCTCTATGTAAGAAAGTGGACTTGACAACATTCAAACCCAATGACAACAAATGAATATTAAAAAGAGGGTAAATGTAACAGGACTCGGGAGTTAACAAAAATAGTACATGTGACTCAAAAGGTTGGTAAATGAACCTAGCAAAAGAAGAAAAAGCAGATGATGAAGTCTTATCAGGAGTAAAAAGGGAAAGTAACCATTTGTATTTAGCAACATAAAATTGGATTTGACCCCTTTGAGGATACACCTTCCCAGTACCAAGGATGATTTTGATGAACCATAAATATTTAAAAGTTTATAAATGTTGGAGAATATTACCAATTCTAAAAATCCCAACTATAAAATGATTAGTGATATTTTTCAAAAAATATTTTAATTTCCAAGGATTTTATATCGTTTATATAATAATTTGGCGACCTTTAGGGTGAAAACATTTTACCCCATGAAAATTGGGTGAAACAGGGCTTCAAAAAATGCAAAATGGCAAATCGTTTTTGGGAGAAAAACCTAGAAAAATAGCCCACTAGGCCAAAATTCGCCCCTAAAATTATCCCTTCCCAGTGCCATAGTAACCCAGTTCAAACCCCAGCACCAGCATAATACACATAAAAGAAGCCCTAGCAAGCACTCCCTACTATCGCACAACATGAATGCAGCTTCCATGGCCTCCTCTGGCACAATGTAAATGAAACCCTATGAAAATCTATAAACATTGACACAAACCCTTGGACGCCAATCGAGTATTAAAACAGGGCACAAGAAGTATATAATTTGATGTGGCAAATACAAATAACAGCAACAACATACATTACATACATCAAATAAGGGAAAACAAATGGGGATGAAAAATAGACAGGCGTACCTTAGCAAGCCATGCCGGAAATCCCTTGCCCTTGGCGAGCACAAGATCTCCAAGCCTCCATTGTGTGCATGAAGTTGTTTTGGCTTCTCGTCTTTTAGTTGGTGCCATGTCGTAAAACCCTGATGGAAATGAAAAATATTGTATGGCATACCCGAATTATACCCTCCTAGTCCTCCTCTTCCAAAATTTCCATAACACCATTATTTTTTCCATGCCCTTGACGCCACAATAGCGTAAATGCCTCATAACAATTGGGTACATGTTAAATTATCGATTAATATTTTATAGAGGCAATATTTTCATGTTTGGTTGAAAAATGGAAGAATGGATGGAATCCGTTGGCTGCATGTTTCGACCGAAGGTCCTGATACTGTGGATGGGAGAAAAATTCCATAGAGGACTCCAAATTGCCCAAGCTCTCCCTCTGCTTGCTCGTCGGAGGTCCCATGGATGGACGAAAGATTTTTTTTGTTATTTTGTTGGATGGACGAAATATGGTAATAAAAGAGTTGGTAATAAAAGAATTGGTAGGCTATGTTTTTTAACATTTTTAATTTAAAATAATAGTATTAAAACCACTATAATTATTACAAAATTAAGATACATATGGAATTTATAATTTTTTAAAATGTGTTTTCCATATTAATAATTATTTTCAATTTATTTCATGACCATGAACTTCAATTCTAACGTTAGAGTAGGTTATAGATTAATAACTTAAATGTTCCTAAAATTAAAGTGTCCTCATGCAATCCTCATAAAATTGGTGGGGCATATAAGGCATAACATTAAGGCATATGTATACTATTTACTTTTATGATTGACATGGTTATCTTAAATGGAATAATTAATATCAATGTTATCAATAGTTGTTAATGAGGTTATGGAAAGATCTTGATATATAAGTAATTGGTAGTTTCATGTAAGAGGGTTGATATTGATGGTGATCATGATGATGACGATGAGGATGCTGATGATGTGGATGATGGTGAGGATGATGACGATGATGATGATGGTTATGATGATGATGATGATGTTGATGATGATCATGATGATGTCGATGATGATTATGATGATGATGATGGTGATGATGATGGTGATGCTAATGATGATGAGGATGAGGATGATGATGAGGATGAGGATGATGGTGATGGTGATGATGATTATGGTGATGATGATGGACACGATGATGATAATGATGATGATGATGAGGAGGAGGAGGATGATGACGACAATGATGATGACGATGATGATGATGATGATGATGCTGGTGATGATGATGATGATGATGATGATGCTAATGATGATGATGGTGACGATGACGATGATGATGGTGGTGGTGGTGATTATGATGATACTAATGAAGTTGACGACAATGATGATGATGATGATGTCCATGATGATGATGATGACGATTATGATGTCGATGATGATGATGATGGTGATGATGATGATGATGATGCTAATGATGATGACGATGAGGATGATGATGATGATGATGATGATGATGGTGATGGTGATGGTGATGATGGTGATGATGATGGACATGATGATGATGAGGAGGAGGAGGATGACGATGACGACGACGACGACGACGATGATGATGGTGATGATGATGATGCTGATGCTAATGATGATGATGGTGATGATGATTTTGATGATGATGAGGATGATGATGATGGTGATGATGGTGACGATGAGGATGATGATGATGGTGATGATGGTGACGATGAGGATGATGATAATGATGAAGATGATGGTGATCATGATGATGATGTTGATGGTGAGGATGACGATGATGATGATGATGATGAACATGATGATGATGATGATGATGACGACGACGATGATGCCAATGATGACGTCAATGATGATGATAATGCTGGTTTAAACATAACTAAATAGATGTAAACATAATAGATTATGCAACAAGATGTTCTCATGACATATTACCTCCTAGAATTCAACATTACTACAATGTCATTTGGATTCTTCATCCTCATCATCATCAAATTCATCCTCATCATCGTCGTCGTCATTCGCTTCATCCTCATCCTCATCATCAACATTGTCATAGTGATCATTTCAGGGATTTGTACATGGAAGGACTACCATGTACATGGAAGAGATGTAGTGAATGGAAGTGCATTTCAGGAATTTATACATGAAAAGGACTACCATGTACATGGAATAGGTGTAGTGAATGGAAGTGCATTTCAAGGATTTGTACATAATGTGAATTTTTAACAATGCATTGATTAACATTAATATAAGATGTCATTGATGTCGATGATGATGGTGGTGGTGGTGGTGGTGATTATGATGATGATGCTAATGATGATGGCGATGAGGATGATGAGGATGAGGATGATGAGAATGAGGATGATGAGAATGAGGATGAGGATGATGATGATGGAAATAAGGATGATGATGATGGTGACAATGATGACTATGATGATGAAAAAAAATAGTGATGATGAGGATGATGAGGTTGAGGATGAGGATGATGATGGTGGTGATAATATTGTTTCCTCCTTTCACACATTGAGGGGGGCCATGCCGGAAATATTCAAGCCACTCGGTCTGTCCTTGAGGGCAAGTCTTGGGTCAAGGTTGTCACCTTGTTCTTGACTCCTTTGTTTAGGCTCAACTCTTAACGAAGCCAAGGGGAGTAGACCCTATTAATTTACTGAGGAAAAATTATTTAGTATGATGATGGTATTAAAGAGTAATTTTTTTAGGAGTTTTGATTTAACAATTGTAAACAACAAATAACATGATGAGATAATCACAAGTAAGCATGAAATGACACCCAATCACATATAGATTGAAAGAAATAAACAGTTGACCAGTGCCTTGAAAATGGAGTCTAAAATAATTAAGAGTGCTGGAATGAATGTTGTGCAATTGTATCTTGGTACATTTTAAATTAATGTGAAAAGATGTGTAAATTAACTTAGGCGAGGGGACGCTAGATATACCAGGGGGTACTTGGAGTATGTCCAAAACTAAACCTTCCTGGCTACCCGCAAGGAATATGTGGGCTGAATGGAGTCTCTGAGACTGTTGTTCATAATACACCCAAAGGTGTAATAGATATTGGTGCCTTGAGGTCACTTTTTAGGAGTTCCCTCTTCCTTTGGGTATTTTGCCATCATTTACGGTTTGATCGAGGTGTTGTATTTTCTCCTGATGGTGGTTGATTGGGAAAGGTGAAGACTAATTAAACTAGTCACTCACGTTGCTTTTGATGTAACTTGATTGATCAAATGAACCGTAACCAAGTGCAAAGCATACACATTGGAGTCTTGTCAATTTTAGTAAACTTTCAGGGCGTGTTCTTGTTAAAAAGAAGACCCTCCATGAATCTCTTTCAGTCTAAGTGGACCACAATTGGGAAATCAAGGAGGGGTTAATTTTACTGCTTGCACGTGAAAAAAAATGATGACAGTAGAATTAGAGATACACAACACCGGTTTTCTAATTAGTCCAACCACGCATCTCTTTCCCCTTTCGGGTCAATCGGGAAGTCGTGGGGTAAGTAGTATGATTAATTTTATTCAAAATATGGAATAATGAAAAATCTTATCAAAGTATACAATCCTTCATAAAAATACTAAGCTAGAGAAAAAACAGGAAAAAATGCAAAAATGTGAAACGGACCCGGATCTCCCCTAGGGGAATGGGGAGAGGGCTCGAGAGAGCCTACTCGAAATGATTATTTTTTATTATTGTTGGTTACAATATCAGAAAAATAAATTATGCAATTTTTTATTTGTTATCTGGGATCCAAAGGCTTACAACAAGCTTGTAACAAGCTAAACTAAAATCATAGTTGTGGGGGAAGCCTTCGGGAAGATCTGATTCGCCCAAGAGTTGGAAAACGGGTAGAGTCTCCTTCTATTTTTTGTTAAACCTGATAAAAAACAGCGAGCAATTAAAATCAAATGTTCCCAAAAACACTTTAAAATTGTTTTGGGTCACCATGCTAGTTACTGAAAAAAAAAAAAAACTAAGTAAAAAATTGTTAAAAGGGGCTAATCTAGTTTTGCATAAAGGAACCAAGGAAAGCAAGATTTCCTTGGGATCTTGGATTTCTGTTTGGGCAGCCAATGAGATATGCAATTTTATTGCATAATTTAAATCTTTGAAGAACAAAAAATAAAGAAACTACCTTATGAGCAAGCTTTAGATCTATGATTTAGCTACTTGCAAAAAAGGAAATTTCTACACCTAGATCTATCTTTATGAAATTATAAATCTAAGCAACAAGACTCTTATGAAATATATATAACAATATATAATAAATTCTTAGAACTAGATCTGATCATAAGAGGAAGAAACAGGTAACCGAAAGATTCATTTTAATAGAAAGGAGGAAGAGAAGTGGAAAGGCCCGTTGTTGGATGGATTTGCAATGGAAAATTGTTAGTGGAATACAGAGGGGCAATGCATTCACAAAAATGTGGGATGTATAGTGGATTCAAACTAGATCCACGGTTCATCCAATCCTTGCTACTTGAAACCTAAACACACAATCCTGCATGAAACCTCATGAGATCTGGATATATATATATGAAAAAGAGACAAGAATTACATGCAAATAAACTTATTAAACATGTATAATCTAGATCTTCAAACATATATGTTATGAGATACAGAAAAACAATTAACCTTGCTTGCCCAAGTATACTCCTATTGATTTAGCTGAATCGTTCAATCCAGACAAGGTTCAGATGCATAAATTGAGAGAAAAACCGACAACATCAATAGCCACAACACAATGCTTAATCCACACACATGAGAGCATTACACCATTTGTCCTCCAAAGATTCTTTATTCCAACAATAAAAATATTACAACAGTATTGCAATAGCATTCTCTTAAATCCAACTCTCACTAGCTTAGAAGATGTAATCTATGCTTTATTTATAGAAAAAAAAGAGATCTAGCCTAGGAGGCCGTGTTGTTCAGGAATAAGCACCCTTGTAACCTAGGGTCTGGGGTTACCAACGTACTTCTAAAACTTGTATACAATCAACTTTAAAGTATAGAAAGGAAATAGGAAGAGATGTTGGACTCACCCGATTATCGACGGTTGGTCCAAGCTTTGTCTTCTCCCGCTCTACTTCTCTCCAAAGCTTTCAGAGATGCACCTTCTTCACCTACAAATATCAAATACTCCAAGTATAATCTTATACATGTATATATGGAAAGTTAGACAAATAACATATATAGTGCTTAATCAAATATATTCATCAACCATGATACATGAAAGATACTCAACACAAAGTTGGAAGAAGAATTTTCTTTATTAACAATCAGTGAATGAGATAAGCGTACAACCCAATGCCTGAGACAAGGAATCCTCTGCAACCAAATGATTTTGAGTTCTGCTGCTCCAAAGACTTCTGAAGATATACCACTAGCATAACTTTGCTCTCCAAGATTTCTCCAGCATAACAATGTAAAGATTAAAGTCTCCTCTCATGGACCTCCCTACCTCTATTTATATGCTTTATGAAGAGTTAGGGTCGAAAACAAAGTAGTTACAACTGAAGGAGTCAGTTGCATAACTACCCAAACTACCTAAACTACCCAAATTTCAAAATTCGTAATTTTTTGACATTTTCAGGAGGTGTACACAGGTTGCAGAAACAACAATCGCGTACATGAGGAGGTATACATGGGTTGTAATGCATAAAGTCACGTATTTAAGGTGTACATGACTATTATATATAGCAACTCATGTACGTATGTGGGTTTCCTTGAGGAAAGCCGCATACACATCAAAAACTCATTTTTAGGGTATTTCTGGACATTTTCAGACTTTGGTGTCTTCTGAAAAGTTTTAGCTAATAGAAATATATTTCCAATGGTGTAGAGATGAGGTCAAATGGAGTTACAAAAATCAAGATATGGGTTCTCCAAGTTAGGTTTTTTTTTAGTGACTTTCAGTGACTTTAATGAAGTGTCATCATGGAAGTGTCGACATGCGACAGAATCATGGGAAAGTGGTCACAGACAGAGATGTGTCATTTTGAGCTATAAAAAATTCCCCCTAATGTATCAGGTTAGAGGGGAAGATGATATGCAAAATATATTATAAAGGAAATAGCTGAGTATGGAGAGAGTAGAGAATACAAGATCAAAAGCCTCGAAAAAAGGTACCTGAAAGAGAGATAAATGTCAGAAAAAACTAATCTCTGGGACATACAAGTACATATACAAAACATCACCATAAAGATATAGGCAGATCCAACATATGTATAACTGATGAAACTATCATGGTTGCTCAATATGCAATTAGGAACCATATCAAATCTAAAGGATCCATGGCCACAAATGAACAAGGTGGATCCATACTCAACAATCGATCATAGCCACAAAAATACAAGGTGGATCTATGTCTCAGCAAAATATCATATAAAGTGTAACAAGGTCTTGTGCAACTTGGGCAATATCAAAATGATGATGCTACTATTGTCCCAAGGTCTTCAATCCAAACCTCCCAAAAGGTACGAATCCTAACCATGCAAATAAAGGAGTTGGAGTCGAACATGGAGGAAACCGCTTGATTACTGATCAATAATGAAAACTGTTAACAAACGTGAGGGAAATCACCATTAATGAAAATGGTCCCCAAGGTACCTAGTACATTCTAACAAGCGTGAATACAAGGAATTGAAGTTGAACACTTGAAGAATCCATCAAGTAGGAGACATTAAGGTATTACCACTACCCAATAGTGAGGGAAATTGCCACTGATGACTACAATCCCCAAGGTACTATCATAAAACTCTAAATATCGTTCCCAGAGCAAGATGTGTTGCAGTCTATAGGAAGAGATCCATTGGAAGGAAGGAATTAAGGCATCCTTCATCATCCAACATGAGGTAAGTCAGAGACTAATTGAATCTAGAATTGGTACTGAATTTCACAACAAGAAACACTGAAGACATGATGTAATGACTTGATACCAGGGAATGGCCAACACAAAAGGTTAAGGCATCTGTAGAATGGCCGACAAAGGTTTAATCCTTGAACATTGAGCATGACACAAAAAGTGACTTAGGAAGCTTTTAACACAAAAGGACCAACGACACAAATATGCAATGTAGGAGACATTGACATATTCCCCATATAATTGGAAAAGAGACCAACTAGAGGAGTAAGAAACTCTGAATCAGGATAAGGTCAAAATACTAGGACCCAACTATTGATAGACTAAAAAATGGTGCTTTTTTCAAGGAAACAAGACTTGCTGCCATGATGTAAAACATGTGAATGAACTTCCCTTCCCCTCTTTCTTGTAAAGGTTTAAGGATTCCAAGAAAGCAAACTTGGGACCATCTTCATTTTTGGCAAGCTTGAAGAAAAGATAGAAGAATGCTTGATAAAGAACTGATTCATGGATTTTACGAGCCCAAACTAGTACATGCTCGAGGATGTTTTCATAGTTTAGAGAGTCTAAAAAATCCAAAGAAGACTCGAGGGGGGTGATTTTTCATACAATTTAGTCTCTTGAGGCCGAAAAAGTATAAAACATACCAAAGAAGAACTCTCTTGGCTTCCTAAGAAGTAAGGCACACCTTTTTTATATTTAGTGAGGAAGGTCTGAAAAAGTTTAAATTATCACCTACCCAATGCTCCTTCAAAAGCAGCATATAGCCTGAGTTTTACGAGTGTGAAGGAAGGCAAGATCACTTGGAAAGATCCATTTGATTACGATAAATGGGGCTTACAACAGTAAAATCGATCCTTTGTTCTTTAGGGTTTAACGAGCATGACAAAGACATAAAGTACACTCGAAATCTTTTTCATGTTTAGGTCCATAGCATGAAAAAGAGAAAACTAAGCTCATACCGGGGGTTCCTTTTTCATAAGTTTAGTCCCTCAGGTCCAGAAAAGTGATAAACCTATACCTAAGAATACTCTTTTCAATTCCGAAGAAAAGAAAGTGTTCATTTATCATATTATTCCACATGGTATGAGAAAGCGATAACCTACCAGCAATGTGGATGCCCATTCACATATTCTTAACGAGCCTGAACGGACAAGTTTAATCGGCAGTCAAGTCTATTTGAGGAGTCAGACCTGGGCCTAAAGAAACTCAATATCTTTCCCGTGAAGTTTTAACGAGTCTAAAAATTCAACTCATGGCCTCCTTACTATTTTTAACGAGCTCAAAGGAGAGCAGAAAGAATGCTCTAAATGTGAGGAGACGAGTGTCATAGGCAGGAGAAACTAGTTTCAAGCGCAAGGAACAAACCTATGCATAATGCAAGGAACATGAGAAAGGTAAAGAAACTTGGGGAACATCTCCTTAAGGTAAAATGTATCAAGCTACAAAGGAAAAATGATACAAGGGTTAGCGACGATGAGAACAAAGATGAGGGCTTATACAAAGAGCTAAAAGCTTGGAAGCTGGCATCAAGCTCATAAGTGCGAGCAGGGCACATGCAAATGCAATTACAACTTGAACAACAAGGCAAGGCTAGTAAACAGTTGTGAATCCAACTAAGAATCCTCTCTCCAAGAAACAACAACATCAGGATCATATTCAGAAGAAATGATCCGATGGGGGTCACTTTGGTAGAAACACATGTGACTTTGCTATCTTATAGAAAAGATAAAGTCAAGGAAGAAACAACTGAAGAGGATTATATAGCACCAAGGCTTGAGGGTTTATAATCAGTAATATCAACCTCAGAAGGAGAGAAAAATTCAACAAGGAAGATAGAGTCTGTAGGAACAAACTCAATATCACAGGAGTTGAAAAATTCATAAGAAAAATCAAACTCATCAGGATCATTGACTTACTGTTCAAAGGATGAGTCAAAAGACTCAACAAGACCAACATAAAAATAAAGGTCAGGATTACTAGGAAAATCAAGGTTATACTTAGTCACAGCTGAACCAACATCCAAAAGAAGGTTAGACTGTATCAAAGAATCTAAGAAGACTCCATTTGAAGGAAGGAGACCATCTGAGATAGGACACATGTCTAAACTTTCAAATGGATCAATAGAGTGGACAACACACTCCATAGTCTATATGGGATAACTCACCTGTTCAACTTCTGGGACCAAGTCCTGAGAAGGTAAGCATGAAAACAAAGGCTGCTTCTCAGTAGCAATTGAACGCAAAGGACATGAGGCCACATAGCTCACCTGTGGCGGTGTAGTGTCTATAGAAACATTGGGAATTAATAAAGGAAAGACATGGTCTCTAGTTGGGTCAGGAGATGGATCAAGAAAATACAACTAATCGATAGTGACAATTTATTTGCCATGATTAAAGTACATCACACGAAAGAATGTTGACACCACAGATTGCATGGCATAGACATAATCACGTTTGAGGAGCGTATTGAAGTCCAGGGGGTCTTCTATCACCATGAAGTCAACTAAGATGGTCTTCCCACCCAAAGTAACAGGTGTTTGAGAAAGAATTCCCAAGGCTATACAAGTTCTTCTATCAAATGCTAGTAACTGACTAGCATTCGACACAAGGTTGGGAGATCCCATGCCTCACCAAGCACGAGCAGACAAGATACTAACTAGGGCTCCTTCATCAACAATGCAATGAGCAATCATGTATTGTTCAACATTGACCTTTATTAGGAAAGGTGCATCAGAAGGAAGGTGCAGCTCAACTAGGCTATCCCAATCAAAGGAAGCAATCTGAGAGCTCAGTGGGGGTTCATCTGAAGTGAGTTCAGTTCCCCTTTGTTTAGTAAGTTCTGAACTGACAGTGAAGAAAATGTGACTAGCGGACACTTCACTCTCCAAAAGAAGAGTGGGATTGATCGACAATGGAATCGATTCAATCGCTTCGTGAAATTCACTCTTTGAAGGGAGAGTGGGATTGACCAAAGATGGAATTGGTTCAATCACATCAAGATCACTCTCCGAAAGAAGAGTGGGATCGACCAAATCTGAAATTGGTTTGACCACTTAATCAACCAAAGGTTGAGTAGGTTGTTGAGAAACTATACGTTGTTCAGGAGAAGGAGATTCTTGAGTCTCGGACCACACTCTTCGCACCTCTACGATAGCAGGGCACTGGTGAGTAAGATGATCTCCCTCACATTACTTACAAGGGAACTTAAGTTTGCACTTCGAATGACCAGTTTTTTCAATGATGTCAACATGACTAGAAGTGGATGACTATTTTCTCTTAGCATGACCTACAAAGGCTGAGAGTTTTCCCCCAGCATGAACTACAGAGGTTGGGTGACTGGGTCCAACCTGACTAAGAGAGGTTGGTTGTTGAAAAGCTTTAGAATGTTCAAAAATGGGATGACCATGAAACAAAACTCTTCGCACCTCTACGATAGAAAACTTGGGCTTGTGTTTTGAATAGGAAGTCTTTTCATTAGTGTCAACATCACTCGCAGTGGCTGGCAAATTGTCTTCAGTATGAACCATAGAGGCCGAGAGACTGCCCCAAGCATGACTTACAGAAGCTGAGAGACTGGGTCCAACATGACTTGTAGAGGTTGGATGGGAACCACCAACATGAACAACAGAGGATGAATGGTTAGGATCAACATGCTTTGCAGCTGTTGAGTGTGTGCCCCCAGCATGAAATACAGAGGCTAGGTAGATGGATCCAACATGACTTGCAGAGGATGGATGGGGAGGTTCAACTTGAACATCAAAGGTTGAACGATTGCCCTCAGCATGAACTACAGAGGCTGACTGACTGGATCTGACATGACCTGGAAAGTTTGGAAGGATCCCAACACCATGATCAATAGAGGCTGGATGGTGAAGATCAAGTTTACTTGCAAAGGTTGGTTTCTTAGATCGAACATGACCTGCAGAGGTTGGATAGGTGCCCCCAGCATGAAATGCAGAGGTTGGGTGGTGAGGTTCAACTTGAATTATAGAGGTTGAACAAGTTCCCCCTTTCTTATGTGCCTTCTTCCTATTTCTTCTTATTTTACTCCTTTTAGACTGTCGGTTACTAGTATCAGTACTTTCACAGCATGAGGTAGAAGGAGGAGGAGAATCAACTACAGGTGAAGAGGAAGCAGTGTTTTGATGCCCTTGATATAAGGAGCTTACTTGCAAAGCATCAGGATTATTCAGGGAAGTTGGAGTGGAAAACAACCACACCGGTAGCCCTAGGGTGAATCCAGGTAGATTTAGGGTGGCCATCAAGGGAACACTAACATTCCCGGTGAGAGGAATAGTACAAGGAGTTCTCGGAATGGGTATCTCTTGGTTGGTTTTTGAAGGGGTTTTAGCCATAGTTTCAAAAAATAAGACAGAGTCTGAGGTTGACAGGAAACCAAAATTACAAAGCACACACCTAAAGGCACACTAAGCATAGACAAACCACATAGCACTCACTAAAAATTCCTAAAGACAAATAGACAAACAGGTATAAAATACACTTCCCAAAACAAAGCTGATAAACCATTAGTTGGCATCCCTATAGATGTTCTTAGGCACAAGCAGAGGAATCACCCACTGCCCTCCCACACTTTCTATCGGGGTTACCTTCCAAGTCCATCCAAGGTCAACCATAAATAGCCTTCCGGTGTACCTATGTATGTACCCTAGATGTCAAAGAGACTAAAGGATAGCTTAACTATATTGACAGTCTGGGAGGATAGCCACAAGCTTGGTTCATATGCATGGGCATGGTAGCAAATCCCAAAACCCTGTCTAAGACAGAATCCCCAGATGTGCAAAAAACTTGGTCTACGCTATGACAATGAATCAGAGGGTTATCTCCTCAGTCCAATCCTCCACATGGTCTCGTGCTTAACTCCCATTTGAGAGGAGATTCCTAGATACAATCAACATAAAAAAGAGTTTACCTAGTGATTGGCCAACTACGTCTAAAATTTTACACTTGTGGGGAGTTTAAACTCCCTATCCCACAAGTCTAGCCTAAGCTAGTTGGTGTATGACCCTATAAAATAAAAATTCCTAATAATTTTTAAATTATATCATTTATTTTAAGGGTTGTTTTTAATTAGAGGGTAAATGGTGTGAAAATTATGTGGTATTTTGACTCAAAGTTGAAAAAAAATGACTAAACAAAGAGAACTGAAATGAAAAAGGAAAAAAATATTCTGTTTATTTTTCAAATAGAAACTTGAAAGCCACAAAAGAACAATTTCTTTTTATTTAAAAAAAAATAATGATATGTAGTGTGTTAAAGACAAAACCCTAATCTACATGCATATTAAACAAGTATATGTTCTTTTTATTTTTCTTTCATAAATGCAAAAGAAAAATAGCCTATCAACTAATGCAAGCAAGTGATGTAAGCAAAGCAAATAGACAATTACTATGCACCTAAATGCACAATTCTTGAGTATGCTTGAAATAAATTAACTGTATAAAGTAAGCAAAATGAAGCAAAGTAGATTCATAAAACCAAAGATCAACCACTTAAGGAAGACTTGGAAAAAACTTAGCTTGGGAAGACACAATGAATGGAAATCACTGAAATCAAACAAAGGAAAGTGACAAACCAACCCTATCCAGAGATAGAAAAGGATAAAAATGGTGTCTAGAACCTTGATCACTGATTTAGACAACCAGCACTTGAACCTCCTCCAACAGGAAAATCCACTTCAAGTAGCTAATAGAAATACAATCCAAGCAATAAAAACTCAAGGGATTACTAGGAAGCACAAAGTATGGCTAACAAGGTCATCAAACTTATAGTGCAATGTTAAAATTAAATACCACTAAGCAAAACAAAATCAAAAGAGGGATAGGGACAAGAAAAAACTAACCCAAAAAATTTGCTGCTCAGGCTTGTACGCAACTATGTACAAGAGCAACCCGTGTATTGTACGTGACTGTGCTCTAGAGAAACTAGTGTATGCAGACCTTTGTACGTGACTATGTGCAAGAGAAACTCACGTACAGGAGTTAATTTAAAAAAAAAAAAGAGAAATTATCAAGGACTTCAAAGCACCACTAGAAATCTGAACCAAGACAAGATGCCACACATAGAATCAAGGCAAATATTGGCCACTGATCTACAAAATTAACCCACAGTAGTCCAGGCTCCCCAGTGGAGTCGCCAGTTCTGTTGTTCAGGAATAAACACCCTTGTAACCTAGGGTCTGGGGTTACCAACGTACTTCTAAAACTTGCAGACAATCAACTTTAAAGTACAGAAAGGAAATAGGAACAGATGTTGGACTCACCCGATTATCATCGGTTGGTCCAAGCTTTGTCTTCTCGCGCTCTGCTTCTCTCCAAAGCTTTCAGGGATGCACCTCCTTCACCTGCAAAGAGCAAATACTCCAAGTAAAATCTTATACCTATATATATGACAGGTTAGATAAACAAAAAAAATAGTGCTTAATCAAATATATTCATCAACCATGATACATGAAAGAGACTCACCACAAGGTTGGAAGAAGATTAGTGAATGAGATAAGCATACAACCCAATGCCTAAGACAAGGAATCCTCTGCAGCCAAAGGATTCTGAGTTCTGCTGCTCCAAATACTTCTAAAGATATACCACCAACATAAATTTGCTCTCCAAGATTCCTCCAGCATAACAATGCAAAGATTCAAGTCTCCTCTCATGGACATCCGCACCTCTATTTATATGCTTTATGAAGAGTTAGGGTCGAAGACAAAGTAGTTACAACTGAAGGATTCAATTGCATAACTACCCAAACTACCCAAATTTCAAAATTCGTATTTTTTTGAAACAACAGTCACATACACGAGGGGGTATACGTGGGTTGCAATGCAAAAAGTTGCGTATTTAAGGTGTACATGACTATTATATATATCAACTCGCGTATGTACACAGGTTTCCTTAAGGAAAGTCACATACACATCAAAAAATTATTTTTAGGGTATTTCTGGGAATTTTCAGACTTTGGTGTCTTGTGGAAAGTTTTAGCTAACAGAAATATATTTCCAATGGTGCAGAGATGAGGTCAAATGGAGTTATAAAAGTCGAGATATGGGTCCTCCAAGTTAGGTGTTTTTTCAGTGACTTTCAATGACTTTAATGAAGTGTCATCATGGAACTGTCGCCATGCGACAGAATCATGGGAAAGTGGTCATAGGAAGAGAAGTGTCATTTTGAGCTATAATAGGGGGGCAAAAATCCTAAGGAGAGAGAGACTACAACTACATGTGGAGTGAATATGAGCTTGATCTGAGTCTATCTGAGTTTGATTTGAGTCTCACTGAGTGCAACTATT
This sequence comes from Pseudotsuga menziesii, assembly GCA_001517045.1. Classification (NCBI taxonomy): domain Eukaryota; kingdom Viridiplantae; phylum Streptophyta; class Pinopsida; order Pinales; family Pinaceae; genus Pseudotsuga; species Pseudotsuga menziesii. The sequence continues at coordinate 845,462 of LPNX010364926.1, read as the reverse complement.
AATCTGAGAGTTGATTTGACTGACACCTCAACCTGCTAACTGAAGCATCCACCAAAACTCATCCAAATGAGCCCACACGTGTGGAGGAGAGAGGGAGGGAACAATTCCCAAGATTGCATGCATAAATGTACTCTCTGTTCTACCCAGATCACCTCGTTCTATTAAGGGATGGTCAGATCCAGCCAATCCCAAGACGATGAGACTTATTTCAGTCAAATCGGAGCAAATCCCAATGATTTAGGATTTGAGTTTTTCTCCATTATTTAATTAATTTATTAATTAAATAATCAATATTTGATTTTTAGGGATTTTTTGCCTGAGTGGTGGACAAATCACTCAAAACTTAGAAAAAGTGGGTTTATGGGTTTACATGGTGCTCTTAGCTTGAAAATGAGCACCCCCGTGACTGAAACTTATTTTTGAGCCCAATTTTATTACAAAACTACTTTTTCGAATTACACTATTAAAATATAGCCTAAGTTTTGTGGAAAAATTAAAATTAAAAAAAATTAAAAAATTAAAACCTAGGGGGACTTAGACATGTTCATATGACTCGACCATGATTCCTAACATGTTTATACATTGACACATAGACTCTAATAACCTCAATAGGCCTAAATGCCAAGCCGACCACCCCAAATTTAGAGGTATTGAGTGAAAAACTCATAAATTATCAGTCATTTATACAACAACCAATAATAACCAAGGGAAAAAACACCCTGGGCTGATTGGATTGACAAATAAAGTCTAAGAGACCGAGTATTTTACAAACACTATCATGCTAGAACATTTTATTACAACTCCCCTATGGGGTATGAACATGTGATGTAGTACTAAAAGAACTTTCGAAGGTCTTTTGAAGTTTGAAAAAATCATCTTTGTCCAGTTCCCCAGGCTCACTTGATAAAAAGCACTAAGTACAACTTAGGTGGTAACATATAGCTCCAACTGCGGGACATGTGCTTGATCTGGTCATAGGGCAAGGAGAGGATACGAGAACACTAGAATCTCTGGTTTATACACCCTGTAAAAACATCTTAACTTGACAAGAAAATATTAGTAGCACAATCTTTATAAGAAACCAGATGAACCATTAAGCTGATTTATTTAAACAAAATAAATGTAACTAACTAATGAAATTCTTTTATTATTATAGCTAAGTACAAAACAAAAATGCGGAAAGTAAATGCTCTTTTTCAAGGAGCTTATTTTCCTACTCTAAGCATGATATTAAAAAGGGTTAAGTGTAATTAGAAATCCAATGTAACCACCTAAGAATTTTATTAACATAAAAAATTGCCTTGTCTTTGGTTACCAACCAAAGTAAGGATACTTTATTCAGAAAATGCAAACCTGTGTGGTTCTCTAGAATGGGCGGGTTGGATGGGAAATCATACGCATGAATAAATTCATTAATGTTCTTCCAAAATTGGTATGTGCTCGCGTAGGCTACTTCTATCCATGACTGGATAGGACTGATATACCAATCGGAAAGATGAGGTAGACTGACTACATCATCATATTGATCATTAGGGGTTATCAAATGATAACTTGTTGCATAAGCCCCAAGCTGCTCCAAATCGTAAGGAACCTCTACATGTGAAGAAGATGGCTGAGACTGATATTCCACTAACTGCATCACATCTAACTTTTCACAACACTGCTTCTCAATGTCTTCATTACCAATACTTTTGTGTGGCTCTGCATGATATGACTCTGAATGATCATGTGAAAATTCTGAATGCTCCTCTTCCATACTAATATTTTCCCAGATATCCAGATCCATGCTCCCCTCTATGGATGTATCACTTATGTTAGTCATTTTTTATTGTTACTCCAACAATGGAAATTGCAATTTTTGGACTTTAAAAAGTTATGTAATGGATAAATGGGGGCTTCCAATTGTCTTCCCAAAGGTTGCAATTCATTAAATAACTGAAATTATGACCTCTTTCATAAAACTTTCCTACGCATATGTTTTCATAGAAAACAAATCTATGTTTGATGAACTAGGAAAAGGGGTTGTTGATTCATAAGAAGATATGTTCGTCTGGATAGAATCTTAGGAAGATGAGGTATTATATCCCCCTCACAAGCACATTCACTTTAATTTTTTCATGTTTTGTATCTTCAAGGTTGGTATAGTTTTTGAGATGGAGTTGTCTATAGCTAATAATAAATACCCAATCTAATATTATACGTGTAATTTATGGTCTATAAGTGAAACTTTTTGAAATTCCCAAACAATATCAAATACAAATATTACAAAATATACCACTACTCATTATATATATAAGAATAAAAGAAATGATGGAAAAAGATTTGTTTATTATATTGACCAAACCCATCAATTTCTCCATATAAATTGCTCATACAATCCCATGCTTCATTTTACATTCATAAACTATTAGTTTTTCAACATTAAGCTAGAATTATTAGGATCTTTAACTGAGAGAATAACAAGTACAACAATCAATCACAAGAGACAATGAACATAGTGTTTTCGTCAGGGAAACCATAAAGGAGAAAACCCCGCAACTTCCTCAGAGATAGAATCAACACAAAAAGGTAAAACCCCAAAACAATAAGATGCACTCCCGACATCAGTAATCTTCTTCTTGTCTAGCCCCAGTGTCTTCTCCTTCCTTAACTATGCGCTACACTTGAGTATGTGAGTGATGTGTGCTAAATAGAGAGTCCAACTCTCTATTTATACTAATCCCAACATGACTAAAACCCTACTAGGGATTACCTCTACTTGGAGAGTCTAATAAGCCTAGTGCCCCGGAACTGCGGGGACTTTAACCCTTAGACAATCGGAGGGTTACCCACTATGACTTGACATGAATTGTTTACATTATTGATTCTCCCGATCGAAAAATTGGGGCATGAAAACATGACTCAATTACATAATAGATACATCCTGGAATAAACATCGGGTTACAATACATAAGATATATAGATGAATACATTCGAAGGTTACAAATACATCAACACTCCCTCTTAACTAGGAAGGTATTCTTTTGACACAATTTTCAGCACTGGTCTTCTTCATTGGATCATCTCGTCATCTGCATCTCGAGTCTTCTGAGTCTTCAAGTCATATTCATCTTCAAGTAATATTCATCCTTCGAATCTGGATCATCTCTCGATCTGGATCATCATGGGACATCATCACTGGATCTGGATCATCTCTCGATATGGATCATCATCATTGGACTGGATCTGGATCATCACTCGATCTGGATCATCACTCGATCTAGATCTCTCAGAGTCATCATAACTAGATCTGGATCATAGCTCAATTTGGATCTCATCTAGTCATCATCATGTGTGCTATCTCATGATTCTTCTCGTCATAGGAAGTTCCACAGAGCCAACCTTCTTTCATGCTAGTTGTAGGCCTAGCCATCATGTAGGTCTTTGCCCAACACTTACATCTGACCTACTCATCAGAAAGGCACACCCAACACTCACATATGATCATGTAGAAACCTGCAATCACATCAGAAAGGCCCAGCACTCACATTCACCAGCATGACAGGAGATCACTATCATTTGTGAAAAGGCTTCAGCACTTATATCTAACCTACTCGTCAGAAAGGAATACTTCCATCCAGGCGAGAACACATCCTACTCAGAGTGATGAAAGATTTCCATACTTTCATCTAGGATAGAATCACATCCTGCTCACAATGATGGAATACTTCTATCTAGGAGGGAACACATCCTACTCACAGTGATGAAAGATTTCCATACTTTCATCCAGGTTGGAATCGCATCCTGATCATAGTGATAGAAGATTTCTGCACTTACATCCATCTAGGAGGGAACACATCCTACTCACAGTGATGAAATATTTCCATACTTTCATCCAGGATGGAATCGCATCCTGCTCATAGTGATAGAAAGGCTTTGCACTTACATCTGACCTAGTAGGAATCAAATCCTACACCCTCGTTAGAAGGGCATGCACTCACATCTAACCTGGTTAGGAATTGAATCCTACACCCTTGTCAGAATGGCCCCCAGTCCTAGACTGAGGTACCTGGTAACGGACCAGGTGCCTCCACTCTCCCAGAGAGTGGCAGTTTCCCTTACATCCATCCTACTCGATAGAATGGCCAACACTCACATCTAACATGGGAGGAACCTAATCCTTTAGCCATGAAAGAATAGTTCAGCCCTTACATCTGACCTACTCATCAAAATGGCTCTTCTCAGTCTTGGACTGATTATTCCTGGTAACTAACCAGGTACCTCCATTCCCAGAATGGCAGTTTCCCTTACATCTATCCTACTCGAAAAAATGGCCAGCACTCATATATGACATGGAAGGAACCAATCCTCTCACCATGACAGAATGGCTTAGCCTTTACATCTGACCATGGAAGGAACCAATCCTCTCACCATGTCAGAATGGATATGGGTCTCATCACTTTCTCTTGGAGGAAACCTCGATTTGGAGAACACCAAGCTTCTCCCTGAAGTACTCAAACTTCATCCTAGCCAATGGCTTCATCAATACATCAGATATTTGTTCCTTCGTCGCAACATACTAGAGCTTCATTGCTCCCCTCTACAGCATATCCCTGATATAGTGATACTTGATCTCGATATGCTTCGACTTGTCATGGAACACTGGATTCTCTGACAACTTCACGCAACTCTGGTTGTCACAATGTATACAAGTAGCATCCAACTAGAGATCAAATATATCAGACAGTAGCTTCCATAGCCATACTGCCTCACAACTAGCTGAACAAGCTGCGACTTACTCTGCTTCCACTGTACTCAGTTCCACACAGGATTGTTTCCTGCTAAACCAAGAGATCACACCTGATCCCATACTGAAGCAACATCCTGAAGTGCTCTTCCTATCGATGGCACTGCCTTCCCAATCCGGAATCGACATAACCCTCCAAGTTAATCTTTTGATTCGCATCGTACTTGAGCCCATAATCAACTGTACCCCTTAGGTATCTCAGAATATGCTTTGCAGTAATCAAGTGAATATTTCTCGGATCTGTCAAGAACTGACTCAAGGTGTTCGCAGCAAAGCAAATTTCTGGTCTCGTGTTCGTCAAGTACATTAAGGACCCAATCATCTGATGATAAATCATAGCATCAACCATCTCTGATGAAGCATCACTCAATAGCTTCAGGTTCGATGCCATAGGTGTGGCCATGACCTTGCAGTCCATCATCCCAAACCTCTTTAGGATCTCTACTGCATACTTCCCTTGTCCAAGGAAGATTCCATCTGTACTCTGCCACACCTCCATACCTAGAAAGTAATGCATCATACCCATGTCCTTCATCTCGAACTCGACAGCAAGATTTCTCTTCGTATCAGCAATCAACCCATCCGTACCTATTACAAATATATCATCTACATATAGTAGAAGCATCACTGGGTTTCCATCTTCAACCTTTTAGTAAAGGTTGGAATCTGCTTTACTCTTGATAAAGTCCAAATTGGATAGAAATCTATAAATTATGCCATACCAGGTCCTGGGTGCATGTTTCAAACCGTACAGGGCTTTCTTCAATCTGCACACATGAGTCTCTCTATCATGTGTCTCGAAACCGAGTGGCTATTCTACATACACTTCCTCTTCCACTACACCATTCAAGAAAGCGGTCTTGACATCTATCTGGTGTATCTTCCATTTCATCACTGCAACTAGAGCAAGTACTGATCTGATGGAAGTGTATATGGCTACAGGTGCAAAGGTTTCTTCATAATCAATTCCTTCTTTCTGAGAGAAACCTCGAGCCACAAATCTTGCCTTATATTTTTCAATGCTACCGTCTGCAACATGCTTGATCTTGTAGATCCATTTGGAAGTCACAACTGACTTCTCTTTTGGTCTTGGGACAACATTCCAAACATCATTCTTCATGATTGATTGATATTCTTCGATCATAGCATCCTTCCATTCTTTCTATTCTGCCGCTTCTTCATAACTCGAAGGTTCTTTATCAATGAAATCACATAGTAAAGCTACATACCCGGAACATGATCTGGTCCTTTTTATTTCTCTGTGATTCTCTTCTTGAGCCCCATATCTTTCTGCACCTTGGATAATTTCTCGTACCCAAGTAGGTTTCCTCTTATGAGGATTCTTCTCTAGAGGTGGATCTACAGGTATTTGTGGTTCTTCAAATTCTCAATCTTCTTCTTGAGTTTCTTCATTCATGGTTGTATCATGAATTCTGGGTGCTTCTGCTTCTTCAGGTTCTTCAGCAGGTCTCTTTCTAGATTTTTTGTAAGTTGCGTCTTCATCAAATGTCACATCCCTGCTGATGTCAATCTTCTTGTATCCTGGGAAATATATTCTGTAAGCCTTTGAGATTTCAGAGTATCCCACAAATATACCCTTCTTTCCTGAAGGATCTAATTTTGTTCTCTTCTCTTTTGGAATGTGTATGTATACAGGACAACCAAATATTCTGAGATGGCTGACTTCTGGTTTCTTGTCAGAGAATACTTCTTCAGGAGTCTTGTTCTCGAGTACTCTATGTGGAGTATGGTTCTGTTCTGGTAGCTTCCACCCAAAGATGCATAGGAAGGTCTTGATCATGAAGCATTGATTTTGCAGCTTCCATGATAGTTTTGTTCTTCCGTTCCGAAATCCCATTCTATTGTGGATTATATGGAGTGGACAACTCCCTCTTAATCCCTGATTCTTTTCATAGCTCTTTGAATTCATTTGAAGTGAAGTGAATTCTTTGCCATTATCTGATCGAATGGTCTTGATCTTCTTTTTAGTATGGTTCTCGATCAAGGATTTGAATTCCTTGAACTTACTGAATACTTCATCTTTGTTCTTCATGAAATAAACCCATGTCTTCCTAGAAAAGTCATCAATAAAAGAAACATAATATGCATACCCTCTTAGAGAGTTTGATGACATAGGACCGCATACATCGGAGTGGATGATTTACAAGATTCCTTTCTCTTTTCTTTCACTTCTTGAAAATGTCTTCTTTGTATTCTTTCCTTTTGCACATCCTTTGCAGACCCCATTTTGTTTTGCTTGGATTTCTGGAAGACCTTCAACAACTTTTCTTGCAATAGGTAGTGCTCTATAATGCACATGTGCAAGAATTCTATTCCAGAGTTCACTTGGCTCTACTGTGTCATGGACCAAGGCTTGTTCTGGATGGCCTTTCAATTTGTACAATCCTCCTTCTTGTTCTCCAATCACTACCGCATCATTGATAGTCTTTCCTTTTGGCCACATGATGACTTGACCATCTATGAATGCAACCTGCATTCCTTTTGCATCTAATGGTGATATGCAAAGGAGGTTCTTCTTGAGTCCTGACACAAACAATACTTCTTTCATTGTTAGAGATTTTCCAGAGTCTATTTTATAGGAAGATTCCCCACTACCTTTTATTGGATATTGGTAGTCATCTCCTAACTTCACTTTGTGAGATTATTCATGTTCTGACAGCCTCACAAACGATTCCTTGAATCCAATCATGTGTTTGGAAGCCTCACTGTCTATTAGCCAATCATCACTCCCATTTGTAATGTTTCCTGTCAGAGCGGAGATTAGAACATACTCATCCTCACTTGAAGAATCTTCACTTTCATATCTGGATCTCTTCTCGAGCTGCTATCCGAGATTCTTCTTGAGAGCATTCTTCCCATAGTCTGCTAAACTTGACTAACTTCTTTCTTGCATAGATTCCTCAGATGAAAGAATGCCATGACGTAGGGAGGCTATTCAAAGTAGTCATCACAATCTCTGCATTTTCCACTTCTTCATCAACAGCTTCTAATTGTTCCTTGATCTGGGAAACCCTTGTGAAGTAAGACTAGATTTTTTATGCATTCTGAATCTTCACATTCTTTAGTTGGTTTCTCAGGGTCATCTTTCGGTTTATGTTCTTCCCTTCAAACAAATTGGTTAGGGCATCAAACATAGCTTTAGGTGTCTTAAGAGAGGACACCTATGGGATAAGGTGATACTTGATAGAATCAGCAATGATCCTCTTTTCCATAACCATCTTCTTCTTATGTAAGGATTTTGCCTCATCTCCCTTTGGAACTGGAACCTCCTCATGGATGTAGGAGTCTAATTCATTTTCTTCCAGGATCAGGGAGATCCTATACTTCCAGGCTCGGAAGTTATCAGCTCCCTCAAGATTTTCATCGAGCTTGGTATGATGAGACATCTTATTTGAGAAACTCAAATGGAAATACAAAATATTTTAGATCTTACCAGGTTCAAGATGTCGGATCTGAGGCTTGAGCTGAAATCCTGCATAGCTGGTTCAGGATAAAATTAGGGTTTTTCTTTTCTGGAGTTATGTCCTTCCAAATGCCTTGAAATTTGTCCCTAACTTCGATTTTGGGGAGGAGATCAATCTAGGCCTGGGTTCACTGAAAAATTCCTCTTCTGTGAAAAGCCCTAATTTCCGACAACAGTGATAGGTCCAAAACTGAAAAACCTTAGAATTGGATTCTGCTTTGACAAAAAGATGCGCCCCAAGGAGGAGATTTATTCCACCTTACTTTTTTTTAAAATCAGTGGAGGAAGATCCACAAACTAGGAAGCCCTAGTTCCCGCAGCTGCATAGTGTCTTCTTCTTAGGTTAGCTCTGATACCATGTTAGTTTTTCAGCATTAAGCTATTATTATTAGTATCTTTAACTGAGAGAATAGCAAGTATAGAAATCAAACACAAGAGACAATGAACATAGTGTTTTCCTCGGGGAAACCATAAAGGAGAAAACCCCACAACTTCCTTGGAGATAGAATCAACACAAAAAGGTAGAACCCCAAAACAGTAAGATACACTCTTGACAGCAGTAATCTTCTTCTTGTCTAGCCCTAGTGTCTTCTCCTTCCTCAACTATGCGCTACACTTGAGTATGTGAGTGATGTGTGCTAAATAGAGAGTCTAGCTCTCTATTTATATTAATCCCAATATGACTAAAACCCTACTAGGGACGACATCTACTTGGATAGTCTAATAACCCTAGTGACCCAGAACTGCGGGGACTTTAACCCTTAGACAATCAGAGGCTTACCCACTATGACTTGACATGACTTGTTTACATTATTGATTCTCCCGATTGGAACATTGGGGCATGGCAAAATGACTCAATTACATAATAGATACATCCTGGAATAAACATCGGGTTACAATACATAAGATATATAGATGAATACTTTATGAAGTTACAAATACATCAACATAAACAAACATATGCTATAGTTCTTTGCATTTTCAACAAGTTTACTATATTGACCAAACCCATCAATCTCTTCATATCAATCACTCATGCAATCTCATGTTCCATTTTAAATTTAGAAGAAAATATTCAACTTGGTAAAAACGAATTCACACATGGTATATATATATCCGGCATAAACCTTGATTAATTTTGTAACTTTGTTTTTATTCTTCAACTTCGTAAAAAGAAATTCTCACATGGTGTAGATATGTGCGTCTTAAACACTGATTATTAGTTTTGTAACTTTTTTTTATTTTAGTGAAAAAAGTTAAAAACATGTAAAGTAAGTTTTAAAAAAAACTTATTACTTTGGAATATTTATCTTGTTACAAAGGAATAGTTTGTTTCTATACCATTAAAAAAATAAATTGCTTTTCTAAAGTAATATAACAAAAATGAATGAAATAAGTTGTTTCACATCTCTCGTTTATATATAATAATCATTAATTCAAGTAGTAAACTCTCGAGTCCCACTCATTGTTCCGCGGGCCAACCAAAATACCATTGAGGTTGTTAATAACCTTCTCAACAAGGCTCTAGTAGGATTTCTGATCCCATAAGACTAGGTATTATTTTTCCAGTGACTACTCAAAATTAGGATTTGAGAAGCGTCGCTTCGTCACTTTAAACTGTCTTATCTAACCTTCCATTCCGCCCGCCATTCCGTGTGTCATTTTCATAATAGAGGTCAGAGGATATTCACAGATCTTGTGATGAAGTTGTCATGCACTCCTGGTATTTCGATGCATGTGTTTATACGTACAGTCTTCATCAGAGGGAAGTTGGAGCTTGTAGAGAAGTTGAAGAAATGAAACTTTGAAATTGCCTGCATGTTTCTTGTAGAAGAATCTTGCTGCCATAAATGATTTTGGAATTCCCAGAAAACCTATCATGGGTCACTTGGATACATGTATGAAGCAGATTAGAAATAGCAGGATTGTTTATCTTCTTGTAGGTGCAAGCTCAGTCTCATTTGTCATTTATTTCTCCTATGATGGTCACGAAACAATGAAGAATCCCAAGCTTCGGAGAACTTTTAGCTTCCATCCAAGTTACTCCCAAGCTGTGGACAGTTTGGCTCCATCTCCTTCTCCTGAAATAGTAAGTTATGGAGATAAAAAGAGTATTTCTCCAGAAATCTGGTTGCATGGAAATAACCCTAGTGTAGATAGTGATGGTTACCAAAATAGTAACAGTTTAAAGCAGAAGCACAGTGGTGAGAATTTGGCTTCAAAGAAGGGACAATTGGAGAGTAAGTATCCAAAGCATGTTGTGGAGAAAGAATCTAAACCGGTAAATCAATATCAAAACCTCTCAGAATTCGGTGCAGTAGTTGACAGTACTTATGGTAAAGTATATATAGTGAAAAAGAAAGAAAACCCACTAGTCTAGTGTGATATATATTCCAGGAAATGGGTTAGTGATGATGCATATCCTCTTTATCTTTCTGGAGAATGCCCTTATATGAGGGGCACATTTGACTGCAAAGGGAATGGGCACCCAGAAATAGGATATACAGAATGGAGATGGCAACCTAGAGATTGTAATATTCCCGGGTATGCAAAACTACTTTTTACATTTATGAATTCTCTGAACACTATATTCATGAAATGCCTCTCAAATTAGCACTTGTCTTTCCTTGAAGGTTGAATGCTACAGACATGTTGGAGAGGCTGAGGGGAAAGAGACTCATGTTCATAGGGGACTCCATCAATCGTAATCAATGGGAATCCTTAGTCTGCAATCTAAGAACTGTAATGCCTGAAAAGAGAAAGAAACTCATATCCAAAGGCGCCATAACTACTTTTCTAGCTAAGGCAACCTTTTTAACAGAAAAAACTTTTCATTTTATTTCCAAAGGCTGAATAGAAATTTAAGTAACAAAGAACCTAATTTATGGCAACTTGTTGCAGGATTATAACTATATAGTGGAGTTATTTTGGGCTCCCTTCTTGGTTTGTACAAATTCATATAAGAATAAGAAAGATTATTTAGGCTGAAATTTATTTAATATGTTAAATCTGATGATCGATCACTACACCTGTAAGAGAGTTAAATCGCAGAAAGAGGATTAGAGGAAGGTGTGGGCATGGAAGAAGGGGTCCATCTGTTCATGACCGACATATCAGCATGATCATTGAGCCCCTTCTCATGCCTTACCATTACCCTTCTTCGCATGATTTTCTCAAACTATGAACTCTTTCAAATTTAAGGCATTTTCTTTTAATATTCTTGTTTATTGTCAATTTTATGCTGAGATTTGAATCCTGATGTATGTATATGTGAATGAATGGCGATTGGTTGATATTTGCAAAAGGTCATCTGGTGGAATGGGTGGAGGACCAATATGTGGGCTCTCACCTAGGTAGCCTGTGAGTGTTGAAGCGGATACGATGGTGACAGGGGAGGATATTTGAACTGATGCATCCTCGGATCCTTACCCACCCTCTATCCATGGCCCTCTTCTCACAACAGTAGAGTCTTCTTCACAAGGTAATTCCAATTCTTGAAAAAGGAAGGAATCTTCAGGTATAAAATGTGTCTGTTTTAGTCAGGTTTGTCATTTCGATCCTGAGTCCTCACAGTTTTAGTTTTGAAAAGTTTGGCCCCTTAATCTTACAACCCTACATTGCAGAAATGACTTGTGAATTAAGTTTCTAGGGTAGGGGGACTTGTGGGCTCCACTTTTTGAAATTAGTGGGCCATCATCTAACATGGCTTGGAGGATACTTATCAGCTATAAATTACCTGAAGATGAGATGAGACATTGTTGGTCTCTCTGACCCGAGGAAGTTCTACCTGGTCAATGCATCATTATTAGCATCTCGTGGATGGTAAATCTCTATTGCTCAAATCTCTGCCTACCTGAGAGAAGATGGGTTCTAGTAGCATAGTTTTTAGGCTTTAGGATTAGAATTTTTTTGCCAATTTGGATGTTGTTTGTGGTACAAATCCTCTACTTGATATGATACATCCTCCCTAACTTTGGTAAAGGTTCTTGTGGGCTATCTAGGTTCCTCGTTTATGATTATTGTCTTTATGATGTTTACTTAGTTACAATCTTACTAAATTACATTAACATTGCAACTTAATTCTGTGAAACATCCTTTGCTAATAATGACATGGCCATGAGATTGAAATTTGAGTAAATCGTAAATGGATAGGAGTAGAAACATGTTTGCCATTGTGTTTCCTTCTTAACTCTACTCCTCTTGTAGTATGAACTAAATTAAATTTGTTCCAACTTTGTTTGTGACTAGAAGAGTGGAATCCTTGGTTTAAACTTTAAACTTTATAGCTTCTATGACATATTTCACAACTTAAAAATGAAATGCAATACAATTGACACTATTTGATTGAATGCATTAATCTAGTATCCACATTTCCTTTATCAAATTGTAATACGTCATTTTGATTATAGACACTATAGGTTGATCTCTCCTTCTCTCTTCTTATTTTTGTCATTTGTATTACATACTAAATTCTCAATTTCTCCATAACATCACATTCTCTTCTCATGATCTTTAAGTATTTATTAAGGAAAACACAATAAACTTTGAGCCTAATAGCATGCAAATGTGTGTAATGAAATCTACAAAATGTTTCATATGTTCGCAAACATTTCCTAAATAATCTTGTATCCATCCTTCTTCTTAATCTGTTTGTTTCTTAACATGACACATTTATTTGTATACAAATCACATGAGCGATTGATTTCTATTCATCATTCTCAACGTTTTTATCACAATCTTAAATACTTTTAGTCTTTTTATGACACATTCCCTTCATAGAAATCACATGTGCGACTCATCTCCATTCATCACTCTCAATGTTTCTATCACAACCTTGAATGCTTCTATATTTTTTGTTTTCCTTGTTGTAGTTAGAATTTGGCACAAAGACTTACCATGGAATAGAAGACCTAGCGAAGCTCCATATATTAATGACAGCAAACATTAAACCCAAGTCCACTTGAAGTTATGAGTTTGGAATTGTTATTGTTACTATTGTAATCAAGAAATAATCTTGGTCCACATGGCTTAATTAAAGGAGAAGGAAGAGCAATCACAAACATATTTAGAAAAAATGCAAATTGCCATTGAAGCTCTCATTCATTTCATAGTCTATTTATAAGGATATGCACATGTGATGAGCATAGATTAAGCATAGTATGCAACGCCATTGCCTTCAATAGACATGATAGCTCAATTCTAAACAGTCACAATATGGTTGGGGAGTAGTCATTAGCCCAACTAATCTAGATTTTCTAACCAATCCTAATGGCATCTTCATATTGGCCTTATGACTTAACTTAAAAACCCACTCAAAGTAATGAAGTATATTATTGGCCCATAATAACCATTGCATTCATGATTCACCACATGTATAAGTGACTAAAGACAAATTATACCATAAGATAATATATATAGAAGCTACTATCTTGGGGATGACATTTCCCCTCCACTATGACTAAGTGTCCTTGCATGCTGTAGGTATACTGAATTTTTTTTATCAGACCTTCATTTCTGTCACTATTTTTAGTGTTGGTGATGAAAATAAACTTGTTCATACCTCTTTGAACATTAGTTTAGTTTGTAGTGATTCTTTACACATTCTTGCATTTTCATGTACTCTCTATTTAGTATTTACAATGCACTCTCCATTTACTTGCTCTTTAGCTTGTTGGACTTGCATATTTTCTTTATATACTTTGTCCTTTTGTCTCTACATGGCTTCATTTGATTTTTGAGTATGCTTTTGTTCTTCATCAAGGTTTTTCACTCTTATTTTTAAATCTTGATTATTCATATTTCACTGTTCATCCTCTACTCTATGCTTAAAAAATGTGTATATTTGACACCCATACTCCAAAGTCCATAGCACCATGATATCAAAAAAAATAACCTCTTGTTATCCAAATTGCGTTATTGCTTCTCCAAAGTCAAGGCCAACCTTTTGTAGGAAGTGTAAACTTCTATATGTGAATCTTGCTTGCCATGTTGAATTACATTTGAATTTTGAAGTAATGCATTACACTTGTATACATTATCATATTAATGAGACCGAGATCCTGAAATTGTGAACTTTTTGAACTTTCTCAAATTTCATGTCCATAATATAAATTTGCATATATAATCACATATGTACCCTCTCAAATTGGATGCATGGCTTATCACTTATCTCTCAATCTTTCTCACATGATTATTTTTACAGGCTTCTGCTATTCACAGGAATCTAATAGTATTTAGTGGCATTATCTAGAAGTGGTTTGATGTCTAGAATGGGCTGTTTCATGTTGAAAATGTCTCAATTCTTAACCATTGGATTTTCAAAGAAATTAGTTGGGTGTATTAAGTCTTAAATTCTCAGTGTTGGTACAATAGAGTCAGACATGCCAATAGGTTTTTGGTTATTTTCACTCCCCACTATTTCTTTGATTTGCCAGGTACAGTTATTGACAAATGGCCTTCGGGAAAATATCAATTCGTCAGCTAATTTTTACAAAAAAAGTCCTGCAATCATCGAAGAGAGATCCTTTTTCTCTCTGTGGATTCTCACATTGCTCTTCAGATGAAACCCACATTTTGAGTTGAGCAGAGTGGTCTATATTGGGGTCACTCTCACAGTTACCTGCTGATCACCCCTTCCAGAAAGCTGATAAAGTTAGGGATGGAGAGAACTGTCAGAAATGGAAAATTATCTTAGATGTGTCCACGAAACAGTGGCTAAAACACTCAGATAGGTTGTTTCCAAGAGATGCTTCTCTGCTCATTCTTAGGGGACAGGGAGTCTCATTTAAAGGAGTCAAATTGATATCTCACTTAACCAGAACTTCTTCCACTGCAGCAGCAAAACAACGCACTACTGAGGATGAAGAGGATGACAATGAAGAGAAATTTTCAAAGCAAAGAAAGATTGAAGCATCACTAGAAGAATGTGACCAGGTAGTAGAAGGGTTGAGCTTAGTAAAAGCCAAGGAAAAACAAGTGCAGGAATTTCTCAAGAAAGATGAGGCCTTTGTAAAACATTTTGGGCTACAATGCTTGGAATTGGATTTGCACTAAAATTAGTGGCATCTATGAGTAGGCATGTTTTATCACTTGAATGGCATTTAACTTCTTTTAGCTTTAAAATACAACCAATCAATCACATATTTAGTGGTGGAAATTGGGGGAAGAAATTAAATAGAATAATTTAGAGGATTTTCTATTCTTGTGTTTCATGGCAGTCTCTCATCAAGGAAAATCGTAGGAAATGAAACTATTTTACATAAGTTTTTAGTTTAGATGGCAATTTCAAATTTCGTTAATAAGTATTTCAAAATTTCTAATATTATTTGAACCTTAAAATCCTCCTTGCATAGTGTAGACTTTTATTGAATAGTGCCAATTTTACAGGTTGCTGAAAAAATTCTAGATGGAAGGGAATTGGAGTTCTATAAATGGGATGAAGATTTGCCAGAATTGATAAACCATGTGAGGGAGAAGGTCAACAAATTTGCTGAGGTAAGAGCTGAGATACTTGGCTATGAATTCTTTTGAAATTTTGATTTCCTATTTTTCATTTTGGAACAATATTATGGTATATTGATAGACTCATCATTTTCTCCAGGGTTGGTCTCGAGAAGAGAAAGACCATTGCCTCGAAGAGACAGAAAAGTATTTTGAACACTCAGGAAAAATCCTCCATTTTATTATCTCATGATTAAGTTGTTTTTCAATTCTATTCCAAAGAATTTGTATGTAATTTTATAGTTATATGGATTGTGGTTCAGATTTAAACATGTCATGCTAATTATCATGTCCTGGTATTCTGATAGTCTCATCATTTTCTCCAGGGCTGGTCTCGAGATGAGAAAGACCATTGCCTTGAAGAGACTGAAAAGTCTTTTGAATACTCGGGAAAACTCCTCCATTTGATTATCTCATGATTAAGCAGTTTTTCAATTCTATTCCAAAGAATATTTATGTAATTTTATAGTTATATGGACTGTGGTTTAGATTTAAACATGTCCTACTAATTATCATGTCAACACACTTGTGGTCCATTCATTGAGATCAATGGATGGAGTGTCAGCTCCACTTTCATCTCCTTGGGCATTTTCCTTTAAAAATGTATCCAGGGAAAATGGATTTGTGTGTTCTAAAGCTAGTAAGTTCAGATTCTCTCTAAATCCTTGACTGTACATTGTATATAAACAAATATATATTGCATCATTTCCTGTCTGTGTCATTGTTAGGGAGGATTCTGCAATTGATACACAGAAAGTTTCTATTCTTATTCTTTAGGACATCTCTATGTTATGTTACAGATTGGAAAATGCAAATGGATTTCTCCCATGTATATTAAATCTATTAGCTTTGACTGATCCCCAAATATTTTTCTATAAATTGTATGTAAGCAATATAGATTGACATCACTGCAGTCTGTGCCTTTGTTAGAGATTTTGCATTAGATACACTAATGTATTCCCTATTTCCGTATTCTTTAGGGCATCTCTCTGTTATGCTACAGATTGGAAACATGGATTTCTCACATGTATATTGAGTCTAGTATCTTGAATGGTCCCCAAATCTTTGCCTGTAATAGATGGATGAGGTATGTTGGAGGGATTCCAATCTTGTGGTTCATCTCTGTGGGCTACTAGGGTCACAAACTGTAATTTCCTCATATACTATAAATCAGTTTTACATATCCTACTTCACTCGTCTTTTGTTGTTGTTAGTATGGTTTTATCCTTTCTCTTTCTTATCTTGGACGTTTCATTTCACATTTTCCATGAATACCATATAGTTTGTATCTTATGCCCTATTTTATTCTCTATTGAGAATTTAAGTAGCCTATTTTTCATTTGTATTCAGTGTTATAAGGATAGGTTAAGTATGAATTCTGATCTAGTTGTTGTTCTGTCATCCTACATATATTTATTGGCATTGATTTCTCAATCTTTTTTGGATATTGGATCTGTATCAAGAATTCTAGACAGCTTCATCAAATTATGTTTACGGCTTTGTCGGATTATCGAACAATGCGGAGGCACCCCAAATACAATAGAGTTGGAGCAGATTACAGAGGTTAGTTTAATATTCTTTAAAGGTAGTATTAGCTTTTAATCTATAGCTTCTAGTTGTTTAGAACTTCTCAAAGAAAATAAAGAAATTTTTCACTCTTATGCATTCAACTTTGGCTTCAACGGCTTTAGAGCTATTCTTCACATAGAAACTAGGTATCGAGGCAAATACTTGCATTAAATAATTATGCATTCAACAAATCTTGTCTTGATTTCTTAACTACTTGTTGGTTTTAACTTTTTACACTTTAAATTTTATAAGTTGTTCTGGTTCCTTTTATGTTTACCGATCAAAGCTTTCACAGTTTTTATTGAGGTGCATTTTAAAATTTAACATGCATTGTAGAGATATTTTCTAGTAATATCAATCTCAATTTATGCATTTGTTAGAAAGTTTTTTTTCATTTACGAGTAATGATTTTTGACATCTAATATACAAGATAATATTTCCATTTTCTTTGAGGTGGATAATAATATGGAAGGCACTAGACAGGTGGAATGGTGTTTCTTAATTTGCATACATAAACTTTCTGGAAAATAATAGAAACTACATGGTATGATGGTACTGTCTCAAAAGCACTCACATCTTTGTGTTTGTGTATTGTTTCTTAATCCCATTGGGGACTATCAAACATATATGAGAAATTTTTCGGCTCTCATTTTCTATCTATGTTGTATAAATTAAATCTTCATCAGGGTTTGTTCTAGAGGGTTTTACGAGGTTTTCGTTTTAAATTTATAGCATTTGTGGTTAGCTTAGATATGCCTTATGCCAATGAGCACTTTCAAAACATCTTAATATTTTATTGGTGCATTGATATGGACCCATCATATGTTGTATATCTCTTTGCATCTAAATTATCTCCATTTATAATTTATCTCTTTGCATGTAAAATGAGTGTCACATTGAAAGTATAATTTGAAAGTAGCTGAGAGGTACTTTATCGATTAAGGACCCCATTTCCCAATACAAACATTATAATTGAAATAGTTTCTCAGTGTCCTTGAGCAAGTTCAATGCTTGCAATTCTTCTATTTTTAATGTGTATGATTTTCATTATAAAAGTGCTTTCAATCATTTCACCTTGCTTAGTTTGTTGGCATAACATTTTACTCAAAGCTTTAATGATCTGGAAAACCATACATGCATTCTATTCCATACATTTACTAACATCATGATGATATGTTAGTTTTTCCACTAACATCATGATATTTGTTCCTGGATCACAAAAAGTGGCATCCATATACGTGAGAAGTGCTACTACTAACTATACAGTCCCACATTTATAACATTATGCAGTCTAAATTGCAGGTAGCTTCACATCTATTGATTGTTGTAGATTTTAATATAGAAATCTGAATTGATCCTTATCAAAATTTTCACAACATCAAGTTGCCTCTTGTTCCTCAAACCTACATATTTCCAGTGATTTTGATCATTTTAAGTCAAGTTCAACCCATAATTTTTAGCATCTTTCTGATTTGACTGCCGATGATCTCCAGTTTTTTTATCAAAGGGGAATGCTGGCATGCCTATCAACTACTACTGGGGATTCCAAAGCATGCCTCTCAACTACTACTGGGGGTTCCAAATCATTCCTTACAAGGGGGTGAATGGTGGGGGAAAATTGATTAAAAAGTCTTTGAAAAGTGTGCGTGTACATTGCTTATTAATCTTTCTAAGACTAAATTCAAATTTTTGTCTTATATACAGTTTATTTCATGTCAGATGGTTATGCATGGATGTTTGGGTTCACTTATTTGAATTTCAAATTGTCTAATTATTTGTACTATAGAATATAATTATGTCAGATGGCGATGCATGGATGTTTGGTTTCACCTATTTGAATTTCAAATTGTGTATAATTGTTTGTACTATAGCATATATTTTTGACTAATTATGTTTCATTTTTTTAAAAGTACTATTTTTTTGTTATTATCTATATTTTTCTGTATTCTTAAGGGTGGGGTGAGGATCCGCTCTAGCCTGACTTTGTCGTCCAGTTTGCTACACTCTAAAATTTATGAGGTCTCTACAGCCATCAATTCTTGACATATTTTTATGCCTTAGCATTTAATTTTTGAGGCAACATTTGATTAAGCTTTTGCATTTTTAATTATTTTTGTTTGCAATAATGAAATTTTAGATTTAAACAATGACAACTGCAAATGCCTAAGACTAGTACTTTGAGACAATAGCGTAAAATTATAATGTATGTCACTACACTAAAATTTATAGAAATTTTACAATTACAAGTTTACAAATTCAATACAAAAATTAAAATGTAACTAAAGGTTGACTGTGCTCTGTTCACTGTTGAAGGTTGTGGCGTGTAGAATTTCGCTCTGCTATGGCCACTGTTGTAACATGTACCTTGTATATTTTTGTTATTACGAAATAATACTAGTTATGAGTAGTACTAAAACCGTGGTTTGGTCTCTGAGCAAAACCCTTATAAAAAATTAAAATTAAAACCATGATTTGTGGTCTAGTCATTGGTTTGAGACTAAGGTTGTAGCCTATAGCCCTAAGCTGCTGCTGTTGAAGTCTTTAACCTTATGACTTGTAGCTACTAGAGGCCATTGTCAAACCCTTCAAATTTCATACTTGTAGCAAGTGTTGTCAAACCCTATGGGCCTATAGCCTTGACATTGGGTATGTGAAGAGAGGGAATGCAGTGTGATTCAGCTTTGGGTCTATAATTTTGTGCGAGGAATGGATGGGAGTGTTTCTTTTGTGTGATGAACAATGGAATGCTTAGAGGAATGAATGGGTCTTTGAGAGGTGAGAGCTTAGATAATGGAATGCTACATGGATGGAGGAAGAATGGAATGCAACAAGTCATATCAAACTTAGGATTTAATAATGAATTTATTCAAATTTGAGTTAATCTTGAAGTTTACCTAAAATTTCGGTGAACTTCAACAAGTTTATATGTAATTGCTTGAAGTTTGGCTAATTTAGAACTTGAACCTTGAAATTCACCAAATCTGGTGACTTTGTGTACAATACATACTTTTTAAGTTTTTTCATTCTCATTCACAATGGTTTCAATTGTTAGAATACATTGTATGACATCGATTAAGATGTAGTCTATTTTATGGAACAAGACATTGTGTTATATGCACATGTTTTAAGTAGTTGTTTTTTTAACATTACTACTGCTAGTACCTTAGATGCTTAATTCGAAGCTAGTCAGGTTGTTGCCAATTTGAGATATGGGTAAAATATGGAAGTGTAACAAATTGATATTTATTTTTATATGATTCTATTAGTTAAGCCAATTGTCATAAATGAATTACCACTTCTATCTATAATGAAACATCCAGGAGCCACAGTGAAGGGTAGTAATTTGTCCAATCGGCCAACTTTCTCGCAAACATAGCTTATGCAAAAGATGCTGGAATTTATGGCTTAGAACAGAAGTACGGTAAGCTAACTCAACGCACAGATTCCTTTTAAATCAATACAAACCAGAATACAGTCATAAGGGAATAGGTCTAGTTTTTATTAATCACAATATAATACATGTACAAAATATAGTATGTGCTTGAAATTTGAATGCTCCAGTTAGCTGTCAAGTCAACTTACTAGTACTAACAACTTTTAAATCATTGGATAATATGATGCTAGTGGTTGCCATGCTATTTATTCCATACACTAGCTGATTGTCCAACGTCCTCAAACTCTTCAGTTCCCTACACATTGATTCATCATGTATTTTTGTCTCTTTAGTTTCACATAGTGATTCAGATTTTCCCCTAACGATTCATCTTCTCTCATGTGATCTTTGATCTTCCTTTAGTGTGCTAATTGAAATGCACACTTTCTATGATTCTCATGTGCATTTACTATCATTCTTCTACTGATTCTATCATCCTCACTTTGCTTCACCCTTCATGAGCTTTAACTTCTGTTCTTGAACTACCATGATTTTCTCTTGTCATGCCTGCACTTTAATTCTTGTTGTGCTTGGTTTTTGTCATGGACTTTGTTTGATCATGCTTTCCTCTCTTTGTTGCCTGTGGTGCTTTTTCTGATGTCACAGTTTCCTCTTGTGCTTTCTTGGTTTGTTCCCATACTTAATATTTTCATGGATGCTCCATCACTGGGCTATTGGTCTCTTTTCACTGAAAATCATGTTAGTGGTCAAGGATAGCCTCTGGATATTTAAATAGTATGGACTTTGTCCCTGACTTTGTGAGACATTATTATGGTTGAGTATTTGTTTACTAATTTTCACCAGAAAGCCTATATTGTTGCTCTATATTGATGAATTTGGAATTTGACATGTCTTAAGATGCCTGTAAAACATGTATTTTAAATTTACTAGTGTCTCCCACTGATAATGAAAAATGAAATCTAGGATATATCTTCATATTCTAGGGCTTGCAATAAGATTCATTTGGAATTGTAATTTGTTTTTCTTATGGCCTAATTTAGAAAGAGATATAATGGATGGTTTTTTTGGATCATGGTTTGGTTTTCCATAAAGGAGAATCAATGATTTACAGAAGACAATGATTTTGATTCCACAGAATTTTAATAGTTAAATCGGATCATAGCGATGAAGAATTGGAAGAGGTACTCATCACTAAATCTCTTTGGTAAGAGTATTTGTAGTATTTTTATTAGCTTTAGTTACAGGGAAACTTGTGCATAGCTCTCACGGATTAGTTTATCATAAATACTAGTTACTAGTAAGTTGTAATAGTAATAATTATGTAGTTTGTATATTGATATCTATCATAAATTTGTTTGAATATCATCATTGTCAAGCAATAACAACTTCTTAAAGGGTGCTAGCTCAATGGTAGAGTGCCTTCCTAATTATAGGCAGGAGGTTGGTGGTTTGATTCCTCCATGCCCTATCATAAATTTGTGACTAAAAAAATGACTAAATTCACATATATATGACTATTAGTAGCTAATTTCTTGTATCTTAGTCGTATTTAGCTTAGTCATTAATATGTTAACATCTAGTAGTTTATTTAGTCGTATATTTGGTCATTAATGGTTGCAATCAATGACTAAATCAGTGACTAAATCAGCGACTAAATCAATGACTAACTCAGTGACTAAATCAATGACTAAATCCATGACTAAATTAGTGACTAAATCAATGAATAAATCATTAACTATGAATGACTAAAACACTGACTAAATCAATGACTACTAAGTCAAGCTATTAATGACTAGTGAAATACGACTAGCTATAAGATAGTGGTAATTTGCTACTATTAGTCATCGACTCAAAAATAGTCCTTTATAGCCTGATTTTAGTCATTAATTTCTCATTTTCTAGTAGTGTAAACTTAATTTCAAGTACTTTATACCGCAAAAAACATGTTTTTTTATTTCCATATATCAAAAATAAAATAAAAATATATATATATATAAATGGGATCTTACTAATATCTATGAATGTGGACCCTAGTGGTAGTGGCATGCCTCTATCTCCATGGAAGTTTATCTCGACATAGGGATAGTCATCTATGATGATGATATGTCATTGCCACCAGTGGAAGAAGTCAGGTGGGAAAAGAGTGGGTGACTTACCTCTCCCTAACCACTGTGTCAGCTCTGCTCAGTGTTCCTGGGTTGGATCTCATCTACCATGAGGACAGACCTCAAATCTAGGGCTAAGACTCGGTACCCTCTCTAAAAACAAACTGCTCAATATGCTGGAAACACAACATTTTTAATCTAACCCATCTTGTAGTCAGTAAACTGTTGTTTCATGGTGCTCAATAATGAAGTACTCCATTCCTATACTATGGGACTTATGCATTCTACAACGTAGAACATGAGAGGTCATGACGTCTGATGCAGTGATATTGATCTTTCTCTTCTATCCAACTCCAGTATTATTACCTTGAGACTGAGGCTTTGGATGGAATTTACTGGGACTTGAATTCCCACATTTTTAGTATCTGGAATGCAATATACAACTATGTATTCATCTATAATTAGTCCTCCACCTACTCCACAAGCTTGTAAATTTATTACCTCGCCTCAACGGGATAGTCCAGTAATGAAGTAGATATCCTCTACCTCAGGTCTCAATAGCATCCCATCTAGCAAAAATGCCTCCATGTCTGGATCCTATTAGTACATGAACATTTGCAAGATCCTTGGTTGAGATCTCAAAATACCAAGGTTCAAAAACTTATATAGACCACACCTTTGTAGTACTTGTTGAGCGTTTTCATCACCATGAATGACCCTATCGACATCCTCATGTTCTTCTTCTCCCCACTCTAGCAACATCCTGACAAAGGAAACCATATTGTGTGAGTTTTTACCCATAAAATTAACATCCATGGTCATATACATGAGTTTGAGTGACAATAGGTGCATATGTATGTGGTTGGCCTTTGCTTTTACAGTGTATAGGTGGGGCTCTATACATGACTCGATGACATGTCACCCACATGGGTTGAGAAACCCACCTTTGGTGGTCCAAAAATTAAAAATTCTCCATCAAAAATGAAAATTAAAGAATTGAATGGAAAGAGTGTGAGATTGTGAGTTACCTAGTCCTAATAACTGTTGATTTCATGGCCTGTAGCTCCCAGAATCTACGTATTAAGTTTGAGGATCCAATATGATCAAAATTCACTAAGGTGGTTAAAAAACCAAATGGTATGGTAATTTTTTTTTTACTATTTATTAAATTTTTTTACCCACTTTCCCACTGTTTGGACTCTTCACTGACTATTTCCAGCTGTTTTGAACTAAAAGGGTCCATGTCTTGTGCAATTTTGTTGAGACTTTGGCTTGTTCATTCCCATGGAAGGTATAAAACTAAACTAGCATATAGGATTGGACCACATTCCACATGAATTATACATTATCCTATGACTATGTCACCTTAACCATAGGTATGAACCCACTTCTTAAAGTCACAGAACCATCTTAATTCTACTAGAAGTGACATTACGTAAAGTGGTAGAGCTTTCATAATCACGGGTGCCCTAGTTAGATCCCACTTTGTCATTCGGTGTCCATGTTGAGCATCCACTTTTAGTTTTGGAAGTCCCTTGTAGTCCCACCATGCCTTTGAACAAGAAACTCATACTCTTCTTTACATTTTTTGTTGGTCGTCTCCTATAGGGAATCCCTTTTATCAAGTTGTAATAACATTGCATGTGTCTTCTTGTCGTATTGATATTGGAGTCAGCTCCCTGCTTCACTTTTATAATCCATATAGTTCGAGCTTGTTTCAATTTTATCCAAGCAAAGCCTCTCAATTATCTTTTGCAACTTGAGTATCCCATACCTGGAGGAGACATCCCCCCAAATGTCCTTATCCTGGACATGCTTCCTTAAATTGAACATAGGTATGTTCAACTATTTGGAACTAGTTTTCTTTACCTCTACACTCATTTATTCCTTATTGTACTATAAGCAATTTTACTCTTTTTCAAGCTTCTTAACATGAAAATGACCAAAAAAATCATAAAACATAAAAAGGCAAACAAGAAATTATATTGTCTAACATTGTTAGTTGTCGTGTCACCTTTGAAAAAAGCATGATTCATGAGTCTATTCATCATTGGTTGGGTTTCTATTATAACCTTCAGATTTGTACTTGTTATTCAAATATTTCTCCATCGAATGGTTATGCTTCCAGTCACTATGGATCCTCTGTTGGTGCCTCCTGTGTCACAGAGTTGTCCTAGTTTGCACTTTGAGTCTATGCTGCCTAATTATCTCCATCTGCCTTATGCTATCATTCAAAGGAAGTCTTTAACTTGAGTTAGTAATTCCTCAGTTATATTGACTCTGCATGTCGTCTATTCCTGATACATTGGTTACTGGTTCATGCACATCTTATTCATCTGAGCTCTTCCAAATTATCCATCGTTGTTGAGTACCTTGTGTTTGTTGATGGGGGATTCCTAAATTCCCTTCTTCCAATGGATTACATTCCATCAACTTCAGATCATTTATTCTCGAATATGATCTAGAGTCCATTTAGTTCCTTAAGGCTTGCAGTCATCAATGGTAGGTTCTGTCACCATCGATAGATTTAGGAATACATCAATGTCCCCTGATTAATGGATTTTTCAATTGTTTGACCTAAACAAGTCTACTCACACTTGATTGAATACAATTTGTACCTTTATTCCCATTATAATTATCGGTGGGATGTCTCACGTCTATTAATGGTATACATTAATGACCAGTAATAAGATGATGGTCCATGATGTTAGACCTCAATACATTTATTCACGTGATGGGACATGTACTAGCGGTGATTTGTGTATAAGACTTCAGAGTTTGGTGGCATACCATATATCCTACTTCCTTGATCATGACAGTATTTATAATATTTCAGTTCTCATGCTAGATTTCAGTGTACCTTCTTTTGTAGCATTTGTTTTCATTAAGTATGGAGACCATAATTTACAGTATATTGTATGTGGAGATGACCACTTATGACATATTTTTATTATGCCTATTCATGGCCATTGTACTGATATGTATCTGGTACTTATATGTATACTTCATAGCTGCAGTCAAACGTAGAGATTTATCACTTTATTATGCTGACGAGTGGATGATTTTTCCACTTGGTTCTTCACTACTCCACTCATGGGAATATTATAATGTATTTCAGCAATCATGTACCCCTTTGACCTCATAGATTATGGGGAATCTATTATAGATTGATTTTCCATACTTGATACAACATGGTTTTATGGCCTTTCCCTGCCCCTATGCAGAATCACTATACTCCATTTACTCACCATAGTTGTGATGCTCCATTTTAACTCTATAAAAAACACTTTTTGAAGATAAGGTTCACATGTCTAAAAATCGCGTATATGAAGCTTGCACCACTGTCACCTACATACATCGATTTTTATGCTCAAAACTAAAAATTTGGGGTTTTCCCCATCAAGTAATGAATGAATTGATGCTTGGCCTTCCATATGTCGGGAAACACTTTGATTCGAACCTTCACTTCCCATTGAGGGGATATATATTGAGCTATTGTGAAGCATTGGAGGAGGAGAATTTTGGAGAGTAAAGAGATTATAGTGAAAATTTTCCCCCTTCTAGTATGCTTGATTCTGCATCGCTTTATCGTTGAAGAAGCCATTAGTGTTCTTTCCCAAGATTTACCTTGTATTTTGGATATTTCCATTACATGGAGGATTGAAGTGGTGGAGGCCCACGTGGAGGGACTGGATTTCTCAGTTCTGACGAGGTACTGACAAAGGTTGTAATTTGTAATTATGCTTACATTAATAGAAATATCCATTTCTCGTCCAATTTCATGTGTAAGTATGAATATTTGTATCCATGGATGTAATTACTTTGTATACATGTTTAAATTAAATATGATACATTAGAAAAAAACACATTATATATCATGTTTGTATATCTTTTTGTTGTTGAGGATGGAGTGTAGGGACAAGTTTTGATCAAGTGCTCAACTAGGATCTTCTTCAAACATATGATTGAGGTATGGTTATTATAACTTAGTGTTTATTTTCCTTTATATATATAGCATGATGGAGAATGGATTGATTTCTAGTGTCATATCGTCTGTTGTGGTCCACTCCAATCCATGGAAGTTTTTCTCCGTAACAAGAAGGCAAGTGCTTTTAATTAATGTTTGTATTTAAATTAATTTGTTTGAATTTGTTCTACTAAATTTAATATTAATTATGTCACAACAATATTGGAAAAAATATAAAATCACAAGTGATTCAATTGAATAATTACACATGAAATGATACAACGGTACTGCAATAGGAGGTTGCAGTTCTGTATTATCAATAAAAGAATGAATAATTCAATACAGTATCATGCAGAATGCATGAATTCTAAGATAATTCAAATACTCAAGGAGGTAATTCAAATTACATGGATGAGTGAAGCTTAAATGAATGTCAGACACACTCGTCACACTTAGTTAACCACTAATCTAATCAATAACTTACTCTCACACTAAGTCCTAATTGAATCAGAGTGCAATAGATGACTGAGTCTAACTGAATGTGACAAAACATGTAACTACATGTCCAATTCAAGGAGGTAGCACATACATAACTCCAAGTAGCTCCAATGGAGTTAACTGAAGTGCCACTTGTCATCATAAGTGGTTGGAGGTGCCATAGTTCACTCCAGTTCATAAATATTGGCCAAAAGTAGACAAATAATAGATGGAGGCACCTTTACAACTCAACTTAATAAATTGTTAGGTGAAACAAAAATTAGTTAGAAATTGGGTGCACTTATGAAACTTAGTTCACCCCAGAATTTCTCCCCAATTGAAGGAGGAATCCCAGTTAGCCTCCTTGATTGAAGGAGGAATCCCAGTTAACCTCCCTGATTGATGGTGAAGGCTTAGTTGGACTCCTTTATGGAAGGAAGGTGTGGGTGTTCTCATGCTGATGTCATAGTGTCCTCATCTGATGCCAAGTAAGTCAAATAAACTTAGGATAGTGGGTAAATAGTCCAAAATTGACCAAATAAGTGTGCATGCTGGGTAAATGACTCCAACACCCCCGCTTAAGCTATACTCAGGAGGAGTAAAAATAATGCATGAAATGCTAAGGCCCTGGCAACAATGGCCATAGGTCACCCTGTACAAATATGTGACTCTAACAATGCTAAAAAATAAATCTAAGTGGGGAAAGAGGGAAAAACCAGTGGGAACAAACCCCCCCCTCAAGTTGAACACTGAAGAAGCATCTAATCACTCTGATGAGATAACCCCCAATATTGAATGGAGGTAAGTGAAATTTTTCTTTGTAAATATCTTGGTGAAGATATCTGCAATCTACTCATCTGTAGGGAAGTATTGCAGAACTATGGTCTTGTCATGCACCGGCTCCCTAATGTAGTGCATGTGAATCTCTATGTGTTTGGTCCTCTTCCTGGTAACTGGATCTGTGTAGATCTTAATATTAATTTGAGTCACAAAATATGACAGTGGAAAAAGAACTCCCAAAATCAAACTCTAAAATAATTCCTTGCAAGCATTCACTGCTCCCTTGTACTTGGCCTCTGTTGAAGAAAAAGCAATGAAAACCTACTTTTTTCTGGACCAGAAAATGGGGCCACCACCAAAAATAAATACATACCCAGAAGTGGACTTCCAATCGGTAGAATATCCTGCCCAATTTGAATCTTTATATCCAACCAAGTCTAGCTCTGAATTTGCAGCATAGTGAATGCCGTAGGATCTTGTGCCTTGAATATATTGAAGGATCCTCTTGGATGACTTCCAATGCAGGTCATGAGGATGCTGCATGTATATTGATACAACATTCATAGCATAACATATATCATGATGTGAATGAGTCAAGTAAAGCAAGCTACCAATCAGCTGGCGGTAGATAGTGCAATCCATGGGTGGAGTTTTTTTCCCTCTTCGAGGTTGACTTCTGAGAGGAAAGGGAATGGGCCAGACTTACATTTAGACATGCTAAACTTCACTAATAGGTATGAAATGTATTTATATTGAGTTACCATTATCCCATCAAAATTTTGTGCAATTTTGAGCCCCAAAAATTGTTTCATTAAACCCAAATTGCTCATCTCAAATGCATCATGGAGGGCAGTTTTTATGAATGAAATGAAAGAAAGTGTGCTACCAGTAATCAAGATATCATCAACATATAAAACAATGATAAGTAAATTACCATCATACTGCTATAGATAAACATTCGGATCAGACTTACACCTTTGCAAGTTTTGTGAAAGTAGAAAGGAATCCATCTTGGGGCCTATTTCAACCCATATAAATACTTCTGCAATTTGTAAACTGTTACCACCTAAGTTGTACTTAGTTGGTGTTATCAAGTGAACCTGGTGAACTAGAAAAATATGATTTGTTCGGACTTCAGAAGGCCTTTATACTTTCTTCTAGGAAGCATTTTTTTTATCTACCACATATTCATACCCTCTTGGGGGAGTTGTAATAAAATGTGCTAGCATAGTAGTGTCTGTAAAAGACTCATTCTCTTGGATTGTATTTGTCAATCTGATCAGCCCAACGTGTTTTTTCCCTTGGTTATTATTGGTTGTTGAATAAATGATTGATAAGTTCCAAGTTTTTCACTCAATACCTCCAATGTTGGGGTGGTCGGCTTTGCATTTAGGCCTATTGAGGTTATTAGAGTATGTGTGTCAATGTATAAACATGCTAAGCATTATGGTTGAGTCATATGAACATGTGCTAAGTTCCCCTAGGTTTTTTTTTTTTTTCTAATTTTTAATTTTAATTTTTCCACAAAACTTAGGCTATTTTTTAATAACCTAATTGGAAAATTTGTTCTTGTAATAAAAGTGGGATTAAAAGTCAATTTCAGTCATGCGGGTGCTCATTTTCTAACTCAGAGCACCTGGTAAACCCATAAACCCACTTTTCCTAAGTTTCGAGTGATTTTTCCATCTCTCAAGTGAGAAAATCCAAAAAAAAATCAAATATTAATTAATTTAATTAAAAATTAATTAAATAATGGAGCAAATCCAAATTCCTAAATCGGGGGATTTTGCTCCGATTTGACTGAAATCAGTCTCATCGGCTTCATATTGACTAGGAGTTCCAATTTCTTGACTGAAGGCATGGATCAGGGCTGAAGAGGAGCTTAACAGGCTCATGCAGATTTGGGGGTTGCACCCTCCTTTCTCTCTCCTCCATACGTGTGGATCAATCTGGGAGTTGTTTGATGGGTGGTTCAGTTCATTGAGTGAGGTGTCACTCTGATTTGTAGTTCTAGTCCAGTTAGACTTATTTCACCATCATATCAGACTCAGTTCATCATCATGTCAAGCTCGGCTTGAGTCTCTGTCAGCTTCAGTCTCTCTTTCAGTCAGGCATGCGCCCCTCTTGGCCAGTCTCGTTGTAAATAAAGCAGATTTTTCCTCTTCCAAGCTAGTTAGAGTTGGATGTAGAGTTGTTTCCATTGTAATACTACTATATTTTCATTGTGAATAAATAATATTTGAAGGTTATACTGTGTAGTGCATGTGTTTGTGTGGATTCCCAGCGTCATGCTGCTAATGTGGTAACTGCAAATTGTTTCCAATTTTTGTGTTTCTTTGTATTCTAGCTTCAAGGATTCGGTTGAATCAAGTAAGGGTGTAAACTAGGTAAGTAATATTAATTTCTCTTGTTTATTCATATTATGTATGCTCAAGAATCTAAGTTATATGCTTAAATAATATTATTTTGCATGATCTTTCATTTTTTTGTTTCATACATATATATACAGATCTCACGAGGTGTTGTGCAGGCTTGTGTGATCTAGTTGCAGGTACCCGATTGGATGAGGTGTGGATCAATATTGACACCATTCCTTATCCAATAATCTCAATACTTTGTCCCTCGACTCTCCATAAAAGGGCCTCCTTTCAGCTTGTTTCATTCAAGCAACGAACCAACCTTCTCGCCTCTTACTCTCCTTTTAAAAAATTAAATCTTCTTGGGTACTTGGATTTTATATTTTAGATATATTGTTCCAAAGCTGATATATTTATAGATCTGAACATATAGGATTTGCATGCATAGATTTAGTTTCATTTAAGAAAAAGATTCAAGTCCTTTCTCTTTAAAAACTAGATCTAGCAGTAAAAGTCTTTCATTTTTTATAAGCAGTTTTAAGACAAATCAAAAGATTGTTTAAAGTGAATAGTATTTATGTTTTTAAAATTTAAATATAGCATCTAAAGTGCACATTTCATTGGCTTCCCCAAATCTAGCCAAGATCCTCAAGAGGACTTGTCCTCTTGAGTTATTTTTGTCTTTTCTTAAAAGTAATTTAACTTAGTTTTTTTCGGTTGTTTTTTGGGGGTTGTCCAAAGACACTTTTAAAGTATTTTTGGGAACTTTACCCTAATTAAATATTGTTGTTTTCAAGCAGGTCCTTCTGAAAAGAGGAGGAGGTGCTGTCTGAAAAGCGATTTTTGGGTCATTTGAAACCCCCGAGAGGTCTCCCCATCTTCCGTAGTCATTATTGTTGTACTTTGTAATCCCTTGGGTTCATTCGGTATAAGAACCAAGAGGCATTTTTCAATTAAGGTTTGTAACTGAGTAATAAAAAATCTAGTTTCAGTAGGCTCTTTTGACCCAACTCCCCATCCCCCCAGTGGGGATTCTGCTTTTTTTGTGATTTTGTGATTTTTTTAGTTTTCTTTTTTTTAGTTTAGTTGTTTTTAGTAGCATTGTATACTTTGATTCATAATAATTTCAATATATTTTACAAATTCAAAGTAATCATACTACTTACCCCATGACTTCTCGATTGACCCGAATGGGGAAAGAGATGCATGGTAGGACTAATTAGATAACCTGTGAGTTGTGTTTTGATGTTTGTTTTATTTTTTGTCATCTAAAATTAACCCCTCCTCGCTTTCCATATTGAGGTGCACTTGGAACGAAAGAGATTCCTTGAGGTTCTCCTTCTTTTTTTAACGAATAACAAAACTTAAAATCCTTAAAAAACTTATCAAGGCTCTGTTGTGTATGCTCTGCATTGGATACGGTTCATCCTTCCAATGGATTCCATGCTATCAAATTTAGATCATTTATTCTGGAAAATGATCTAGAGTCCATTTAGTTCCTTAAGGCCTGCAGTCATCAGTGGCAGGTTCTCTCAACATTGATAGATATAGGAATACATCAATGCCCCCTCATCAATGGATTTTACAATTGTTTGACCTAAACAAGTCTATTCACACTTGATTGAATATAATCTATAACTTTATTCCCATTATCATTTTCGGTGGGATGTCTCACATCTATTAATGGTATACATTAATAGACAAGTAATAAGATGATAGTCCAGGATGTTAGACCTCAATACATTTATTCACGTGATGGGACATGTACTAGCGGTGATTTGTGTATAAGACTTCAGAGTTTGGTGGCATACCATATATCCTACTTCCTTGATCATGATAGTATTTATAAGATTTCAGTTCTCATGCCAGATTTCAGTGTACCTTCTTATGTACCATTTGTTTTCATTAAGTAAGGAGACCATACTTTACAGTATATTGTACGTGGACATGACCACTCATGACATATGTTTATTATGCCTATCCATGGCCATTGTACTGATATGTATCTGGGACTTATATGTATACTTCATATCTACAGTCAAATGTAGAGATTTATCACTTTATTATCTTGATGAGTGGATGATTTTTCCACTTGGTTCTTCACTACTCCACTCATGGCAATATCATAATGTATTTCGGCAATCATGTACCCCTATGAACTCACACATTATGGAGAATCAATTTTAGATTGATTTTCCATACTTGATACAACATGGTTTTATGGCCTTTCCCTGCCCCTATGCAGGCTCACTATACTCCATTTACTCACCATAGCCGTGATACTCCATTTTAACCCTATAAAAAACACTTTTTGAAGATAAACTCAGTTCACATGTTTACAAATCATGTATATGAAGCTTGCACTACTGTCACCTACATACATTGATTTTTATGCTCAAAACTAAAAATTTGGGGTTTTCGTCATCAAGTAACGAATGACTTGATCCTTGGCCTTCCATATGTTGGGAAACGCTCTGATTCGAACCATCACTTCCCATTGAGGGGATATATTGAGCTACTGTGAAGCATTAGAGGAGGGGAATTTTAGAGAGTAAAGAGATTATAGTGAAAATTTTCCCCATTCTAGTATGCTTGATTCTGCATCGCTTTATCATTGAATAAGCCATTAGTGATATTTACCAAACTTTCCCTTGCATTTGTGATCTTTCCATTACATGGAGGATTGAAGTGGCAGAGGCCCAGGTGGAGGGATTCAATTTCTCAGTTCTGACGAGGTACTGACAAAAGTTGTAATTTTTAATTGTGTTTACATTAATAGAAATATCCATTTCTCATCCAATTTCATGTGTAACTATGAATATTTGTATCCATGGATGTAATTACTTTGTATACATGTTTAAATTAAATATGATACATTAGAAACTAACACATTATATATCATGTTTGTATATCTTTTTGTTGTTGAGGATGGAGTGTAGGGACAAGTTTTGATCAGGGGCTGAACGAGGATCTTCTTCGAACATATGATTGAGGTATGGTTATTATAACTTAGTGTTTATTTTCCTTTATATATCTAGCATGATGGAGAATGGATTTATTTTTGGTGTCATATCGCCTGTTGTGGTCCACCCCAATCCATAGGAATTTTTTCTCTGTAACAAGAAGGCAAGTGCTTTTAATTAATTTTTGTATTTAAATTAATTTGTTTGAATTGTTTGTAATAAATTTAATATTAATTCTGTCACAAAAATCTTGGACAAAATATAAACTCACAAGTCATTCAATTGACAAATTACACATGAAATGATGCAACGGTATTGCAATAGGAGGTTGCCATTCAGTATTATCAATAAAAGAATGAATAATACAATAGATTGTCATGCAAAATGCATGAATGCGAAACTAATTTTAACACTCAAGGTGGTCATTCAAATTACATGGATGAGTGTAGCTTAAATGAATGTCAGACACACTCGGCACACTTAGTTAACCACTAATCTAATCAATAACTTACTCTCACACTAAGTCCTAATTGAATCAGAGTTCAATAGATGACTGAGTCTAACTGAATGTGACTCAACACATATAACTACATTCCCAACTCAAGGAGGTAGCACATCCATCACTCTAAGTAGCTTTGATGGTGTTAACTGAAGTGCCACTTGTCATCAGAAGTGGTTGGAGGCGCCATAGTTGATTCCAGTTCATAAATATTGGCCAAAAATAGAGAAATAATAGATGGATGCACCTTTACAACTTAGCTTAACTGATTGTTATGTGAAACAACAATTATTTATCAATTAGGTGCACTTATGAAGCTTAGTTCACCCTAGAATTTTTCCTCAATTGAAAGAGGAAGCCCAGTTAGCCTCGCTGATTGAAGGAGGAATCCCAGTTAACCTCCATGAGTGAAGGTGAAGGATTAGTTTTTATCCTTGATTGAAGGAAGGCATGGGTTTGCTCATGTTGTTGTCATAGTGTGCTCATCTGATGCCAAGTAAGTCAAATAAACTTAGGATAGTGGGTAAATAGTCCAAAATTGACCAAATAAGTGTGCATGTTGGGTAAATGACTCCAACACCCCTCCTTAAGCTATACTCATGAGGAGTTAAAAAAATGCATGAAATGCTAGGGCCCCAGCTACAATGGCCATAGGTCACCCTGTACAAATATGTAACTCTAACAATGGTAAAAAATAAATCTAAGTGGGGAAGGATTGAAAAACCAGTGGGAACAAAACCCCCCCTCAAGTTGAACATTGAAGAAGCATCTGATCACTCTAATGAGCTCACCCCCAATATTGAATGGAGGTAAGTGAAATTTTTCTCTGTAAATATATTGGTGAAGATATCTGCAATCTACTCATCTGTAGGGCAATATTGCAGAACTATGGTATTGTCATGCACTAGCTCCCTAATGCAGTGCATGTGAATCTCTATGTGTTTGGTCCTCTTCCTTTTAACTGGATCTGTGTAGATATTAATAGTACTTTGATTGTAAAAAAATATGACAGTGGAAAAAGAACTACCAAAAACAAACTCTGAAAGAATTCCTTGCAACCAAACAGCTTGGATGCAAGCATTCACTTCTCTCTTGTACCCGGCCTCTACTGAAGACAAAGCAATGGAAACCTGATTTTTTCTGGACCATAAAATGGGGCCACCACAAAACATAAATACATAACTACAAGTGGAATTCCAATTAGTATAATCTCCTTCCCAATTTGAATCTCTATATCCAACCAACTCTAGCTTTGAATCTGCAACATAGTGAATGTCGTAGGATATAGTGCCTTGAATATAATGAAGGATCCTCTTGGCTGACTTCCAATGTAGGTCATGAGGCTGCTACATGTATCTTGATACAACATTCACATCATAACATATATCATGCCATGAATGAGTCTAGTAAAGTAAGCTACCAATCAGCTGGCAGTAAATAGTGCAATCCATGGGTGGAGTGTTTTTTCCCTCCTTGAGGCTGACTCCTGAGAGGAAAGGGAATGGGTCAGCATTACATTCAAACATGCTAAACTTCACTAACAAGTCTGAAATGTATTTATACTGATTTACCATTATCCCATCAAATTTTTGTGCAATTTTGAGCCCCAAAAAATTGTTTCAACAAACCCAAATCGCTCATCTCAAATGCATCATGGAGGGTAGTTTTTATGAACGAAATGGAAGCAAGTGTGCTATCGGTAATCAAGAGATCATCAAAATATAAAACAATGATAATTAAATTACCATCATACTACTATAGATAAACATTTGGATCAGACTTACACCTTTGGAAGTTTTGTGAAAGCAGAAAAGCATCCATCTTGGGGCCAGTTTCAACCCATATAAAGACTTCTGCAATTTGCAAACCATTCCCACCTAAGTTGTGCTTAGTCAGTGTTATCAAGTGAACCTAGTGAACCAGACAAAGATTATTTGTTCGGACTTCAGAAGACCTTTAGGCTTGCTTCTGGGAAGTGTTTTTTTTTATCTACCACATATTCATACCCTCATGGGGGAGTTGTAATAAAATGTGCTAGCATGGTAGCATCTGTAAAAGAATCAGTCTCTTGTACTGTATTTGTTAATCCGATCAGCCCATAGTGTTTTTTCCTTTGGTTATTATTGGTTATTGAATAAACGACTGATAATTTCTTATTTTTTCACTCAATACCTCCAAAGTTGGGGTGGTCGGCTTGGCATTTAGGCCTATTGAGGTTATTAGAGTTTATGTGTCAATGTATAAACATGCTAGGCATTATGGTTGAATCATATGAACATGTGCTAAGTCCCCCGAGTGTTCCGAAGAAAAATTCCTATGGCTTGGGGTGTACCACAAACAACAGAGAAACCACAGAAATCAATCCCTTCCCAATATGCAAGAGAAATAAAACATCTAACACCAAAATATCTCAAAACATATATTATTCTGGACAGTTGATGTAGATCCCCATTGATATTTTTCCAATCCCGCTTGTGTTAGCAATTTGCTCTCTTAACAACAACAAACAAGACAAGCATGCTATATAATGGTGTTATACCTACTCTAGCATATATAATCAATAATGTATAAGCAATTAAAAGCATCCATGGATTCAATATTCATTTAAATGCACATCATTGGATAGGAAAGGATATTTCTATTAATATAAATCAGAGATTACATGAGTGACAACCTCTGTCGGCACGTCTGTGAACCGGAGAAACTGAGTACTCCACCACCTCAATCCTCCATCTCTCGATAGCAAGCTCACAAACAAAGTCAAGATTGGGAATAACACGAAGTTATCCAAGGGACAAAGGGATGCAGCTTCAAGTATAAGCAACCTACGACAATAATGGACTATAGTTTTCTTGCTCTTTAATTACTCCCCTTCAATGTATCCAAAGGGTTGCTTATATAGTGCTTCAAATGGGTAATGGAAGGTCGAATCTGAGCGATCTCGAGGAATAAGGAAGGCTAATAGACAAGTGACTCGGATCCCCATCAAGGAAAACTCCAAAAATATTTGGCCTTTTGCACACATCCTGATGTACGTGGTTTTAGGGGTAATATCCGCGTGTATACATGGAAAAGGGATTAAAAGTCACGTACAACAAATAACAAGTGTTTTTAGGGATGATCTTGTAAACATAAAAGGTACAAAAATAATCCATGGGGTCCAAAGAGTCTACAGAGGGATAGGGAAGGCCATATATATATGATCTACTGTGTGTGGTAAAATCAGCTAATAATAGATGCCCCCCTAATGTGTGAGGTCAGACGGGTAATACGATGGCCGAAATGCATTATAATCCCATCCCAATGTTGATGTAATTGTAACTTCAGAATGTATTCATCCGTATATCTTATGTATTGTACCCAAATTTTTATTCTGGGATGTTTCTGTAATGTATTTGAGTCATGTCATACCCTGATATTGATTCTGGGAAGTTTCAATAATGTAAACAAGTCATGTCAAGTCATTGTGGGTAACCCTCCTATTTGTCAAGGGTTAAAGTCCCCGCAGTTGTGGGGCTCTAGGGTTGTTATACTATCCTAGAGAAGTCGACCCTAGGTGAGTCATTTTAAGTTGAGGCAATAGTCCCCACCATTGTGTTAAGGGTAACCCTCCTTGTTGGTTGGAGGAGGCAAACTCCCCACAAGTTGTGGGGCACTAGGGTTATTAGACACTCCTAGAGATGTCGGATCTAGTAAGTAATTTTTAAGTTAGGGTGACATGTTGGAGTGGGTTTCAAGTGAATGAAAGAATATAAATAGAGAGTGAGTCTCTCTATTTATCACAGACACACTCACTCATTGGGGCGCATGAGTGAGAGAGGAGAAGTTCTCTCAAGTGAGAGAGAAAGATAGAAGCTATGGAGATCATCTTTATGTTTTTATGTTTTACTGCTACCATTGGTGCTCATTTTATCTCTAATGAAGTTTTGGGGTTTTCTCCTATATGGTTTCCTCAAGGAAAATTATTTCTGTCTCTTGTCTCTTGTGTTTTATTGTTGTGCATGTTATTCTCTCAGTTAAAGATCCTAAGCTCATAATGCTAGATTGAATGATAAAAATATAACATGGTATCAGAGCTAACCTGAGAAGAAGACATTATGTAGTTGCAGAAGCTAGGGCTTATTAATTTTTGGGTCTCTCTCCACAATCCATCAGCAAAATTATGCTAGGGTGATTCTCCATTGAAGGACGCATCTTTCTATCGAAGCAGAATTCCATTCTGAGCATTTTCAGTTTTCACTGCAAGAAATTAGGACTTTCTATAGAAGAGGAAATTTTGAGTGAGCCCAGAATAGAATGGATCTCCTCATAAAAATGAAATTTTAGAGACTTGGATAAATATTTTTGGTTGGGTGAAACTTTGGGAAAGTCAAACCCTAGTTTGACCCCAAGCTGGAAAAACCCTAAATACTAAAACTGATAAGTTTTTGTACATTCTCTATATCGTGGGATTTGCAAAGGATCAAGAGCTGAAAATTGGATAGTTTGAAGATAAATTCCTTATTTACAAAGTATCCAAAATTCATACTCCGATTCACTATATTCTGGTAGATATGATCCCTCAAAGTTAGGGTTCTAGCCTTTTATAGGATTCATCCCTAAATAGGACACCTAGGGAGAATTGCTATATTTTGGGCTGAAATGGTTGAAATTAAATTTATGAAGCTGTTACAAAAATGGCATGGAATTTACCTTCTATGGTCTAAATTTCAAACTTAGAAGATGAAATAGTGACACGCGGCTGTCCGTACAACGTCGTTGTTATGAACAGTCCTGTAACAGGTCACCTTGGGAAAATGATCATAAGTTCCAATTGGTGAAACAAATCCTGATGAAACCTATGATTTTGGAACAGGAAAATGCAATGCTACCTTTTTGAAAAGTTTCAGACATAGAGGATTAGTAATTTCAGAGATACTGCAGAAACAGTAACAGGAATTTCTGCAAAAGAAATTGGAAAACTAGGGATTCCTATTTCGGGAACTTCCGTCCACTGTTTTCAGAAAAGAAGTACATTGGACAGCTCGCCTTGAAGAGATATATCTTTCTATCTATTCAAATCTGAAAGATTCCAAGTTTTTAAAATTAGGGTTTCTCTAACAAACCCTAGATCAGCCAGCTCCGGAACCACGACAAACACCTCAAATCAGTAAGATCTAATCTTTTGTTATTTTCATTTGAGGTTCTCATTTCAAAGTGATCTATCAGTTTAGCTTGATGATAAGCTTGGTGAAGATGAAAACTTCCAAGCATGGAAGTATATGATCTCTCTGAAGAAAATGAATTGGACACCTACATGAGTAGAGAGGTTCCAGTTCTAGAAGGAGATGAGGCTAAAGCCTTACACAAGAAGAACTTGGTCAAGGCCAAGAAGATCATTGTTGATTCAGTAATGGATCAACTTGTACCACAAGTGTCTTCCATAGAGACACCAAATATGTTTTATTCCTTAACCAAGATATTTGAAGGGAAGAACATAAATTAAAACATGACTTTGAGAAAACAGTTGAAGAATGTGAAGATCCAGAATGCAGAACAACTTGAAGCGATAGAAGAAGAAGTGGATAATGCAGAAGTGGTGATAGCCACCTTGAATGGTCTCCCAGGATCATGGGATTCATTCATTCGAGGAATGTGTTCCAGAAGGAAGTGATTAATTTCAAAAGACTCTGGGAAGATGAAGAATCTCAACTCATAAGAAGAGAAGAGAAGATGGGAGAAACTGAAGATCAAGCTCTCACCATCCAAGGAAGATCCCTCAAGCGATGTGGAATATGAAGGACTCAATTCTTGAAGAACCTCGTATACATCTTGAGCATTTGGATAAGAAATTATGAAGTCATGAATGAAGAAGATGATGAAGTGGAAGGATCAAGGAGTCTACCCATGAAACAAATAAAGATAAGTATTCAATTGTCATTCATGATATTGTTTTATTATGCATTTGTCTATATTCAGTTAATGTATTTTTCATGATAGAATGTTTGCATTAATGACAATATAATACTAATATGCATGTGATGGGTAAGTAGATCATGGTGCTATGCAACTCTCCATTGCTACTTATCTAGAATGAAACCTATTTACTGACATATTGGATTAGTGCACAATCTCAATGTTGTCCTGGTAGAGATGGAAGACATCTAGAAAGTTTTCGTGAGATATGGATGGATGTTGTATTGGCTAAAGTAGTTGCATGATGCATAGGAATTTTTCATTATGAATATACCTTATGAAATGTTTCTAACCATACAACTAATTCATTTGACTTGTAGGAAAGATCGCGTAAAATCGCCTATAAGCAAAGAAGGATGAGACTTGATCTGAAGAACAAGTGACGACAGTTCAAGATGAAGAATAATATGACAAATGCAGTGACATCATTGATGTAGAACTTTCCAGACATGAAGAAGTAACCAAGAAGAAAGGTTCAAGAAGAATGATCTCTAGGATGCATTATTGATACATGAAGGGGAGTTTGTAGTTCCATCATGCAGTAGATGGAAACATCATGGGATACAAGGCAATATTCGTAGCATGAGGAATAGACTACGAAGAGACATTTGCAGCCACTAGAAATATACATGACAGGAGAATCATGTGTGCAAATGTAAGAAGGCCTTGTATGAGCTTAGAAGACACCCATGGGATAACACATACATGATGAGCTTGATGAAGATATGAACATTTGCTACAAGGTTGAAGATGAAAGTCTATAGAGGATGACAATCTCACGGTGTTGAATTTCTATATGCTAAGCTAGATCATCAGTATTTCATTTCAATTTCATAACAAAAGCATATAAACAGGATCACTGAAAGAAACAGTATCACAAGAACACCACAGATTTATCCTGGGAAAACCCATCGAAAGATTCCTCAATATAGATGCCCCAAAAGATAAAAGGTAAAACCAAAAGATTGATAAAAGACTGATCCCCCTCCTTCTCCGGCTACTTCTCTCTTCTTCACTAGTGCACTACAAAAGTGAGTGTGTGTGTTCCAAATGAGGAGCGCCACACCTCTATTTATATTCATCCGTTCACTTTAATTATCAATTTTGACATGTAGGCTCGAGTTAATCATGTAGGCTCGAGTTACACATGTAGGCTCAAGTAACCACACTGGGGTGCTAATGACCCACCTTTACAATTAGAGGGGAATACCTCATGAATCTTTTTAGTTCTTCCTATTAGAAGCATCGGAGCATAAAGTAATACAATTGGTTCTCCCGGTAAGACCATCAGGGACCACTAAAGATACATATAGAATATTCTTCAAAGTTACAATATTTCAACACTCCCCCTTAACGAGAAGGGTATTCTACAACAACATCAACAACAACAATAATAGGAGAGAAATAGAGGACATCATCGACATCATTAGGGTAACACATATATAAATCATTGGAATCTTTTCAACATCATGTAGTCTTCATCTTCAATCTTCATTCTTCAGCAACATCAACACTTTGACCACTTCGATCAGCAACAACTTTGACTGCTTCGATCAGCAACAACTTTGACCTTTCGATTAGTAGCAACATCTTTAGCACTTTGACCTTTCGATCAGCAACAACATCTTCAATACTCTGACCTTTCGATCAACAATGACATCTTGAGCTCTTTGACCTTTCAATCAACAACATCATCATCATCATATTCTGATCCTTTGATCAGCGACATTAGCAACATCATCATCATATTCTGATCTTTTGATCAGCAACATCACACTTTGATCTTTCGATCAGTACGTCATCATCACATTCTGATCTTTCGATCAATACGTCATCATCATCACACTCCGATCTTTTGATCAGTACATCATCATCATCACACTCTGATATTTCGATCAGTACGTCATCATCATCATATTCTAATATTTCGATCGGTACAGCATCATCATCATCAGCAACAACTTGCAATCCACAGCTCAAAAAAAATATTTGGATCACTTTTGGACTTAAAGTCCATGGATGATGCAATCCCACCACATTCTCGACAACCGAAGTCATCGGATTGATTATGGGAGAACAAGTTCCTATCACTTTAGGACTAAGTCCAAGGATGATGCAATCCTACCACATTCTTGAGGACCGAAGTCACTGTATTGATTATGGGAGAATCAGTCCCTATCACTTTAGGACTATGTCCAAGGATGATGCAATCCTACCACATTCTCGAGGACTGAAGTCACCATATTGGTTACGGGAGAATCAGTCCCTATCACTTTAGGACTAAGTCCAAGGATGATGCAATCCTACCACATTCTCGAGGACCGAAGTCACTGGATTGATTACAGGAGAATCAGTCCCTATCACTTTAGTACTATGTCTAAGGATGATGCAATCCTACCACATTCTCGAGGACCGAAGTCACCGAATTGATTATGGGAGAATCAATCCCTATCACTTTAGGACTAAGTCCAAGGATGATGCAATCCTACCACATTCTCAAGGACCAAGGTCACCGGATCTATTATGGAAAGATGTCTCAGGATGATACAATCCCTCTTCATTCTCAAGGACCAAAGTCACCGGATCACTTTAGGGAAAGTTCCCAGGGATGATACAATCCCACTGCTGCATCACTACTCCCTCTTTCGGGGAAGGTATTTTCGAACCACACCAAGCTTGTCTTGAAAGTGTTTGAACTTTACTCGGGATAGAGGCTTTTTCAACACATTAGAAACTTGTTCATCAATACTCACATACTAG
>LPNX010364926.1:637242-795216 GCA_001517045.1 Pseudotsuga menziesii | reverse complement strand
ACCCTAAGCACAGAGTGGATCGGTTTTGTTGTTTCAGCATGGTTGGATTTCCATCTGAAGCTTTTACCTTCGGTATGTTCATTTTCCAATTGTAATCAGGTTGACTCGACTTTTGTTCCTATGTGAAGACTATTGCAGTTCTTGACCGGTCGAGGGTCTTGGGAAGGGTGTGTTTCAGTCGGTTGAATGAATTGTTTGATTTTTTGTGCGGGCTCGACTAATTGTTTATCCTCAGGTAGAAAGTTGAAGGCTTTAATGAAATTGGATTTGAGTTCATTCCAAAAAAAGGTTTCACCTTTGGCTTCCTCCATCTTATACCATTTGCTAGGTAAGTCGTCTAGGGTTGAGGGGAACAAGTGTGGCCAGGCTCTCTCATCCTTATGCCCTAGGCTTCTCCATTCTTTTTCACAAGTTTGGATGTGGGATTCTGGGTTCTGGCCTTGAGTAAAGATGGGGATCTGTGCTTGTGGGGTGAGTTTCTTGCCACCAAACCTTTCAACAAAATAATTTGCTGCACTAGTCCAGGTCTGAAGTTTTGTCTGATGGGTATCCCACCATCTAGCTGCTTGACCAGTGAAGGTTTCTACTAAGCTCTGTAGTCGGCCATGTTATCCAATGTTCTTAGACACTTGTTCAACATGCATGACTGGGGATTCCCTCTCCTTATACCTTGTTTGGGTCCTGGTTGTTTCGTTGGTCGGTTGTAAGGTAGGGTGTTCTCTTATTTTTCTCTCAAAAATCTTGGGGATAATTGAGACTAGAAAGCACTGTCGG
Source organism: Pseudotsuga menziesii (assembly GCA_001517045.1). Classification (NCBI taxonomy): domain Eukaryota; kingdom Viridiplantae; phylum Streptophyta; class Pinopsida; order Pinales; family Pinaceae; genus Pseudotsuga; species Pseudotsuga menziesii. The sequence continues at coordinate 794,442 of LPNX010364926.1, read as the reverse complement.
GTGGGATTTTTCTGTACTTTTTGGATAGTCCAGCACCCTCTGGCTTGTGTTTCATAGTTTTCCATTTCCCATTCATAGAGTTCAGCATCTGAATTGTAACCAACTGAGTCGGGGTTACCTAAGTAAAGCTCCCCTTGGGCGTTTGGTTCTGTGTAGTCAGTATTGTTTTGGATCTGATAAAGTTGTCGGATATCGACTTCCTCATCAATTGGTTCAACCCAGGGTTGGCCTTGGGAGGGGTTAATAGGTACTATTACCTTTTGACCATTTCCTTTAATTTTAATACGTTCTTTATCTAGAGAGATAGAGGCTTTCATCTTTCTACCCCAAGGTCGACCTACAAGGGCTGGGAAGGAGCTAGCTCCTTCCTTTGGGTCAATGATTTTGAAATCAACCTTAGTCGATATGCCTTTAATGGTTGTGTCTACATTTTTCCAAACCCCAATGGGTTCAATAAGGCCCTGGTCGGCTAGTTTCAGATAAATGCCTGACTCATAGAGTCGAGGTCGTCCCATCCTTTCCCAGGTATCCCGGGTCATTATATTTACCTGAGACCCAAAATCAAGCGCCACTTGACGGACATGGAAACCTTCAATTTCCAGGTCGACAAGAGGATCGACATCGTTTTTGTCTTTTTGATTTAAACTACAGATGTTCTTCGTTTGTTTCTTAGAGTTAGTGCTTTTGATTTGATGCAATAAATCAATGAACTGACCGACAGATTTATCCGTTTGAATGAGATGGGTTAGATGCTGGGTCGAGTCGTGTCGACTGTGACTAATGTCTTCATGCTGTGAAAGCTTTGAAAATATGTTTTTGGCTTCCTGATACGTGTGTTGTTCCTTGCAAGGGTCAGGGTATGTGTTTGTGTGTGTGATATTACTAATCTGAGGATTGTCAGGCCCGGTTTTAGTTCCTTGTCGAGTGACGATGTGCAAATTCTTAGTAGTTATGACATCATTCTTCTGGACACAAGACAAGACATTAACATTATTTTTATTACTAATTTTTTCCAACATTGTAGGGAAATCCTCCAAGGAGTGATCGCCTACCCCACAATGTGTACAAAATTTCAGATCAGTCCTGTCCTTGTACGGACAGTCGGCGCATCTGTGCCCTTCTTTGTAACAAATAAAGCATTGAGTAGGTCGACGACTTCGTATTTCTCGACTTCCAACGAATCAAACTGTTCTTCCAAACCCTGGTTGTCGATTGTCATTGCGACGGTCTTAGCGTCGGCCCTCGTTTCGTTGTCCATTCTGATTGTTGTTATTGTTCTGCTCTGTGTTCTGTGCTACAGCATTAGTCTGGTAGACAGCCTGGTAGTTTTGTCTATTTTTGAGGTTGAGATGGCAGTCAGCCGTGTTGTGATTTGCAGTTTCGCATATAGCACACCAGGAAGCTTTGCCATTCTTCATATTGTAAGGACAGTCGGCGGTGGAATGGTCTCCTCGTTCCTGGTAGATGTCGCAAAACGCCTTTGTCTATACAAAACGGACATCTTGTCGGCTGAATTGCTGTCGAGAGTTATCCTTTGTATGTCCGGCTGTTGAACAGTTAGTACACCAGATGTCTTGGTTCTTAAGTGTGAGCTCCTTCAAGGACTTCTGCATATTCTCCAGCTGTTCTTCCAAGCGGTGGTCGGTCAGGCAGGCAGGTATGTCTTCATCGATCTCGACCTGCAAAGCTTTTGTCAACGCATCTTCGTATGACTTGAAGGTCTCCATACTGATGTGTCGTCGAACTTTCTGTGAAATTCCTGCAAGGAACCATTGAATGAGTAATTGTTCGTCGATGACATAGTCCAACTGACTCAATAGATCCTTCCATCTTTTATCGTAATCGCAGACTGTTTCTCCTGGCTTCTGTTGGGTCGTCTTCAGCTTTTTGGCTGCCAGGTGTTTAGCGTCTGGAGTCTTGAAGAAGGAGAGGAATTGCGTCTTGATCTCTGATTTTGTGGCGCTAGGTTTCCTGTCAGTAAATGTCATATACCATGTGAGAGCTCTTTTCCGAAGGGCTCCTGCGAACTGGGCTATCTGTCGGTCTTCTTCTGTGACTTTATTAGCCTCCCATATCGACTCGAAGACAAACCAGTGTCGTCTGGGGTCTTCGTCACCCTCATAAAGGGGAATCTGAGCAGATCCGTGACCCATGTCGGAGTCACTGTCACTACTCTCTGATGATGTCAGAGGTGGAGGTGGGGGAGGTGGTGTTGTAAGGGGTGGGGTTGTTGAGTCGGTCGAGTCTGTCGGGGTGACGATGGGGTTTTGGTCGACGGAACTTGTGCTTCCATCGGGTGTCGACTCTGTCTCGTCGAAGAGCAAATTGTTGATAATTTGTCTTCTTAATGACCCACTGTCACTTTGCATGCTCAAGTCTGACTCTTGTGTATCTTCTGAAGTTGTGTGTGGCAGGGGGGGTGCTCCTTCATGTGTCGGCAGGAGCAAGTGGATACTACGAAAGGAAGGCGCCGTTTGAAAGGTCACCCAATTACCTTCGATCGGTCGACGTATGACGAGATGTCGACCCGGGTATGGTTCATCGCCTAGTCGGCTCCAGAGTGTAATGTCACCAGCTCTTAGTCGAAGGTCATCTTCAATAATAGTTTGTATTCTGGTACACAGAATTACTGTGGAGAGGATCACTCCTTCGTCGAGAACAATTAGTTGGAGAGCTTCTGGCTGCTCTATCCACATTTCATCATCTGCAGGGGACGCCGCTTCTTCTTCTTCGCCTTCTCTGTGTCAGTCATGACCCGACTCTGGCGGTATTTCAACATGGTCGGTCTCCCTAGGGTTTTGCTGCAGCTCTGCGGCCCTTTCTCGTCTGGCTTCCCTTTTCTTCTGTCTTTCATCCCTTTCGATTCTCTTAATGTCCGACAGACTGTAGTACAATACTATGCCTTCAGTTCCTCTTCAGTCAATGATGCATTACTGGCGACGACGACTCTGGTCGACTAGGATCCACTATGCTCGAGGTCCGACACACGACCAACTACCCCCCCATAGCCTACCCGACGCTTTTTAGAAATCCCAGATAGTGTCTACTTACTCAGGAAGTATTCCCACTCCCTTTCAGCAATGAATTTTTCCCACTGCTTCTGCTTCTCCGTCCAGTTAGTGTTTGAGGGTGGTGCACGTAATAGAGGTCGAGGTTCGACAATGTTCCCTGCGCCTTTCTCTATGAGAAACTTGAACAATAAATCCGGTAAGGAACACAAGAATTGATCAGTAAGTTCTGTGAAAAATTTCTGTCGAACAGTTTCCACAGAAGTCCTATCTTCGACTGCTTGGTCCTCACAGAAGTCGTCGGCTATCTTTTTGAACCACTCCGAGAGATTCGTACGTCCTCCTCGGATCAGTTTCTGGAGTAACTGTGCTTCTTTAGTCTCGTTCAGTTTTCTCATCCAAAAGCTGCTTCAGTAGATGTGGCACGGATTCGACAAATTTTTCGTGAGTTTCAGTGAAAAATCTGGCTTTTGCTTTTGCGACTGTCAATCTGTTCCTCCTTGCGTAATTTTGTAGATAGTTAGCAATTTTTCGCTCCCACCAGTCCTTAATCTCTTGCTCTGGTATCATATGTGAGCATATATTCCAGTTATGTACTACCGGCAACGGAACCAATGTCGTAATCTCACAGATCACATAAGGTTACCAATAATACATAAAATATACAGAAATATACATAGATGCAAGAGATAAGAACTGATAACATGAACAGATTATATTATTCTCAATAGATCATACAAAGCCAAGAACTGAACTGTGTTCTTGTGTGGCTCAACAGCCTAATATACATGTTTACAAACAGTTACAATCATAACTACCTGTCGGTTCACCGAACCGACATGACTATTAGTTAACAGACTAACTACTGTGTTTACTCAGCCGACCGACGTAGTCGGTATCTCGACTTAGTCGGCTGATCGACTAAGTCGGTCTTCGTTCAAGTCGACTTATGTGGACTTGCTCCTTCTACAAGGCTACATAGTTGGAAAAAGTATTAGGTTTCTTTCTTTACCTTGTGGAGCCTTCAGGAGCTCCATATCTTTCTGCCTCTCGTATAATTTCTCTTGTTCAAGAAAGCTTCTCTTTCTTGATATCTCCATCATGGGGGGTTCTTGTGGCTTTGCTATGTCATGTTCTTTAGAAGCTTCATCTTCATGGAGACATGTAGTTTCTTTATTTCTGGGAGGTGTCTCTTCTTCATGTTGGCACTTCTTGGATCTCTTGAGGGCTTCCTCTTCATCGAATGTCACATCTGGATTGATTTCCATGTGATGGAATCCATGAATGTAGATTCTAAATGCTTTGGATACTTCACAATATCCAATAAAAATACCCTTCTTTCCGGAATGATCTAACTTGGTTCTTTTCTCTTTTGGTATATGAATATATACTGGACAACCAAATATCTTGAGGTGACTTACCTCAAGCTTCTTTCCTGTGAATATCTCTTCTAGAGTCTTGAACCCAAGAGCACTGTGAGATATTCTATTCTACACATACATAGTAGTTCTTGCCCCTTCTGCCCATAGATGCATTGGAATATCTTGATCATATATCATTATCTTCACTGCCTCCATGATGGTTCTGTTCTTTCTTTCCGCAACCCCATTCTATTGAGGATTGTAGGGAGTAGTCAGTTCCCTCTTGATTCCAGCATCTTTGCAAAAATCTTCAAACTCTTTTGAGGTATACTCTCTGCCATTGTCTGATCGGAGTGTCTTTATTTTCTTGTCTGAAAGATTCTCTATAAAGGCTTTGAACTCCTTGAATTTTTCAAACACTTCACTCTTTTCTTTCAGGAAGTATATCCAAGTCTTTCCTGAAAAGTCATAAATAAATGTGATATAATATTCAAAGACACTTAAGGATGTAGAATACATTGGACCACATACATCTGAATGAATCAATTCCAACATACCTTTTGTCTTTGTTTCACTTTTCAGAAATGGATTCTTGATGTTCTTTCCATTTATACATCCTTTGCAAATTCCTTCATGCTTGATCTTCATGTCTGGTAATCCTGTCACTACTTTATTCACATGAGGTAGAGCCTTGTAGTTAATGTGGGAAATCCTTCTATGCCATAGTTCACTAGGGTCATTAGACTCATGCACAAGGGTTGTTTCTGAGTGCCCCTTGAGTTTATACAAGCCTCCTTCTTCTTCACCAATAATGACTACATCTTCAATATTGTTTCCTTTGGGCCACATGAGTACTTGACCATCTATGAAAACAACTTTGAATCCTTTCTTATCTAAAGCTGAGATAGAAAGTAAATTTCTTTAGACCAGATACATATAATACATCTTTCATCTTTAAGGGATTACTTGAATCAAGTTTGTAGCTTACTTCACCAAATCCTTTGATCGGATATTGATAGTCATATCCTAGGGATAATTTCTGAGGAGAGCTCTTTTCTACAAGTTTGGATAGAGTTTTCTTTTGTCCCGTCATGTTCTTTGAAGAACCACTATCAATAATCCAAGTGTCTTCTCCAGGAGTTATAGACCCAGAGAGAGTAGAGAATAGCACATACTCTTCTGCATCTTATTCTTTTGCTTGCTTTCTTGAAGGTCCTTCATCTTATTCTTCTTCATCCTCATCTTCAACTAGATAAGCATGGTGTCTTTTGTTGTTGTTGATCCTCTCCTTATATTCTTGCTTATTCATAGGACAATTTCTGGAAATGTGTCCTATCTTGTCACAATGGAAACATTGAAAACTAGAGTAGTCCTTATTTGATAGGATTTCTTTCAATCTTTGGAATCTTCTGGGAGGTTGATCCTCCTTGTGGTTTCCCTTCTTGAATATGGGTTGATTCCTTCTTCTTTTATTGGTATGAGTGGCTAGATATTGATCATCCTCTTTTAGTAAGTCTTCTCTATTTGCCACTCTAGTCTCCTCTTGAATGAAGTCTTCCCATACCACATCAAACTTCATGCTTTCCTTCCTGGCACACATCATTTGAATGAATGATTCCCATGGTCTAGTGAGACCATTATGAACAATCATAACCATTTCATCTTCATCAAGCTTATTTCCAATAGCTTCTAGTTGCTCTTTGATCTGAGAAACCCTCGTGAAGTAGTATTGGATGGATTCTCCATGACTCATATTGGTGCTCTTCAGTTGAGCTCTTAGATTCATATTTCTGTTAATGTTCCTTCCCGTATACATTCTAGATAGGGCATCGAACATTTATTTTGGAGTCTTCTTGGATGACACTTGAGGGATCAAGTGATCCTTGGTGGAGTCAGCAATAATCCTTTGAGCCCTAATCATATCCTTTATGTGCTTCTCCTTGGCTTCAACTTCTTCAGGTTCTGAAACTTCTTCTTTGACATACTTATCAAGATCATTCTCTTGGAGAATGAGACCAATCCTATATTTCCATGCTTAGAAATTCTCTATGCCTTCTAGCTTGTCCTCAAGCTTAGTGCTTGGGGCCATCTTGTCAGAAAATCACAAAAAATTGAAATTTTGCGGAATGATAAAATGAACTTACCAGGAGATGCACTTGAATGAGGTGAGTTGACTGGTGTGCTTGGATTCTGGAGATTTCAAATCTTCACCTTCCAAATCAGACTTGCAAGATTCAGCTTCTGTAGCTTTTTGGTTCAACAGTTTTCTAGTGCAGCTGTCAAACTAGGGTTTAACTTTCCCAGAGACTTACACACCCAAAAACCTTGATTCCAGGATCAAAATATGCACTCTGGGAGGGCACAACTTTCTGTGCAAGTAGTTTTCTGAAACTCAAAAATTTCTCTGAAACCCTAATTTCTTCCATGGAGAGAAAGAGGGCTATTTCACCTTGTGAAAGCTGTCCTATTCAGGCTAGGTCTGATACCATGTCGAATTTTTATATGCTAAGATAGATCATCAGTATTTCATTTCAATTTCATAACAAAATCATATAAATAGGATCACTGAAAGAAACAGTATCACAAGAACAACACCAATTTATCCTGGGAAAACCCTAAAGGGAAAAACCCAGCAAAAGCTTCCTCAATATAGATGCCCCAAAAGATAAAAGGTAAAACCAAAAGACTGCTCAAAGACTGATCCTCCTCCTTCCCCAGCTCCTTCTCTCTTCTTCACTAGTGTGCTACACAAGTAAGTGTGTGTGTTCCAAATGAGGAGCACCACACCTCTATTTATATTCATTTGTTCACTTTAATTATCAATTCCGACATGTAGGCTCGAGTTAATCATGTAGGTTCGAGTTACACACGTAGGATCAAGTAACCACACTGGGGTGCTAATGACCCACCTTTACAATTAGAGGGGACTACCTCATTACTCTTATTAGTTCTTCTAATTAGAAGCATCGGAGCATAAAGTAATACAATTGATTCTCTTGGTAGGACCATCGGGGACCACAAAAGATACATATAGAATATTCTTCGAAGTTACAATATTTCAACACACAGATGGGTGCAAAAAGGACTTTCAAAAAAGTTCAACATAGAGGATCTTGGTATCCAATGATCCTAGATGGATACATAGAATATTAGTAGCATAGGAAGCTACATGTCACTCTAGTACAAAATGTTTCAATGCATAAAGTACAGAAGATAGAGGGAGTATGATGCTTCAGAGGGAGTGACTACAAAAGATCCTAAGGTTTGAGATGGTACAATAGGATGGATAGATTATTGATGACTCTAGGATTTACTAAGAGTAAAGCAGATTCTAACCTTTGCTTCAAGGCTGAAGGAGGAACACCAGTGATGTTCTTGTTGTGTGTCGATGCGTTATTTTTGAGGCATGGAGGTGTGGCAGAATGTGGATGAAATATTCCTCGGATAAGGGAAGTCTACAGTAGAGATCCTGAAGAGGTTCAGGATGATGGACTGCAAGGAAATGACCACATCTATGGCATCAAAACTAAAGCTATTGAGTGATGCTTCATTAGAGACGGTTGATGCCACGATGTATCGTCGGATGATTTATTCCTTGATGTACCTGACAAATCTGAGACCATATATTTGCTTTGCTATGAACACATTGAGACATGTTCACCTGATGGTTGCAAAGGATGCAGGTACCTGAAGGGTACAATTGAGGATGGGATCAAGTTTGATCTCTTGGTTTGGAAGGATGGAGTACTGCATGGCACCGAGTACAGCTGAGGAAAATGATGTTGCCACTTGCTATTTGGGAGGTAGTATGTTTGTTTTGAAAAATACTATTTGATTTACCTGACCTGACTTGTATTTTTTGTATGATGCATAAAGGAGAAATGATCCAGATCAAGATCTCTTGAAAGAAGGATTTCTATCATAGCTGATGAGACAGGTTGTCTAAGAATAAGTCCTGGCGAAGCTCACAGGTTATCCTTGGACGTAATCAGCCTTGATGTGATTCTATGCTAGAAATGGCCAAAGTGAAGTTTGAGTACTTCAAGGAGAAGCTTGGTGTTCTCAAGATCAAGGTTCCCTCCAAGGGGAAATGATGAGGCCTAGAGCCATTCTGACATGGGAGAGGATTAAGTTCCTTACATGGTCAGATGTAAGGGTTGAGCCATTCTGTCATGGTGAGAGGATTTAGGTTCCTTCCATGTAATATGTGAGTGTTGAGCCATTCTGATATGCTTGTAGGATTGGTTCCTACATGATCATATGTAAGGGCTGAATGACATTCTTGGAATGGAGGCACCTGGTCCGTTACCAGGAATACTCAGTCTAGGACTGAGGGTCATTCTGATATGGCTGTAGGATGTAGTATTACATGATCAGATGTGAGCACATGGCCATTCTGATGTGATTGCAGGATGTATCCCACTTGATCATATATAAGGATTGATGCCATTCTCTAGGAAAATGGAGGCACTTGGTCAGTTACCAGGAATCCTCAGTCTGGGACTGAGATCCTTTTCGATGCGATGTGTTTACACATGGTCGAATGTAAGTGCAGATCCTTTCTGACAGGATGAGTTCGGATATAAGTGCTAAGCCATTCTGGCACAATGTGTTTACACATGGTTATATGTGAGTGCTATGCCTTTTTGACAAGATGGGGTCGGATGTAAGTGCAGAGCCTTTCCAACAAGATGAGGTCAGATGTAAGTGCTGAAACCATTCTGGCGCGATGTGTTTACACATGGTCAGATGTGAGTGCTAGGCCTTTTTGACAAGATGTGGTCAAATGTGAGTGCTAGGCATGCCTTTATGATAAGATGAGGTCAAATTTAAGAGATGGATAGACCATTCTAACTTAAGTGTCAGATATAAGCACTGATGAATACCTACATGAAGGGTAGGCCTACAGGGCTGGCTCTATAGAACTTCCTGTGACAAGAAGAATGAAGAGATAGCAACATTTGATTGAGACAACAAAAGCAATAATGATGATGATGATTCAGTGATGATCCAGCTTTGATGATGATCTAGATCAAGTGATGATCTAGACTTGATGATGAGCCAACAGTGACGATCCAGATCAAGTGATGATATAGATTTGATTAAATTCTAGTAGTGATGATCCAGATGAAGTGATGATCTAGACTTGATGATGATCCAATAGTGATGATCCAGATCGAGTGATGATCCAGATTGAGTGATGATCTAGATTATGTGATGATGATCCAGATCCATATGAAGATGACTTGAAGATGAAGATGACCTGAAGATGAAGATGACCTGAAGATGAACATGACTTGAAGATGACGAGAACTCGATGATGATCCAAATGATACATAGAAGAATACTTGTGTTGATAAATTGTGTCGAGAGAATACCTTCCTAGTTAAGAGGGAGTGTTGATGTAATTGTAACTTCATAATGTATTCATCTGTATATCTTATGTATTGTACCCCGATGTTTATTATAGGATGTGTCTATAATCTATTTGAGTCATGTCATACCCCAAAGTTTATTCTGGGAAGTTTCTATAATGTAAACAAGTCATGTCAAGTCATTGTGGGTAACCCTCCTATTTGTCAAGGATTAAAGTACCCGCAGTTGTGGGGCCCTAGGGTTGTTAGACTATAAAAGAGAATTCAACCTTGGATGAGTCATTGTAAGTTGGGGAAATATTCCTCACCATTGTGTTAAGGGTAACCCTCCTTTTTTATCAGAGGAGGAAAAGTCCCCACAAGTTGTGGGGCACTAGGGTTATTAGACACTCCTAGAGATGTCGTCTCTAGTAAGTAATTGTTAAGTGAGGCTGACATGTTGGAGTGGGTTTCAAGTGAACAAAAGAATATAAATAGAGAGTGAGTTTCTATATTTATCACACACACACTCACTCATTGGGGTGCATGAGTGAGAGAGGAGAATTTCTCTCAAGTGAGACAGAAGCTATGGAGATCATCTTTATGTTTTCAGGTTTTACTGTTGCCATTGGTGCTCACTCTATCTCTGAGGAAGTTGCGGTGTTTTCTCCTTTATGGTTTTCCCGAGGAAAATTATTTGTGTCTCTTGTCTCTTTTGTTTTATTGTTGTGCATGTTATTATGTCAGTTAAATATCCTAAGATCATAATGCTAGCTTGAATGATAAAAATCTAACACCCAGAAGTGGAGTGATGAAGAACCATGTAATACCCTTGGTTTTGACCCCAGCTGCATTAAAAGGTACATGATGTGTATATTGTAATTAATCGTGGTGTGGAGCTAAAGGAAAAACCCCACCATCGATTTGGTTGTGTTATGTTTCAGCAATTGGGATCGTTGCCAATGGTATATCATGCTATCCGACACATAATAGTTTTGGCATCATGTAAATATGCACATTAATTAAAATGAACCTACAGCCAGCTATGATGGTGCAACGTTAATGAAAAGGGCATGATTTTCCTAAGGATAAGGGGGGGGGGGAGTGTTAAACCTTGGACCTATGGGGAAAATCCATGTGTCAACCACCCATTTAAACTTCTGTTGTCTATTAGTTGGGGGCAGTTATTGTTGAGTAGTGGTGGGTGTGGCAGGGCTGTCAGTCCTTGCCCATGTGCCCACTCCACTAGTGAACTCTTCCTCTTCACGTCGTTTGGACAGAGGGGCATTCTCTCCACTCTCCCATGATGGAATTTCTTGGGGGGGGATTCATGGTCATTGGGGGGTATTTTACCTATCCTCACATAGAGAGTCATCCTCTTAACTTCTCATGGACAAGAATTCTATGTTATTTTTCCTCACGCAGGGAGCTGGAGAAATCATGGCCGTCACTTAGGATTTTCGTGTTTTGGGGCCATTCATGCTCGGGGCTGTGTGCCTATGTGTTCCATACTAGTTTTGGTGGTAAGTGTATGTTTCCTTGCTGATTTGCGGCCATGTATGTTGCCAATTATGGCTGGTGTGTATGTTATTTCTCAGGCACAGGCTGAGGATCTTTTTACCTTCCTGTTTTTGGACTGTGTAATGTTCCCATGGCTTCATTGTGAGATCAGTTGTTGTTCTTCGCCTGAAAATATGGCTTGTTGTGGTTTTCCCCCATGTTGTTTGTTGTTGTGGGTGAATCATCTTTTGGGTGTTGCTGAGTTGTTTTGGCCATGCTAGGGCCAAGAACAACTTTGAATCGCCTTGCTTGGCTTGAGCTGTGTTCACCATCTTTGGATTGTCACCCTGTTTCCTTTGGTTTTCTTCATAGAGCTGTGAACTGATTGTTTTAATGTGGGTATGCAGTGGTTGGTCTTCAGACTATGTGGAGTGGGATTGAAGGCTGGGTAAGCTTGAGAAACCTGGGTTTGTGAGCCACACAGAGAGAGTTAGATGGCTCGATTTATTCTCCACAACCCCGTAAGAGCGCTTGAAAGGGAATTCATGGCCTGAGGGACTGATTCCTAGTGTCGGGTGTGTGGGGGTTTCTTAGAAGTCAAGCTAGCTCTGGTGTAGGCATCCTTAGCTTTTCCATGAGAATACCATTTTAGCATTCAACCTTTCCTAGCTCCTTGACGACCTGATAAACCCAAATGTGTTTACTTGGTTGTATTGTGTATCCTTGGCTATGTGTAAGTCTGTTTAGTCCCTTATTCCTTGGGGAATCATGCCCAGCTCGAGGGTGGCAGTGTTGCTGAGAGATTGATGAGCATGCTAGCATATGGTTGGGTGGAACGTTGCAGCGACATAGCTGGTTGCGGGATGAGTTCTTACAAGATAAGTATTCTTGACCATTTCGTCTCTGCAGTTATAATTATTGTTAATAAATAAAGATGAACATGTTGATGCTTGAATGTATGTTTGCTTTCGTTGTATGTTGATTAATTATGAGTCCTTGCATGTTTTCTGTTTTAATCATTTTATTTCAGCATTATATGCATGTTCTTGTTCATGGGCCTAGTTGCCCGGAGGTTCTTGAGGGTTCGATAGCATCCTCTTCACCGGTAAGAGGGTTGGGGATGTTACAGTGTGGTATCAGAGCTCATGTTGTAGCATGGGCCTAAATGGGTTGTGAAGAAGTAGTGAAAGAGCCATCCTTGAAGTAGTGACAGAGCCATCCTAGTAGCATTTCCCTCTGCCCAGAAGAAAATGAATGATAGAAAATTCTTTTTTCTTGAAAACTTTTGTTGAAAATTTCCTAAGTGTCGAACTCATCGGATCGTCGGAGGATTAAGTGAGAAGATCCTCTGATACATCGAAAAGTATAGGCTGATGGCCACCCGATGAAGGGCAGGAAGAAAGGATTTCAAAAATGTTTCTAAGTGTTAGGCCGTCAGCCCATCGAAAAACTTAGATGCATAGGACTCCGACGCAGACCCTGGTAGCAGTGGAGGATAAGAGAATTTCAGCGAGAATCAGCTAACGGATCAGCAAAATTTAGTTGATCGACCAACCGAAATGTCGGTGAAGATCCCCTGAAGGTTGTTGAAACGTCGGTGAGAAATAGTGTACGGGATCGCCAACGCATAGAAAAAGGAAGCAATTTTCCTGAAATTTCACTTAAGGGTTGAGACCATCGGCGATCGACAGAGATTAGCTGACGGGATCATCGATGATTAGATGATGGAAGCACCGATGGTAGAGATAGAACCGAAGGATTTCAGTGGAAAATAGTTGAAGGTTGAGCCACATTTTCGATGGAGATCCCATGAATATTGTCGAAACGTCGGTGAAACTTAGTACTTTGAGGAGCCTATGCAAAGAAGGAATTTTTCTGAAATTTCTAAGTGATGGAATCATTGATGAAATTTAGGCGATGGAAGCACTGAAACAATGGTTCCATATGGCTAAGGATTGTGAAACGTCGGTGGAAATTAGATGAATGGATCGGTGAAATTTAGATGACGGGGTCGCCGAAACGTCACTGTCATCAGAGAAGGTTAGAGGATGAAGGGGCCGATGTGGACGGGAAAGAAGAAAATTTTCAAAAATTTGTCTAAGTGTTGAACCCATTGGTGATCAACAAAAGTTAGAAGATTGGAGCGCCGATTGGTGGAATTTAGTTGATGAAATCGCCGAAATGTTGGCTCACTTAGTCGGAACCATTGGTGAAATTTAGAGAATGGAGCCATCGATGTGGCAGATGACATCAAAATAAATTAGTTGTTTTGGTCGCTGATGAACAACATCGGAAAAAATTAGTTGTTTGTGCATATACCATTGTGACTGCCATGTGGAATAGCACTCCGACATTTAGAAGTTAGACCGTCGATGGTCCGATCATCGACACTTAATGTTTAGAGCTTTGATCCACCAATGGGTTTGTGGACCGTGGGCACCACAGTGGATCTGTTGAACGTCGATGTGGAAGAATTTGGGACTAACCGTCTGATGAGAGAGTGGTTAGTTGTTCCGATTGCCAATTCCGCAGTAGTTAACTACTCCAATCGCCAATGAGGTTATGGCCATATAAACCATAGAGAGTACGTTTCCCACCATTGCGGCTTCCTAGAGAACTAGCCACCTGATGAATAGTGCTCCCAATCGCCGCTACTGTGTCCTAGTTAATTTCATCGCCAATGCCATAGGGGTTGACTGTTTCGACCGCCAACATGGATAAGGCCAGGGAAGCCACAAAGAGTTTACTTCTCGCCATTGCGGCCACCTAAGGGACTATTTCCTCGATTCATAGTGCATCTGATTGTTGATATGCAACAAACCTTGTCCTCACCGATAAATGGTCTGGAAGGCTCACATAGGAAAACTATAGTTGAGGGAACTGTCGATACAGCAAAAAATTATTGTTGATAGGGCCGCCGATGAGCGACGGATAAATTTGTTGCTTAGATCACCGAAGTGTTGGAATTTTAGATGGGATGAGACCCGATTTGAAAAAGGAAATTTTGAGTTTTTCAAAGTGGATTTTCAGCGATCTCAACGGTTTTAGTGAAATTCTTAGCAGGATTTTAGGGCTAAAAGGGAGAAGATATTGTAGAAGGCTGAAGTTATCATTTTAGACCAAAATACAGTTATGTGTTTTGCCTAAATTTGGTGAAAATCATCATTTTAGAAGTGGTGTGGTTTTCACACTCGAGGTCAGAATGAAGCATGTGGATAGGCGTTGGAAAGCTTATCCAGCAGGGAACAAGAAAGAGTCACCAAAATTTGAGCGTGGAGCAGCAAAATACTAGTGATTGCTTGAAAATGAAATGTGATGCTATCAATATGGACAAATATGGGAATTGCATGCCTAGAGGTAGCAATACCATGAAGTCAAACCAGCTGTTGTGTGGAAGAGGAGTTCCATGCAAAGATGAGGGACTTGAAAAGGGAAATTTCCTTAAACCCTGTCTTGCTAATTATAATTACATTTTATAAGTTTAATACATGAAATGTATGAGGATATGCCTTGCATGGATAGGATATTACATGTTGGTAAGAGTAGTGAGAATTATACATTTATAATGAACCAATAATGGTAAATATTGCATTGGTGTTGGAAGTAGTGGAAAAAAAAAACGACAACCTAGGAATGGCTGAATATGTTGCTAATGCTGACGAATGTGACCAGCAACCCTATGAAGAAAGGGGTAAGGCAACAAATCCAGGATCAAAAGTTGGTGAGCAACTTTTTCAATCTTTTGCAAGAGACCAACCAAACTGGTAATGTTAAGGGTGTAAGTAGGACCCATGAAAGTAAGGGTTTAATTACACTAGTAGAAAATCAGAAATTAATGACTAAAAAGTGACTAAAATTAGGCTATAAACAACTATTTTTGAGTCGGTGACTAATCGTAGCAAATTTCCACTATCTTATAGCTAGTCGTATTTCATTAGTCATTAATAGCTTGACTTAGTAGTCATTGATTTAGTCATTGATAGACAATGCTTTAGTCATTGATAGTCAATGATTTAGTCATTGATTTAGTCATTGTTTTAGTCATTGATTGTTAATGATTTAGTCATTGATTTAGTCATGGATTTAGTCATTGATTTAGTCATTTATTTAGTCGCTGATTTAGTCATTGATTGCAACCATTAATGACCAAATATACGACTAAATAAACAACTAGATGTTAACATATTAATGACTAAGCTAAATAGGACTAAGATACAGGAAATTAGCTACTAATAGTCATATATATATGTGAATTTAGTCATTTTTGTAGTCACACATTTATGATAGGGCACGGAGGAATCGAACCACCAACCTCCTGCCTATAATTAGGCAGGCACTCTAACATTGAGCTAGCACCCTTTAAAAAGTTGTTATTGCTTGACAATGATGATATTCAAACAAATTTATGATAGATATCAATCTACAAACTACATAATTATTACTAATACAACTTACTACTAACTAGTATTTATGATAAACTAATTCCTGAGAGCTATGTACAATTTTCCGTGTAACTAAAGATAATAAAAATACTACAAATACTCTTACCAGAAAGGATTTCTAAACCCAATGCCATCAATGCATAAAAAACAAAGAGTCGGAAACAAAACTTTCCCTTTTGTCTACTGCATTATTAAGAATCCATGAGCTTCAAGGTGTTTCAGATGTTCCTCATCATGGGCTATCAAAATTAAAATACAACATATTGCTTTGATAATTAATAAACTTAAAATATATGCAAAGTATATTCACCTTTTCTTTGAGAAGGTTCCATAATAAGAAGGTCTATGGTTGTGATCAAACTGCAAAAGGTTTCTTCTCTTATTGTGAAGCCTATTTTATTGTAAATCCTATTTTAGCTTTAAATCAAGTGATAAACATTCTAAGAGCTAGGCAGATTCAGAAACTTATTGCTAATGGAGACTTGATGATTATCATTTGCAAAATTAAAGACTTGACTCCCTATTCATCGTAATGTCTTGCAAAAATGATCTCTAAACCTAGAATTCAAAGAATTGCAAGTATTTTGACTTGGGGAATTGCAAGTATTGCAAGTATTTAGCATTTAATCATATACTGTTTCAAATGTACCATTTTTTATGGAGGAGTTATGCTTTGTGAATAATTATTCATTGGCTATGAGGGCACCTAATAGTGGATTCAATAATTAAAGAGTCATGTTGGAAATATAAAGAGAAATACCCTGCTCCTACAACATTGTGTCTTTAGAGAAACCTTTAAAGGGTTGTATATTTGGCTTCTAGGTGATGATACCAATTATTTGAAAGGAAATACAACTTGTTAAGAATGAATTAAACTTGAAAAACTTGCAAACTATTAGGTATAACAAAATATATATCAGCTCTATGTTGAGATGTACAGGATCTGAAACAACTTCCATGATGTTTGGACAATAGTTCACAGAGAGAAATAACCATTGATACGAACTGAACTTTCCTTAGAATTTATGGTCACCTAAAATAAGACTACACTAAAATTTAGATTCTAGTAAGCTTTTGAAATTGACTAAACCTATCGAAAAGGTTGGAGAGACTGGTATTCTACAGTGTTCTTATAATGCATAGTTGCGTAAAGGCATATTCTTATCAAGATTTGTGACTTTCAAAATGAAGGAATTTAATTGACCATGAAATGCACATTTATGATGAAGCAAAGGATAGAGAAAATCATGATGAGGTTCATATTCCCCATTTGAACTGCCTACAAGAAACTATTTCTTCGTAAGGGTAATAAAGCATGTCTCCATCCTGCTTGAGTGGAATGTGAAAGTGCCTTGCCTTGATTATCTGATTATGAATTAGTTTTAAGTTCCAATTCCCTTCAGTCCCTATGGCATGTTTACGCCTTCCACTCTAACTCCCCACATGGGATGCATTGCTTCTTCAATGGAATATAAGAGCCTCACTAAGACCTGGGTCTCGTATTTTGGTGTGGAGTTATATTTACAAGTACAAAGTTCAAGGTTCATGAAGAATTGTTCAAAACCTACCATTAGTACATGATTATAACATAGGGTATGTTTCTGCGAGAGGATAGAGGCAAGGCAGAGCAGATGGTAAGAGTAAGAGAGGGTCTGACCTAGCTAATTTAAAGAAAAAAAATCTAAATCACACGAACAAAAAGTATCACTTGAAAATAATTTGTTTGTTGGAATTTCGTTCTATGTATCATGTAATTCCAATTCCCCAGGTTGTGAAGAGGCAGCAGTGCAGACATTGCAGGTTTTTCCTCTTTCCAACCTACAAGCTGAAAAGTTGTGTGATAAATCCATCTACTATCATAATAGTGGATCACAAATTGTGAAATCACTTGGCACTGATTTTGTTACCCTCCAAAATGTCGAGGATCTGAATGTTTCATTATTGACAAAATCAGAGAAATTTCAATTTGACAAATTCATCATTGCCAGCTTGAATGAAAGTGGTGCCATGAACAACTTAGAGAATGAAAATAATTCTAATTCATTAGAATCTTTACCTTCCCACAAGGTGAGCAGTCAGAAGTCTAAAAATTTGATCACTGGATAGCTAATCTCGGAGGATAGTAAAACTGTGTTGGAACTTGGAAATGAATTTTTGTTCTGCAATGTCTTTATTTTCGCTATCAAGTTTGAAAGTAAAAGAGGGAAATAATTGCTCATTATTCTTTTAGTGGGAACTCAACAAATCACCGCAGGTTAGAAGCCATCTTTTATACAATAGTATAATGAATTAACATTGAATGTGTAGGAAAGTATGTTTACTACTTGTAGACAAGCTGTGCAGATAACCAAAATGAGCATGGCAGTAGAGAATGGAGATATTGACAAGAATGGTCCAATGGTAGAGGAATGCGGAAAGAATGAGAAAGTGCCTCAGCTTACACTAGAAGCCACCTATCATCAGAAACTTAATAATTTAACATTTCCTGTTGAAAAAATGATGACTGATGGTTATCAGCTAGCAATGCAAACTGCTCAGTTTAGCATGAAGATGGTGAATGGTTGTGCCAAGCAAATTGAACACTCAAACCTAGAATTTCAAAATAGTGGTGAAGTAGTTGTCATTAGCATGGATATGGATAGTGATCATACTAGGAAGACTGGTCTTATGAATAGGAACATGAAGGGAGTGATAAAGTACTAGGGCCTGGTGCAGAAATAGAGGATGATCTTACTCAGCAGACTAGTCATATGAATCCAAAATTTGGAAAGAATGTTGAAGTAACCAAAACTAGCATAGAAATACCAAATAGTCTTACTAAATACAATCTTATGAACTTGAAATCTGAACATAGTTTTAAAACAGCTAGAACCGGCATGAAAATAGAGAATGATAATGATGAGAAAGATTGTCTTATCAACAAAGAATCTAAAATCAGTGTTAATGTAGGCTGCACAACATTTGAAGCAACAGCACAAGATGTGTGGAAATTGAACAGAGTGTTAGAACAATTACACTCACATCAATTGCCAATTACACATGCAAAATTACTCACAAAAGAGACTGAATATGGAGCTGAACACTAAATTGTATTGAATAAGTGTACAATAACCAACCCTGTGAAGTCATAGGCTACCACAATAAATAATTACATGAGGGATTCAAATGCATGAAGTTGTCATTCAAATCTAGTCAAAAGCGGGCTTACTAAATCTAACCAAATCCCCCATAGGTGCATAAAGCAGTTTCCAAAACTGTCAAGGAGCTCACGAATTGGAAAAATCAATTAGGAAAGCTAAAAGGTAATGGAAGGACAACTCATACATGCTTTTCATAGGAGAAAAGAGTGGAGGATGTGGAGGACAAAAAACAAGTTAACCTCACCTAGTCAATAAAGCAGATTTGATTCCAGGAGGTTTCCCAAGTGCTCCATGACTCAAAATTATCAAGTTTGACCACTATGGATGTGTAGATGACAACTTGCATAAGGTGGAATATGGAAACTAGGCAAATAAGACAAAAATGGATTAATTAATGTCTAAGGTACCTAACTATGGGTTGATTATTCTAACACCCCCCCTTAAGCCTAACTTATGAGTAATATATTAGAAAATTGTAGGGCCTAGAAACAAGGCTTAGTCACCCTTTACATACTTCATGTTCATTTAACCAAGGAAAGAGGCAAAAACCCAGTGGGAAAATCCTCCCTTAAACATGGACTGTAAAACAAAATTTGGAAATCTTGGCATCATTCATGCTTTATAGCATGAGCAACAGTCCCCAGCAGTGATTTGAGATTGCTGAATGTCTTCTCACAAAATGCTTTGGTGAATATATCAGCTACTTGTTCTGAAGATGAACAGAAGAGTAGGTGAATGGTGCCATCATGCACAAGCTCTCTGATGTAGTGCATATGTATCTCAATGTGTTTGGTTCTCTACTTCTGAACTGGATCATTGCAGATTTGAATGGTACTCTGATTATCACAGTAGATAGTAGTTGAGTATTCTGATTCGAAGCCACACTCTCCAAGTAACCCCTGCAACCATAAACATTGAGTTGTTTCATTTACAACTCCTCTGTACTCTGCTTTTGTAGATGAAAGTGCAATGACACTCTATTTCTTACTTGACCAGCTGATTGGCCCTTCTGCAAGCATGAGCACATATCCTAATGTTGACTTTCGATCTGTGCTATCACCTGCCCAATCGCTGTCGGTAAAACCAATCAAATCAAGATCAGATTTAGCTTTATAGAAGATCCCATGTGTCCTTGTTCCTTGAACAAAGTTAAGGATCCTTTTGGTTGCTTTCCAATGGATATCATGAGGCTTATCCATGTATCTAGAAGCAACACTTACTGCATAAGAAAGATCAGGTCTATTATGTGTAAGATACAACAAACATCCAATCAATTTCCTATACAGTGTATTGTTTACCATAGGTGAAGAATCTTCTTCTTCAAGCTTCACTCTTGAAAGGAAAGGAGTCTTGCTTGGCTTGCAATACTTCATTTTGAATTTGTTCAAAAAATCCAAGGCATAATTGGACTGGTGCACCTTGATTCTAGCTTTGGTTTGAGCAATCTCAAGCCCCAAGAATTGGCTCAAAAGCCCCAAATCTATCATGGAGAAGGCTTGGTTCATTGCACCCTTCAAGGAAGAAATTTCATCCTTTGAGCTTCCTGTAATGAGAAGGTCATCAAAATATAACACAATGATCATTAATGAACCATTAATCAAATTCAAATAGACATTTGGATTTGATTTGTATCGAACAAAATTCAGTGATAGCAGAAAGCTATCAATCTTGGCATACCAAGCCCTGGGGGCTTGCTTAAGCCCATACAATGACTTCTTTAGCCTGCACACAAGAGATGGGTTAGTAGAAAATACTTGAGGCTGCTGCATGTATATCTCTTCAGTGATATCTCCATTCAGGAAGGCACACTTTACATCCATGTGATGTACCTCCCATTGCTTTGAAGTTGTAATGGCTAAGGCTAGCCTGATGGAGTCCATCTTTGCCACTGGTGCAAAGGTCTCATTGTAATCTATGCCATGAACCTGTGAGTAGCCCTTAGCTACCAATATGGCCTTGTAATTCAGAGGTGAACCATCAGCAGCAAATTTGGTCTTGTACACCCACTTACACTGAACTAGCTTCCTCCCTGGGGAAAGATCAACTAGCTCCCAAGTGTTTCTCTTCTGGAGTGAGCTGAAATATTCCTTCATGGCTGCTTTCCATCTTGGATATTCTGCTGCATCTTCATATGTCTAAGGATCTGATTCCACCATCATATAGCATTTCTCAGCAAACATAGGATATTTCATGCATAGAGCACTCTCAAATTGAGATCTAGTCCTCCTATGGTCATTAGAATTTCCAGCTAGCTCTCCAGCTGCATGAATGGTATTGGCTGCCCATTTTGGCCTTGTAGGGATGTTAGGATCTGAAATAAAATCATCACTATCAGACATATCAGAATCAGCATGTTCAACTATCTCTTCACTTACATTCAGAGGTTCTGGTGGTGAAGAGGATTCTCCAACTTCCACTGCTGCTAAGGGTTCTTCTTGAAACTGAACACACCTTTCAATGAAGGCTTTGTTTGTGTTAAAATTGATCAGCTTGTACCCTTTTGAATCTTTATAGTACCAACAAATAGACACTCTTGGCTTTGGGGCTGCAAAGCCTTTCTCTTTTCTGTTGGAATTCTATCCCAAGTCCTTGAGCCAAAAATCCTGAAACGGGTCACATCTGGCGTGTGCCCACTCCATGCTTCAAAAGGAGTCATACCATAAAGATATTTATGAGGCACCCTATTCTAGATATAGGATGCACATTTTATAGCTTTGGCCCAGTACTTTGGTGGCAAAGTCTTAGCCTCCATCATGCAGGTTGGCATCTCTTTCAGTGATCTGTTCTTCCTCTCAGCAACACCATTCTGCTGTGGTGTGTAAGGAATAGAATGCTACATCTGAATACCCGCATCTGCACAATATTGAATAAACTCAAACTTGACATACTCACCACCGTTGTTAGATATGAGTACCTTTATTTTCCTCCCAGACTAGTTTTCAACCAAAGCCTTAAAGACTTTGAAGAGGCCAAAAACTTCAGACTTGTGTTTCAGGAAGTAAGCCCAGCAAAACCTGGAAAAGTCATCTATGAAAGTCAATGCATATTTGGCCTGACTCATGGACATATGAGGGAATGGGCCAGCAACATCATTGTGGATAAACTCAAGAGGTGCAGAGGTTCTCTCATGACTAGCTCTCTCAAATTTATGCTCTGGGTGTTTTCCTAGGATGCAACCCTGACAAAATCCTTTGGAAAATTTTATCTTGGGTAACCCTATGACCATCTCTTTTTCACTAAGATAAAAAAGATACTTGTAATTTAGGTGGCCAAATATTTCATTCCAAATCTTGCTTGCCTCATTAGCATGAATCAAAAGAGCAGAGGGGTTTGAGTAGGGTAGAAAGTGTGAGAACATGTATACCTTCGAAGTATGATTTGAAACTCCTTTTGCAATGAATTTACCACTTGAGATCTCTGTGATCTCAGCTTCATCAGGGGAGAATATGACCTTCTTTGGATACCCTGTGTGGGTCATCTGATACACTGATAAGAGGTTAGAGGCAAGACCTGGAACATACAACACATTGTTGAACTTACCATGATCAAGATCAATCCTCGCTTTGCCAAAACTTTCAGTGAGAGAGTCATCTCCCAGTACTATTAATGGACCTTTCGACATGTCAAGTGAGGTGAATTCCTCCTTGGTTGAAACCATATGTCTTGAAGCTCCAGAATCAATGATGAAACTAGGTGAGCTTGATGTGCCAGCAACCAATGCATGAACTCTCTCTCTGTCTTTTGAAATTGATCCTCCTTCCCTCTTATTTGAGTTGTTTGGAAGGGAGATGCCATTCTTCTCCAAGAGTTGGGTCAGCATGTCTATTTGCTTCTTCATGCAGGAGCTCTCAGAATGATTTCCCTTACTGCAGTATGCGCACTTGCTCATTTCTCCTTTGTTTTTCTTCTTCTGGTAGTTCTTCTTGGAACCTTGAGGCTCCTCCGGAGACTTGTTATTGTCTCTCTTTTGCTTAGGTGGATTTTTAGCTTTATTTTTGCTTTTTGAATCCACCCTCGAATCTCTAGCAACCAGAGCTTGGTCTTCAGATGGTTTGATGGTGCCCATCATCACCAACTTATCTTGTTCTTGTGTGAGAGATTCCATGAAATCTGCAAGGCTAGGCATCTTCCAGGTTTAAGCTGTCAACTTTGTGGCATAGAAGGTCGAAACAAACACTAAATAGTCAGGGCCAAGCTTCAAGAGTATGTCCAAGGCTAGCTGATCATCCTTCTTTTCAATCCCACATTGTTTTAGCTGCAAAACAAGTGCTTTGAACTTGGAGAAATAGAGTTGTAGGAAATCAAATCTATTTGGACTTAGGGAGATTAGTTCATTTTCAATTTGATGTCCCCTCATCTCATATGTCTTTCCAAAAAGATCAACAAGATTCTCCCATACTTCATTTGGTGATGTCAATCCATCAAGATGGAAAAGGAGGTCTCTGGATATACTCAGACACAGGAAACCATAGGCCTCATCCCTCCTATTGTGCCATTTTATCTTCTCTGCAGCTACATTGGGATTTTCTTCTATTGCCATAGTCACTCTGTAGAGGCCTTTCTCTCTCAATAGTATCTCCATCTCTGCTTTCCATTCAAAGAAGTTAAATGGAGTCAAGATGATCTTCTGAGATTGATCCATAGCTCAGAAATTGTCCTGGCAGGCAGTAGAATGCTCCCAGTCAATGATGTTGAACCTGCAAAACAAATTGGAAGGAGAGAAATAAAAATACAAACGCTCTGATACCATGTGTAAATTGAACCCCGTGTTAGAACAATTACACTCACATCAATTGCCAATTACACATGCAAAATTACTCACAAAAGAGACTGAATTTGGAGCTAAACACCAAAACTGTATTGAATAAGTGTACAATAGCCAACCCTATGAAGTCATAGGATGCCACAATAAATAATTACATGAGGGATTTGAATGCATGAAT
Source organism: Pseudotsuga menziesii (assembly GCA_001517045.1). Classification (NCBI taxonomy): domain Eukaryota; kingdom Viridiplantae; phylum Streptophyta; class Pinopsida; order Pinales; family Pinaceae; genus Pseudotsuga; species Pseudotsuga menziesii. The sequence continues at coordinate 770,694 of LPNX010364926.1, read as the reverse complement.
TTTCCATTAGAATCTAGTCAAAAGCAGGCTTACTAAATCTAAGCAAATCCCCCATAGGTGCATAAAGCAGTTTCCAAAACTGTCAAGGAGCTCATGAATTGGAAAAATCAATTAGGAAAGCTAAAAGGTGATTGAAGGACAACTCATACATGCTTTTCATAGGAGGAAAGAGTGGAGGATGTGGAGGACAAAAAACAACTTAACCTCACCTAGTCAAACTTTCCCAATTGCCTTAAAACACTAAAAAAGCAGGCAGTAAAGAAGAAAAAGAAGACAGGCCCTAGGGAGGCCAGGAATAAATCAAATTTGATTCCAGGAGGTTTCCCAAGCACTCCATGACTCAAAATTAGCAAGTTTGGCCACTATGGATGTGTAGATGACAACCCGCATAAGGTGGAATATGGAAACTAGGCAAATAAGAAAAAAATGGATTAATTAATGTCTAAGGTAGCTAACTATGGGTTGATTATTCTAACAAGATGGAGGGCAGCCAAAGCCTTGTAATGAGCAATGCATCATGACTTCAAATTCAGGTAGTTGTAAAATTGGTTCTCACAGTCATTTGAAGCTGCATAATTAACATGCAATAGAGTTCTCAGTTCAGGTTTGATATGCTCATTTTTGGGTCATATATATGTTTCTGTTATGTTCTAGCCTATCTGAAAATGTTTTGTTAACATGGTATTTTTACTATTTTTAAATAAAGGACAGGCTTTAAAAGTTTAACTCTTTGCTTAATGACTTGGAAAGTACGAAGCAAGATAATTTAATTTCTTTGGGTATATTTAGATTCTGAAGTTTAGAGTGAAATAAAAGATACTAACAAAAATATTTCCAACAGAACAATTACTCCTATATATTGATAATGGCATGGAGGTAAACGTTAAAAATTAAAATAGTTTACTGAACACTTAATATCGTTGCAGCTGGTGCAGAGTAACCGTAACATTTATTAGGTTGTTTTATTGTAGGGAATCCTAGCACCCAAGGTGGAGAAAAACTTGGTTATCTTTAAAACCTTTAAAAGGATGTCAAGGAAGCAACAATAGCAGGGTTATATGTGCCATGCATGACAGGAAAAGTTTTTAACAAAGATGAAAAAGAGACTAAGAAAGACGATTTCAAGGTCAAGACTTCAGAGATTGGTCTCGACAATGTTTCATCTAAAATTAAAGAGTGTGCACTCTCACAGGGTGGTGTGTTCCTAGATGATAGTGAAGAGTGTGCCAACGAGTGTGATCTTTCTTTGGTGCAATATTCATGCCAATATAAGGATGGTCAAGTTAGGGAAGAAAGACTTGAAAAAAAAATTCAACCTTTAGGATGCTTAAGATGCAAGGATGCAAAGGTTGAATCCAAAAAAATGAAGCTAGAATACAAAAATGTCACAGTATGTCCCAAATTCATGGTATATCTACAGTTATAATTAATTCAAGAAAGATTTTCTCTGAAGGGAGCAGGAAATCTCCTGCTATTTTGCCTAATTCTGAACATGGGAAACCTTTGAATGCTAGGCAACCTAATGAAATATCTCAGGTGTGATTGTAAAATTTGTATCCACTATCAAGCTCACATTAATTATGTGGATATGGTGTTATCATTCCATGGTTATCTTTGAAGTGGATGCATTGTTTCATTGAATTATAAACCTAGATTTCCTTGCCATTCCTCTTAATTGTTTTCAGTCTTGTTCTATGCAAAACCATGCCTTGGAAGACTTAACTGAATGTAGACAAGGTCAACCTAAAGATCCTATTTGGACCAAGATCTTCCAAAATGACGTAACAACATTTTTTGCACTTACTCCTCTTGTGCCATTAGATTTCTTGTCCCTAGCTGTTCTACTGTTTCAGCATATTGGAAATTAGAATTCCATTCTGCTTCATACTCAGAAGAATCGGTTGAAATTATGGCCTAGAAAAATTACACAAACTATATTTCTGTTTGCATAAAGAAACAGCTTAAATTAGAATTCCATTCTACTTCATACTGGGAAGGATAGGTTGTTTTGGTGAGGTTTTAGCCCAAAGGGTTGAGAATGTAAATTTTGCAAGCATGTGAAGCAACTGATGATGTTTGGCTGCCCTTTAAACTTGATCGAAAGTATGAGTGCTGCAATGTCAAAATGGGAATGGGAAGAAGTCAGTATTAGGCCATTTCCTAACCATACATCTACATTATATCCTCAAAAAAACCTTCTAAGATATACTAACTTGATCCAGAGATTAAGCCTTTACGTGGTCTGACACACAAGTCTCCCATCAATAGCTTTGACTTGCAGATGATTCCCATATTTTCCTCAGACACTCTAGCAATTGCCGGGTTCAAGCTTTAGGAAGTTATATAACCAAGTTGAGCTGCTGATTAGAGCATTTTGTGTCAGGGCCAGTGAAAAACTGCTCTCTCCAGTGCATCCAATAAGGTGTATGTAACCATTTGACACTGGGGGTATGAAGAAAATTATGTGAAACCCCACAAAAAAGTTTAGTAATGCCTAAAACACAAATTTAGTTGTGGTGATTGTGATAATGATGTGAAAAGAGAAATATAATGAAAAATAAGAGGAAGTAGTCATACGGCCCACAAGTTTCTAGCTTGAACAAATGCATTAGAGGGAAGGCCAATGTCAGAGCATTTGGTAGTTATAGATGCTTGTGAACCACTTCTGCTCCATAGGATTACCACAACTCTGCGGTTGGACAGTGGCCCAACCCAAACCTGCTATCATTTATATGTTCAAATTTATATAGAAAGAAAATAGGCCAGACTTACAAAACATAGATTGAAAATAGAAGGCACAAGAGACAACATACAAACATTGAAATTGTAAATACAGTACAAAGTGTATGAAATTATAGAATTTGGATATTGAATTAATATTCAGAGAAACTAAATATTTAACCTACAAAATAATTCATACCTCAATGTCCCCCTGCTGGTTGACTTTCTTTCCTTGAACTCCTAGTGGATCTGCACAAATCCAATAGAATTCGTAGATGTCAATTAACAAAGTTAAACTTGAAACATATACATCAAAATTATTCGTGCAAATTTATAAATATGACCTTGGTTGACATTAATAACTTCTTTGTTGCCTAGAATCTCTATAATTTGTGGAGTTGCGGACCTTATATCACATCCAATCAGCAGAGGTTCCTAGAGGATATCAGATTTGATTATCATCTAGCATGAGACAATGATAGTACAGAATATTAAAAATAGATAGTCAAATTATTAATTGCAAGTAGCACACTTTTATATAGAAAATGAAATGATTTCATTGACTATTTATCAATTCTACTATGTATTATTTGTTTTGCTCTGTTCTACTCTGCTCTTTTTCCAATTCTGTTTGTTTCTTTCTAGCTTTCTTTTGTGTTTAGCGGTTATCACTAAGGTGTATAATAATATATTGTTCATTTCTATCAATTTCTAACAGAGACTGTGACATCTTACACTCAACCCCCTTTCTTACCTTCATTAAAGCCCATATGTTGAAGTGTGACCGGTATTCCTTGATGCTCAATTGGCCATTTCCAACTTCCAACATGTCAGGATCTGGCTCAGGAAATGACCAAATACATAGAGAAAATTGGAATTTGAGATTGAAATTCCTCATATAAATATTAGCAGCAACATTATGATAATTTACATGATACAAGAGGAGGTTTTAGTTTACCATTCCATCCACCAGGCCCTGCATAAGCTTCCCACCGGTCATTCTAGTCAGCTCTAGATGTGATACTGAGAGAAACAATTTAAAGTCAGATGATTATAAGGATAAATTATATATTATACACAACAAATTATATTTCCCAATTTCAAACATTTAGAAGACATTATTCCCATGAATCTACGAAGTCTATCACCTTTCCCATTTGTCTTGAATGTCTCCTATAGTTCTCCAACTGTTGGCTATCTTGGGTGCCCAAGTTGCAGGATTCTGCTCACCCCTGCATAATCAAAATACATGAAACTAAGATTTGGGTGACCATGCCTCTTTAATTAAACCATGAATTAAACGTACGGACTATTTTTTACAAATGTCTCTTACCATTCACACATTTAATAGAATATTGGGCGGCTTGCCTTTCTAAGAGCTTCACTCATTTTTGGGTACCTGTATATTTTCCAGACAAATTTAATACTATAAAGTCTAGACCCATGTATAAAAAGCTCTTTGATCAAACACAGTACAAATAGATTGTACCTCTGCTGAGGATTTATGCCACCATTAAAGCAGTGATCATATTTCAAATAATCTCCCCTATACCAATACCTTCCAAGAAATCTAAAAATTAGTCATAAAATCATACTCTGATACCAAAAAAATATTTAAAAATCTAAAAATTAGTCATAAATTCATACTCTGATACCAAAAATATCTAGATGGACTTTTAATATTAACTCTCTTTTTCATAAGAAAATATAAACTCTCTATTATTATCCAGTGGAAAATTTCGTACTTTTAATAGGCCTAAATAAGTAATGTTTGGATTCTTTGTGAGATGGGATCAGTGGAGTGGCACACCTGTCTACCCAGAAATTCAACATATCCCACTTTGTTTCTTCATCTCAGGACTTTGGCTTTCCTGTCCTAATAATTGAAGAGAAATTACAAGTACACTGCTTTTGGCCCTATTCTCCTTTCCAAGTTATCTAGGCCTCCTATTGAGAGAATACCAAATCTATTTCTCAGAGATCTTCCTAGAGAAGAAGTTGGGCACTGTAGTAAGTATTCTGGTCTACTTTTACGATGATGTTGCAATGGATTAGAACTATTGGTTTCATGATGCTCCTTGTTTCTATTCATGTACAGGCAATAAAATAGTTAAACAGTACCTAGAAAGGCCAGATCCAGTCATTGACATAAAGACAAACTTGATGGAAAAAGGAGGTCTGATCCAGCTATATATTAGATCCATGTTGGCATTAGTTCCACATTTGGCCAGAGGAGTTACAAATACAATTTTAGTAAACTTCTTCTAGTTTTTTTTTTCTTGTTTTTGCACTCAGTTTGCTGCGGACAAAAAGACAGTGATTGAGGAAAACATTGAGAGAAAAGATGCAAGGCTTCAATCACAGCAAGATGCAGACCCAAACAGAGAAAAATTATTTGCTGCTAAAGTCAATGTGTAAGGAGGAGTGCAATGATATTTAATTATGCTCTGCACAGTCATTCACTCATGGAGTAAAACATTAGTCTTTCTTATAATGTTTTCTTTGTTGTGTAATGATTCATGAATTTTTTTGTCTACTGATATATCCTTCTTTTTTAGCAAGCATAGATCAGGATTCCTGTAAAACAAATTGATGTGCCCTAATTTCTAGGCATCTTCACAGCCTTGGTTCTTTGTTGTAATATGTACTAGCAGGTGTTTCTAGGAATCCTTAAGCAATTTTATTTTCTTTGTTGTAATTGGCATTAGCAGGTGCTTAAAAGACTAATCATTTATTGAGAGAAAACCAGTAGTGATAATTATATGTCACATATGAACTACATCAGTAGATATAGTCATATCTTACATATGAATTTCTTGTATTGCATAGCATAGCTGAAACATCTTATTCCTATAAAAATATGAAATACATGAAGGGTGAGAAGTACCTCAGTGTTGTGAAGATAGTCATAGATATCAAAGGCATAGAATGTGCACATCTGAGGATCTCTGTTATCTGCGTCGATGTCAACAATATTAGATTCTTGCACCCCTGCTGCCACTAGAGTCCTTTCTTCAAATAGGTGGACTATAATAAGTATCATTGTTATAAGAGTTAGCATACAAGAAATTGCAGCTCACATTGAATAGTGATTTTTTTTTTAAACCCTTCAAATTGTGAGAACTATGTTTCCAGAAATAGGAAACAAGGAATGGAACAACAAATGGGTCTAATGGATTTGGGGTAATAAGAAGCATGAACTCCCCCAAACCCCCTCCATATTATGCATATAAATTTGATTGGTAATGCTCTTTAATAGGGCCAGGACAGGAGCAGGAACAAGTATGGGACAAAAACAAGAAATGAACCCTGGATTTAGGAATAAAAACAACTCCCCTAACACCCTCTATATTATACATATAAATTTGATTAGTAATGGACAAATATAGTGTCAGGAAAGGAGTAGGAACAAGAATTGGAACAGAAACAAGAAATGATCCCCCGGGTCAGGTTTCTGGTCACATAGCACACGAGCGATGAAGAAAAAAGAGTTTATTCATAAAATTACCTTCCAATGGTTTTGAATTTAAATGATGCTTTGATATGTATAGGTTCTGAAAGGTTTTCTACTCCAGCAAAGCAATATCTAAGGCATTACCATCGATGGGTAGAGCCTCTGTAATAATTGAAGAATGAGAAGCAGTTTATTTGAAATCTTTCCCCCTGTAGATGAAATCTTGTTGTTCGGATTAGAGGAACTAGAGATACTGCAGGCCACATTGTTTCTCAGAACCCTTAGACCAACATTGTCGGGTTTTGCAGGGTGTTTGGGAACAGAGGATTTTGCATGACACTTTTGAATTTCAGAGTCTCTTGTGCTGCTGGGAGTCCTTCTAACCTTGGATTTTGAAGATGTTGATTGGCTAATAGATCACTTTAAGACAAAGTAATCATTTTTTTACAATTTCAGACAGAAATTTTCAAAAGTAAAATGCCCAGTAAAATTAGAATAAATACCCAAAAAAACCCTAAAACCCTTGCATTCTTTGAATACAAATGCCAAAACCAAGAAAACCCATTTGGACAGAAATTGGAAAATGCTTTCACCTGGCTATGGGGAACTCCGTGCTTCGATTGGGCGGATGCCTGATTTGTCAAATTAGAAAGAGGAACGCGTTTCCTAGATTGTTGAACAGGTGGAATAGCGTGGCTCTGCGGTCCGCCATCTAGAGAGACTCTCTTCAGATTCACATTGTCCCTCTGTAGATTATCTGCCCTTGTCCTCAATCCACCGACTGGTGCAACTGACGTCGTTTCACGTAATTTTAATCTCCGACTTTTCTCTGCCATTTTTCTGTCAAAAAATAAAATTATGCAAGGTGCTCAGGCCTACCTGAAACAATCAACTCCCAGCAGCAAATGCAAAGGCAAGACGTAAAATTAAGCAATTAAATCGATATATAGGAAAAAATAATGTAAATAGCTGGTATCAGTCAGAGAGAGACATCATGAGAAAGGACAATTTATCCTAGTGATAATAAGGAGAGAAAGGTGGGGTAAGAGCTACCTGATGGTTTCATTTACTCTCTGTTGCCTATTCCTTTCTGACACGTCCATGACACCAATCAATAAAGCCCTTCCAAAATATAGACAAAGGTCATAAAATCCATGAGTCCAACTAGTAAAGGTCGAATAGGTCCTTCCAAAAGTAAGCTAAGAGTGATAAGGGCCCAAGTCCATCATCATTGGAGGTCACAGGGGGTAGAGGTAGTGAAGGCAGAGGCTTGCATTACTAAAAAGAAGAAGCTAAGAGCTACAGATGGTTTCGCGTATATGGGTACCCACCTTTTTTGCCATCCAGATTTACCGGTGGAAGACCCATATAATAACCATGTATTGGGGATCTAGGTCCAGCGGATCGAGATCGAGTTTCCCAAGTTGTTTATCCAATTCCAGAGTATCTATATCCAAAGCCATCATTTTACTGAGTTTACCAAATGAAACCAGAGATAAAACTGATCATGGCACCAAGGTTTGTAAGAATCACCCTCAATAAAAATATTCTAACGAATATTTCCTTTCATAAGAAGGCATCGACTCCTGTATCAACTCTGGGATCGACTACATGGAGTAGCATAATGAGAATCGACATCAACTCTTTATGCATACTTGGATTGATTAACATCATCGCCACCTGATCACATTGACTTATACATGAAGTACAAACATCGAGTGTATCAACTCTTGGGATCGACAAACACTTGCGAGCACTGTTGAAAAATGGATGTAGGTTTTTGGATATAACACAAATCATAAATGACACCCTCTAACATTATGCAATATACACCCACCATATCCATATTACTTGCAATTAAAATTTGGGTTTAGAAACCACTTTCATTAAAGTTCAACCTATAGAAAAATTAACAACGACTTATAGAAATAGCTAAACATAAAAAATACGTCATTAATTTTTTACCAAAATTAAAACATCACTTCCTCTCACATATGGAAAATTAGTATGCATTTAGGAGGTACTCACACCTATCACACCTGGAAAATTAGAACTAGCTCTTTCTTTGACAATTGGGTTGTGCTCCAAAGCACTACAGACCTCTCTTCTCCAAAAGTTGTAGTGTTTCTTACCAAGGTTACTTTAGATATTTTACTAGGGATAAATAATGCAAGGGAATCACTCTTAAATTGAAATGTGGCCATTCAAAAATTAAGATTCTAAAGTTTACAAAAGGGAGTGGATTTCCCTTAATTGAATCTCCATATGTTTAGGTTAGTGGTAATCAATTTAGTGAACTAGTTCTGGAAAGAATCGAGTTTCCTTTGCTATCAATGGAAGAGTTAAGTTAAAAATAGGATAGAATGTAGTTGAATTCATTTAGGATATCTTGTGAAGCTATCATATTGTTAGCATAAATTTAGGAATTAACTTTCTAATTCTATATTTAGTTTCCTTCTCCTTTTGTATATATTCTGAATTAGCTTGTTAAAAGGTTGGATTCTCCGAGTAATGGAAAGCTTATTTCCGTATGAGATTGTTGTAATCCCCAAAGTTAATCAATGATTCTTACAATTCCTGGGGGCTGCTCACGAATCTTACAAATATAACAATATTAAGCATATTACACAGTTTTAGTATTTGGGAAAGCATTATACTTTACTACAAAAAAAGAGGTGCAACAGTAGGTAAAGACTTGCACAACTCCTTTCATAAGTGTTTCTGGAAGGGGTCCCGCAGGGAAAGTAAAGAGTCCAGGTCCCTCCCTTGAACCTTGAAGCGAGGAAATTCTTAGATATTATAACCTTTAGTATGAAATCCTGTACACAACATTTTTGGTCTACCAACCCTTGGAATTGCTAGTTCCTGAGTTTTATCTTTAAACATAGCAATATTATTATGAACTTGGGTAGGCCTGACCTATTTTCAAGGCTACAGCTTCTGAAAATCATGGGATATCCAATAATATATTTGATCCTTATGGCCTATTCTAGTGCATCTGTAGGTGTAGCAATCCTCTGTTACTGTAAGGGAATTATGATCTAGCCATTTCAATATCTCCACCACATCCACAACAAAGAAAAAAAACATGAATAAAATAAAAACACAATAGATAATCAAGAAAAACACAAAACAAACCTTAAGGTCTAAACATTGATGCCATTCTGAAGGCAGTGGAGACCCAACGTGAAGCTCAATTCCAATATTTGACAGTTTCAATTTCTGTCCACTGACACCAATCTCATCACCATGTTTAGAATTGCCTAAATTCCAACTCCATTTACTCTTCTTAGATGTGTCTTCAAGCATCTTCTTAGATTCAGACAAATTACTTGTAAATCTAGTCCTCTTAGCCTAAGTATTCAACATAGTAGGGTAGGGTTGTGATTCATATAATGGGACAAGGGTTTCATTTTCGGTGACCATGACCTGGGCCTCAGTATGTTCTTTCCCTCCTTTGTAAATTCTCTGATCCATTCTCAGGATCAGCTCTGCTTGTCTGCACTGATGTCATTTCCCTCAATAAACCAAAAAGTAAATGAAGCTTCACTTCATTGCATAAAAACCCCCGGTCTGTAATAGGGCATCCACCATTATCTCGGGTATATCTTTCTAGTATATGGAAGCATTAGGCGCTCTATAGCAATTTACTAGGGGATCATGTGCCATACGTAGTGGTGTGGATTCCAGTTGGTCATGTAGGAAAATAACCCCTCCCTTTTCTATATAATTTAGGGATGGGCACATCATATCATATCCTTGTTTTCAATACGCAGGTGCAACATATCCATATCCAGATGGTGTCTATAGAAATAAAACAAGGATGTCCAAAGGAAAGGCATATAGGTGGAATTATATGTACTCACAGATCTTATCATTGACGGGAGATGCTACTCGCAGCAGCAGGTGTGGATTCAATCCATGTCCAAGAAAAAGTGTACCTAATACTTATTTATTTTGTTTGCTTTTGGATTAAGCCTAGTAACCAAACCCAAGGTCACAAGGACTCCATGTAAATCATATGTTATAACACCATATTTAAACCATATGGTATAATATGGTATAATGTGGAGCCTAAACCATAAGCGCCAATGTTTAAAACATATCACAAAGGCATATGTTTATATCCATTAAAACCATACCAATATAATGTAAATCATATGTTATAACACTATATTTAAACCATATGGTATAATATGGTATAATGTGGAGCCTAAACCATACGCGCCAATGTTTAAAACATATCATAAAGACATATGTTTATATCCATTAAAACCATACCAATATAATGTGGATTGTTATATTATTATATGCCTCATCATAAATCTTAACCATATCTTTATCCAAGGTCATGCCATGAAGAGATTGTATGCAAGTGGTAATGTTAAACATATCCATTAAAACCATACCAATATAATGTGGATTGTTATATTATTATATGCCACATCATAAATCTTAACCATATCTTTATCCAAGGTCATGCCACGAAGAGATTGTATGGAAGCGATAATGTCAAACTTTATGTGTTATAACCATATAACATAAAAAAATGTCATCGTTTGAACTATGGAATTATAAAGTGGTAAGGTTTATATATAGGTTATGTTGGTATAGACATAATTGTGTTTGGTTAGTTTTATTTATATTACTAAAAATGATTTTAAGTATTTTTTTAGTAATATTAATAATAAATAGAAATATTAAACAATGTTAATTTTAACTTTTGATTATTTTTATTTTTTTATTTTTGAAGGTATTTGGTTTTATAAAGAAAAATTGACTAGTCAACAAAAAAAAATTAAATTTTCAAAGATAACAAGAAAAATGGAAACAAATTTATATATAAAAATATATATTATATATTTGTCAAAATGGGTTGTTTTAAATTGTGTTTTTTCCAAGGTGTAAATGAAAAAAATATGGAATCTCTATTTATTGAAATATAAATTATATATTTTTGTTATAATTTATTGAAATTTAGATTATATATTTTGTTAAAATATAGCTTTTTAAATTGTTTTTATAAATATAGAAAGAAACATGGTGGAATCCTTCTATATTAATGGTTTTTTTTCATTGTAAAAAAATATGTAATTTGTTATTCATAAGAATCAAAATTACATCATAGTTGTTCATGTAAAATCCCCTTCAAAGTAGGATAGAAGACAATATTGAAGCCTTGGGAAAAACATTACAATATCCAAAAATAAATGAGAGGGATTCTACCCATCAATCTATAGAAAGCAAAAATGCGAAAAAGACAAAATAACTGTGAGACAAAAAATAGCAGGGCTCCGAAGAGTTGTCATGTAGATACAACCTAAAACAGTCCAAGGCAAAACCAGAATGGAGAAACTAGAAGCAGGTAAAGCGACCTTCAGTAATCATGATTCTGTTAATTGAGTACTTACATAAGTGAAGAATACTAGGGCAGTCTCCTATCGCAATATTTGATAGGTTGTCCGTGTTAGAGTTGAACTCCCTGTATAGGTACCTGAAGGATAAAGAAAGAAAACAATTCTTTAGGATCCCAATCCTTTTCAACCAACAATCATAACTCAGTGACTGCATATTGGTGAGACCTCTAGCCCAATCAATTATGACCTTTGATTCGCCAAAAATAGAAAGCTAGAGAATTTTTTTTTTGCGAACCATAAAAGCCCCCATAAGGCTAAAAGTTTAGAAAAAGTATTAGTGCCACTCCCAACACCCATCCTTAGCTTGAAACTATGAGAGTCATACATACAGAGGATCATGCCAGTACCACAATATCCATCCTTTTTGGCCCCATCAAAGAATCCATATATGATATCGGATTACAACACCGGGATGATTTGAATCTTTTAAACTTTTGGGGCACAATCTCTGTTCCATTACAGAAAACTTGCCACAATCTAAGAAACAAGTAAACCTCCTTGAAAAGTTTAATCACTTCTTCTAATTTCTACTTCAGTTTTCCTTTGGAGCATGTGAGGAATGTCGATGTGTAAAAACCAGTGACCTTTGAAAATAGTGGCATTGCAGGAGGGTGCTCATGCTTTTCCTAGGTTGAAAGCTCAAAATGCATATGGTTATGAGCGCATACGCTGGAGATGGTGATAATTGCAAATATAAAGTGGAAGTAGTAACTTCAGCGGCATTGAGACTTGTAAAAAACCATAACAACTAGTTATTGATTGGAGTGATGAACACAATCGGAGTGGCAAGAACCATACCCTTGAAGCGCTCCGACTAGTCACTGCAAGATCTTGAAATGGATTATTGTCTATAAAAATAGGGTATCGAGTGCAAAAATAGGGGAGCAGGGGTCGAACGATACCTTCATCCCAGAAATACAAAGTTGACTTGTTTTTTTGGCCATGCATTGGATGCATTTGGTAAGTCTATGTGGAGGAGGTGCATTCGAATGGCCGGTTATCGAGGGGATGTATGGCTATTATGCTTCTATCTAGGTAATGATATATATGGTACTGGTTCTAGTACCCAATTCGTAATTGATGTAGGAACATAATTTTCCTTTGGAACGTGCTTAACCAGGTTTGCTTCAATGGTGCAGCAGGGATAAAGATGGTCAAGAGAAAATTCATGCAATTGCTTTGTTGCATCTCTGAAGATCGAGGTGCATGGCACTAATATTACTAATAGAATGTAGACAACTTACAAAAACTACACTTCATTTCCAAATTTGCAATTTTCCATGACACAATTAAAAATGACTAACATAAATGACTAATTCATATTCTTCTAGCTAGTCATTTTTTATGTCGTGACTAAATTAGTCATTTTTAAATTTGTCACTTATTATCTAGTAATATTTGTTAACTACTCATATTTATTAGTAAATCACTTGGAAAACCTGTGGTGACTAGAATTTTTAGTCACCTAGTAGCTAATTCCTCATTTTGTACTAGTGTTATGACAACTGCATGGAGTGGTAAAAGCAAGAGATCTCATACCATGTGGTTATTTAAAATTTATACTACATTCATACATAAATGTATCATGCCTGTATATGTTGTTATGAGCTTAGTAGCCCAAAGAAAGTAAGTATTGATGGTCTTAATTATAGTAATGCATCCTATATGAAGTAGTCATGGTTAGGCCATGCATGGTATGTTTGAATGCATAGTATTCCTGAATCAATGCAAGGTAGCATTGAGTGGATATGCATTAAAGGATTATATGAATCTTGTAGTTATGCATTGAATGGATGCATATGAAAAGTATGAGTAAATGTTGTAGATATGCATACATAAGTATGGGTGCAAATGTTGTGATGCATTGCATGAATGCATCGAGATAGTGCATGTGTCATTATGAATAACTAATGGCTGAAATGATGAGTTGATGATAATTTTGGAACCATTTCAAGAGATGTTATGAATGCAGTATAGTAAGTGCATGAAGAAGGTAGTCATGATTGATTGGCTGTCGAAAATGCTCTATGGAAGGGAAAGGTGGTACAATGATACGCTTGTGAAGTAAGGAGTATCTAAACAATTCATTTCAATTGCATAAATGATGTGACTATACCTTGCAATTTTAGTATGATAATGACTATGTGAAGTAAATGAGTTTTGGTAGTATTGATGTGCTAACAGCTGCAAGTATTTGAATTCTATAATTCTGAAAATGCTTCAGTGATTGTTGCAGCAATGGAAAAAGTTATATGCATCAAGACTTACCAAGTGTTTAGCTGATTGAAGTTCAGATTTCAGGTAAATTGTTTGGGGCATGGGAAAGTGGGTAAGACCATGACAAAGACCAAAATCTACCATGTGAAAGAGCCAAACCTCATGAGAAGAGTCTCATGGTTGTGAAAATAGTATGTATGCTGAATGAATTGTCAATTTAAATTTGTAAATTTCAGATTTGAGAAATTGCTGACAACTACTAATCACTATTGGCTTGCATATAATTGTGTCAGGAGGACGCATTATAAGTGGGTGTTCATGTTATGCTAGTAAGCATAAAATAATAATGGGCACAATGGTGCTGCTTACAAGAGACCCACAAATGAGGATCACCTCATTGCCAAGCAAATCAATTTCTATAGTAGACAGAGTTGCGAATTCCTATTGAATTTAACTACTAACGTCATTGCTTGGTTATGGAACAATTAATTTGGATTGTATTATCAGATAATGACTGACTATTTGGCTACTTGATGAATGTGCCAGGGGTACACATTGCAAGATGACCATGTGTGATGGACTAAAGGCGCCAAACTTTATGGGGAGGTTCTCCCCTATCTTGGAAATGGGTTTCGGGTGAAACTCCATTGGACATTTTGGAAATGTCTCATCTGCACTACATGTTTGGTAAGCAACATGAGTGAGATGGTATAGATTATATCGGTAAGACATGTTTGGATATGAAATGTAAAAAGGAGTTGGGATGGAAAACCGAGGGACTGTCAACTCAGATAAGGGAGCCCCCATTCCTTCTTAACAAAGGAATACTGCCTCAGCAAATGGATAAGTGTTCTATGACCCTAGCTAAGAATATGCATGCCAAATTGTTAAATTCAATATGCAGAGCATGATTTGATTTTATTTCCATTATGGCAGATTGCTTGAGTAGGAATAGGGCCTACATGGCACACATCGGAAAGGGGTGTACACTTTCCTGATTTCAGATCATGAAAGGGTTTTTAATATTGATTACACCCTAGGGAGTGGACGCACTCCTAGTGTCTCAATAATTGATAGTGAATGATGTGAAATATGATTACAGTTTTAGAGCAATAACACTGATGAGTTTTCTTATATTTCTTGTGTTGTCAGGCTAAACAGATGCAGTCTGGTGTTGCTCACTAAATGGACAATGGCTTGGGCTCATCCTCCCTTCTACTGAAGAGCACAGAGAAGGAGACATTCCCGAGGGACTGAAGAGTAGAGAAGGAAGTGGTTTATTGTGTTGTATGGGGTAGTGGAATTAGAGCTCATTGCTGGAAATGAAACCTGGAAATGGTAATGGTAAAGTTCCAAGCCCAGTTAGCGTGAAGGTGTACTAGCTGGACGGTCTGATGAACCCAATTGTAGGTTGGCTTGACTATGTAGTTATTTGATGTTGTGAAAATTGTGGAAATTGTGGTTGGCTAGACATTAATTAATTGATGCCATTACTATTAGCTGGCTTAGCTGAGTATCCTGATAAACCCGATAGGGTATTAGCTTGATTGGCTACAGCCTGATAAACCCAATTGTATATTGGCTTGGCTGGACGGTCTAATAAACCCAATTGTAGGTTGGTTTGACTATTCTTGATATATATAAAAGGATGTTGTGAAACAAACTACATGTTGACCTAAAATCCAAGTCCATAGGCAATCCCACTGCTTGCAAATCGAAGCAGGTTCCTGTGGACCAGAGAAGAAACGCACAATACATATAAGTATTGGATTATTTTGCAATTTATTGCTTATGAATATACATGTGTATATGATTTGGATATGATATTCTAAGCTCTTGTTTAAGAGATAAAAACCATTGAGAATAAACTAAACATGTGAATCCATTCAATGTTTGAATATTGGTATCGCTGGGAGCGAGGACTATGAGAGCATCCTAGGGGTGCATGTGGACATGTGACTGTCCTGAAGAGCTCAGAATGAGCAGTAGTGAAAAAAGTGCTAGTGAGACTGTGAAGGTCCTAGCAGTTGAGACAAACCATGTGGGGAGGCCCCATGGTTGAGAGATCTAAAATAGACCGGAGACACTAAGTGTCATGACCAAGAGGGATTGGTCCAACATTCACGGTGAAGTGAAAGAGGCTGAGAGCATGAAAACCACAATGGTGGTGTGGGTTCCAGGATGGAACAAGACAAAGAGGGGAAAAACTCCTGCTGCTCTCTCTTTCCTTTTTGATTATATATATATATATACTTATGCATTGTGAAACAAAAGGTTGTTGAATGCATGCATGACTAAAAATAGAATGTGTGTGTTTGGTTAAAGTAAATTGTGAATGCTAGAATAGTTAATTCCTTGCCCAAGAATGGACATGAATGAGCTCATGTGCCTATTAGGAAGGCATGAAGAGAATGAAAGTCTCCTTGAAAAGACTTGGACTGTCATGCCAATTGGGCAATTAATTGACTGATTTTAATGCCTATATTATGCTTGGTCTAACAAAATTTCAATGATGCATTTCATAGGTGAGAAAAGTGAAATCCAATAGTGCACATTGATCATGGCAGCAGACCAGAAACTGTTGGTTTTGGCTGGAAGTCTCCTTCAAACAATTGCCAAGACCCAAGAGAATCTTGGAGAGATGCTCAAGATATAGAAAAGGAAGAATGAGATGAACCACCAGATTTTGCAAGACTCTAATTGTTTGCAAAAGGAGGTAAAAATCCTTTTGGGAGAAATCTGAAAAGGAAAGGAAAGTGGATCAATGATGGGACATTCGTCCAAGCGATCCATTAAGAAACGTTCCAAGGATGAAGACTCAAAGTAAATTGAGCAGCCAAGGAAATGTTGGAAATGAGGAGGAAATCATTACCGCCAGGACTGCCCAATGAGGGAACATAAAGAGGGTAGCAGCCACAAAGTTCCTAGACTTGGGGATGAGCCAAAAGCTGAGAACCAACAAGAGAAGCTTGTGGAATCCTAGGGGCTTGGTCCTGAAAGTTCAAGTAAATAATTGAACGTCAGACAGATCTGCAAAATTTCGAAGTTTTGGATGTGCAAATTGTATATGTATTCCTATATATTGGAACACCAAGGACAATGTTATTCCAAGGGGGAGGGGATTGTAATACCCTCAATTTTGACCCCGATTGCATTAAAAGGTGCATGATGTATATATTGTAATTAATCATGGTGTGGAGCTAAAGGAAAAATCCCCACCATCGATTTGGTTGTGTTATGTTTCGGCAATTGGGATCGTTGCCAATGGTATATCATGCTATCTGACACATAATAGTTTTGGCATCATGTAAATATGCACATTAATTAAAATGAACCTACAGCCAGCTACGACGGTACAACATTAATGAAAAGGGCATGATTTTCCTAAGGATAAGGGGGGGGGAGTGTTAAACCTTGGAACTATGGGGAATATCCATGTGTCAACCACGCATTTAAACTTCTGTTGTCTATTAGTTGGGGGTAGTTATTTCTGAGTAGTGGTGGGTGTGGTAGGGTTGTCAGTCCTTTCCCATGTTCCCACTCCACCAGCGAACTCTTCCTCTTCACATCGCTTGGACAGAGGGGCATTTTCTCCACTCTCCCATGACGAAATTTCTTGGGGGGGGATTCACGGTCATTGGGGGGTCTTTTTCCTATCCTCACACAGAGAACCATCCTCTCAAATTCTCACACATAAGAATTCTGCGTTGTTTTTCCTCATGCAGTGAGTTGGAGAAATCATGGCTGTCACTCAGGATTTTTGTGTGCTGGTGCCATTCATGCTCGGGGCTGTGCGCCTGTGTGTTCCATACTAATTTTGGTGGTAGGTGTATTTTTCCTTGCCAATTTGTGGCCGTGTATGTTGCCGATTTGTGGCCGTGTATGTTGCCGATTGTGGCCTTGAAGAACCAGCCATTGATCAGTATAGTACAATAATCAAACTTTGCACATGACTGCAAATACAGATAGCAGTCCTGGATACATAAGAGTACAATGGCCGTGAATAGGCATGATATGCAAACTGTGACATGTGTGGTCATCACCACATACAATATACAATAGATTATAATATTCATGATGAAGATATACAAAGGACCAAGATCTCCATGATGGCTGAAGATATCTGGCATACACTAGAATTAAGTCATGAGAGCTGAAATCTCATGAACACTGGCACGATCAAGGAGGTAGCATATAAGAAATGCCACTAGTCTAGAAAGTCTTTTACACAAACCGCTATGATTACATTTCCTACTATGTGAATAAAGGTGTCGAGGTCGAACATAGTAGTCCATCATCTGATTACCAGTCATTGATGTATACCATTAACAAACGCGAGATCACCCACCAATAATGAAAATGGGAATCAAGGTACTAGAGTGTAATATCACAAGTGTGAATAAATGTGTTGAGGTAAAACACTTAAAATAATCCATCGATCAGGGGACATTGATGTATTCCCAAAACTGTCGACGACAAGAGAACCTACCATTGATGACTTTAAGTCTCAAGGTACTCAAATGACTCTAGAATCCTATCCCAGAATAAATGATTTAAAGTCAATGGGATGGAATTTGATGGAAAGAGGGCATTAAGGCATCCCTCATCAACCAACATGAGGTACTCATCAATGTTGTATAATGTGGAAGGACTCAAACAATATGTGCACGAACCAGTAATAGTACCGGGAATGGCCGACATGCGAATTCAAGACAACTGAAGAATGGTCGACTCAGGATTCAAATTCCTTCGAACAAGAGCATAAACGTGAATGGTGACTCAATGTAGGTAGCATAGACTCAATATACAAAACTAGGACATGTTTGTGATTCATGAGGCATCGACAGAGGCTCCCTAGGGATTGGAAGCTTAACCAGTCGATGGAACTAAACTCAGAGATACGAGTACAGCTCCTAAAGTCAAACTACTAACCCAACCAATGGATGTAATATACAATGCTCTATTTGAAGGCAACACAACTCGACTACTGCCAAAGATAACATCTTTTCCTATCCGGCTTTTGGTTTTTTGATTTTTTTCGACTTTTTCAGATATTTTGAAAATCTTGAAAAATAATAATAGTGATTTATAGTTACAAATCTATGAGGAGACGAGTGTAAATGGGAAAACAATCTAGTTCCAAGAAGTGGAACATACCTATGCTCAATGCAAGGAAACATGTGCAAGATAACGACACTTAGGGGAAAGTCCCATCTCGGTAAAAAAATGGGGAATCAAGCTGCAAAAGATATATAAAACGACTCTGCTTAGCTAGACATGAGACAAGCTTGGGCTATATGGTTGATAATCAGAGTCAGGGAATCCAGCTTAAGACTCAAAAAGGCAGGAAAAACTCATGATAATTCAATTACAACTTGACATATACAGGGGAATCCTAGGGAAAAAGGACAGCATAAAGGTCAAGAGGAGTATGAAGCTCTTGCTCAAAGTCATGGCAGTACTATACAAAGGACTCCTACACCCTAAATGAAAAATGTCGGCATGGGAACCAAATGAAAAACATGATCTAACTAAGGTACCCATGTATGGTAAAGATATACCATTCACAACATGCCACTTCTAAAAATAGCAAGAAGGGTTTGTGACAAGATGGAATGGGTTCATACCCAAGGTTAAAATGAAATGGTCATAAGGTCATGCAAAATGCAAACAGATGTGAAACCTAACCTATATGCCAATTTAGACATCATACCTGCAGTAGGCACGAACAGTATCAAAGCCAAAGTCAAACCACACTCCAAATATACTCATACATAATCAAATTATTTCAAACGGTATAAAATGGTCAAAAACTATAGAAAGTGGGTAAAAATTCCAAATTTTTTCTATAAATAGTAAAAAAAATTAAAAATTTTCATATCATTTGAAATTTTTACCCAAAATAGTGTATTTGAGCTCGAAACTTCTGAAGCGAATTATGGGAGCATCATCGAATGGAATCTCTTCTTGTTTGATCCAGGTAGATTCTCATGCCCTCCTCTTCCTATTTCATGCAAAGTTTTTGAATTTTCATGGTCCAATTAATTTTTTAAGCCATCATAATTGTGTGTTTTGGTCCACGCAGAAATTGGGGTTTTTTTTGCATATAGGGCTCACCATACGCGTAAAAAGAACCCAAACCCATGTACATATGCAGTTGTTTTGAGAACAGTCACGTATAGGGCTGCAAACAAGGTTTTGAGAAGCAATAACTGATCAAAATTTTGGTTTTTTATGTAGGATGGTGTTAGACTCGAGGGAAAAAGAGCATGGTGATGTGGAGGAGGCAGTGCAAGGTGATCTTATGGCCCAACAAGCATTACAGGCATGTGTTTTATACAAGTTTTGGTGTCTTGGCAGCCTGAGGTCCAAACCAAGACTACTCCAGCTGCTAGTAGATTACTAGGATCCAGAATCTAAGACATTTTAGATTGACAAGATGTCGCTCAACATTGAGTTTGAGGACATATACTTTATCATTGGTTTGTCCTGACGAGGAGAGATGGTGAATCTCTGATCTCATGGGTTGGGAGGAAGGTTGACTATTGACAAGTACATAGCTGTGTACTACTTTCTAGAGATGAAAAAGTTTGGGAGTCAAATACCGACAAACTCTATCCAGATTCTAGGACTGAAGGCCATACTATTGGCATTAGGTAGGATTGCAGGGTTAGCTTCACTCCACCAAGCCTCACAGCCAATGATGTTCTATGTGGTGGAGTGTATGAGACCTACAGTGTATGACTTGAGCATAACATTGTTGAGCAACATGAAATAGTAGCTCACTGACTGCAAGATGGGCATGGTGCAGAAATTTGGGTTCGGCAGCATACTGAGCATGTTCTTCTTTGAGCGAGTACGAGGGCTAAGCCCTAGAGTGGACATTGTTCCACATGGAGTTCAGGATCCATCCCAATGATGTTGGGCAAATGGTATGCACAAACTGGGTGGAGGTAGGGTGGCTAACCCCTACCCATCAGACTTCTTTCCATGGAGGCAGAGATAGATCGTCGCCGTAGATTACTACCCCTATGCAGGGATAGACTTCTGTGGAGATCCGGATATGCTGCTACCACCAGGAACAACTTATGGTGACATAGGTAATGAATCCCAAACCCACTTCTTATGTTTTTGAATTATTTAATTTTTTTTGTGTTTTTTGATATATTGACTCAAAAGACATATTTTTTGTGTGACGACACATAGTGACAATCTGTCATGTGTATGCAGATGTAGGACCACGATAGCCAGAAAGCTTCCCTTGTCATTAATAGAGGGGAAGAGGAGATGATATCATGGGTTTGGATATAGAGCGGATGCTCCAAAGTATTCACACAAATTTCGTATGCTTGACACACGGTGTACCCATGGCGCAATTCTAGGAATTTCCTGAGGCCATGCAGCATCAGGTGGTTGGTGTTCCACGAGCATGGGTTCGACTCTTTCGATGTCTAGCTAGAGACATAGTGCTATATCATGATTAGAACCCCCCTCCTCCTTAGGCTTAGAGACCTAAGTGTGTTCATTTTTGTATGACCGTGTATTATATTTTGGTGGCTCGGAAGCCCCAATTTTGTATGACACTTATGTATTAGGATGTCACTTTTTTGGATATTAATGAAATTTTTTTATGACGATCAATTTTATTTATATTTACATGTGTGAAAAATGTATGTTTGTGATATGCTTCTGGTCTATGAAACAAATGCCAATCTAACACATAGTTAGCATATGAGTCAGCAACTTGATTAAAAACTCTTGGAACATGAATGTATGTTATAATCTCAAATTGTCGTTCTAACAATCTCACATGTAAGAATCTTCGTAATAATGTCAGATCCCTAATATAATACAAGCCATTAAGCTGTGAAACCACTAATTGGAAATCAAGACGTATCTCAAGAGAATGAACACCAAGTGAAATGGAATCATGCAATAACTCAATAACAACACTATATTCAACAGCATTGTTCGAAGAAGGTCGTAAACATATGCCTCCTGAAGACAATATTTGACACGTAGGAGCATAAATCACAAAAGCAACTGAAACTGAGTTTTGAGTGTGGCGGCTAGCACCATCAGTGAATCATATGTACATGGAAGACTCCATCGACATCTACCATAAGAGACAAATGCTAATCAACAAACCCAATTAGCATAAGAAAAACTAACTATGTAAATGGAAAAAACTATACAACAATACACAACAATCAACTTTGGCTGAAGATCATGCATAGTATTTTTTGAGATAGAGTCCATTTCTAGGCTTGGCCAAGGCCATCCCTTCATAATTAACCAACTCATAAGCACCTTTCTCTACCATTTAACCATGGAAGGACCATGCCACATGGGATTAAATTTCCCTGCCCCCAAGGGTTCCTTAGCTTCATCCCACCAAAGGACCAAGTCACCTTCATTAAACCTCCTTGGATGGATAGAATTATCATATTGGACCTTGACGCGATGCTTGTTAACCTCTAGAGCCACTAAGGCATCTCGGCACTGCTCATCAAGCTGCTCTAAGTGGACCAAACGTTCTTCCAACATAGAAGTGTCTGGTAAAAGCTCTACAACTATCTTCAGAGAAGAGATTTTGCATTCAACCGGTAAAAATGACTCCACCCCATGCACAAGCTGATATGGAGAGAAATCGGTGGTAGTATTAACCATGGTTCTATAGGCCCATAAAGCAGGATACAACATAATATTCCAATTGGTCTTGCTTCATGTGATGGTTTGCTGGAGAATAGACTTAAGTGATTTATTCACTGCTTCAACCTATCCATTCGCCTGAGGGTAATAAGAAGATGAATGTTCCTGCTTATACCCTGACTTGGAATCCAACTCTTCCATCATTTTATTCTGATAGTGCCTACCATGGTAAGTGACAAGATCTTTCAGAATACCAAACCAAGTGATAATTTGGTTGAACATGAAATGGGCGATTGTCTCACTGTCGAATTTAATTGTGGGAATAGACTCTGCCCATTTCATGAAATAATCGACAGCCGCTATAATGTGATGATGCCTCCAATATGAAGCTGGGTTGCAATCTATAAAGTCAAGCCCCCACTTGGTGAAGGGACTGGCGGTGACAATAGGATGTAATGGGGCTAGATGCGAGCGCATATTGCATGCAAACACCTAGCAAGGGTGGCACTTCTTGACCAGATTAACGCAATCTTTGAAGATGGATGGCCAGAAATATCATTCTCTCAAGATTTTTTGGGCTGTAGAAAGCCTAGATAAATGAGCACCACACGCCTCTCCATGGAAATCATTTAGCACAACCTCAGCCTCATCATGGGTTAAACAACGACGCAGAATGGAATCTACCCCATGGCGGTACAAAGTGTTATCCACTATAAGGTATTTCTTAGATACATGACGTAATCATCGTCGCTCATCCCATGAAAGGTGAGTAGGGACTTTCAACATTTTCAAATATATGATGATATCCCTGTACCACGGGTCCAAAGTTGAGATAAGGAAAATATTCTCATCGACAAACGTATCCTCATAAACTTCCTCCTCCAAACTTGGAAAATCGGATATGAGCTCCGCAAAGATCAAATATTTTTCCGATTTTTCCGAAACAAACTCGAGATCAAACTCTTGCAAAATGATAATCCATTTATTGTATTTCCCCCTATCATCCTTCTAGTGAGGATGAACTAAAATGGATTGATATGAGCTACGACCAAAGTTTGGCAAACAAGAATGTAATGCCTCAAACGTCGGACCACATGAACGGTGGCTAAGGCAAGCTTCTCCACATGGGAATAATGGATTTTTGCATCAATAAGGTTCTGGCTTAAATAATATATGACATGTTCATGGAGCTCCTCATCCTCCTGAACCAAAACCATACCAATCGTCTCCATGGACACAGCCACATAAATCAAGAAATCACGGCTATAGTCAGGCGGACTAAGCACGGGGGCCGTTTCTAAGGCTCGCTTAAGAGCATCAAAGGACTCATGGGCTCAGTCATCCCAGTAAAAAGGAGCATCCTTCTTCAAAAGACGCATAAAACCTTTAGTCAAATTGGCAAAATTAACCACAAATCTCCACAAGAAGTTTGACATGCCTTGCAAACACTGAATATGTCTAATATTATGCGGGGGAGACAATTGAATTATTGCCTCAACCTTTAAGGGATCGACTCTTATACCCTCCTTGGACATGACGAATCCTAGCAAGCGACCAACTGTCACACGAAAGATGCACTTATGAGGATTTAAATGAACCTGGTAATGATGACATATTTCGAATACTAATCTCAAATGATATGGATGACGCAACCTCAGACGAGAGTGAACAGTGAGATCATCCAAATACACTTCAATAATCGTTTTGAGATCGTGAAAAATTAAGGTCATAGCCCTCTAAAATGTAGCTCCGGTGTTTTTAAGGCCGAAAGGCATCTTCTGATATGCAAAAGTACCCCAAGGAAAAATAAATGAGGTCTTATGTTGATCCTCGGGATTAATCTGAATCTAATTATATCTTGAAAAATTGTCCATAAAGGAAAATACCTCACTCCCAGCACACTCATCCAAAATATGATCAATAAATGGTGTGGGGAAATTATCCTTGGGACATGCACAATTTAAGTCATGGAAATTAGTGCATATACGGATCTCTCCCTGATTATTATCTACCGGAATGGGATTTGAAACCCACTCCATCAAGGGAATGGGATAGATAAAATCAGCTTTAATTTTTTTTTCTATCTCAGCCTTAATGGTGGGTACTTTTATAGGATTCACAGCATGCATAGGTTGTCAAACCAGCTTCGCATCCGGATAAGTTTTGATCTCATGTTCGACAATATGAGGGTCGATACCTAGAATCTCATCGTATGACCATGAAAAGATGTGATGGAACTCTTTAAATAGCACGGTATACTCCTTGATCTCATCAGGGGAACAATCTGCCCCAATGTAGACATTCTCAACCTTGCCAGGATCGCGAGAAATATTGATAGGAATAGTTGGTTATAAATTTTCCATGTTCCCATCAGCCATCTAACTAGGAGAGCTAAATGAAACCACGGGCCTAACAATATTCTCACTAAGAATCTACCTAAATTCATCACGCTCCACACAGTCGAGCTCAGGAAGAAAATATGATCGATGATGCAACTCTTCCCAAGGTGGCTCAACCCCAAACATGGCCTTAATAATGGCTTCATCCAATGGAAAAACATCATCAAGGAAATCATGTGCATGATATGAATCAACTGCCCATGCAGGAAGCACATATGGGTCCTCCTCCTCCATCCGCAAAGATGAAGGATTGGTATTTTCAACTTGATCAAGATTCGCTTGATATGCTATCATCGTTGGAGGAAACGGCATGTCCGTTTCAATACGTCCAACTGAAGAACTTGGTGAAGGAAGGATCCAAGGGTCCTTCATATGTGTAGTGCAAAAAGACACTGAATTCAATAAGGATGAATCCCCACCAAAACTAGACCCAATCATAATCATGGGCGCATGACAACTAAAGGTTCCCATAAGAGAAGAATACATACCCATGCCCACACTCCCAGTTTCTGGCTGAGAGTGATCGATAATCGGGATAGAAGCTCTCGATGATGCATTGACACACGAATTTCAGAATGACATCTGATCAATTGTAACAATATTCCCATTAAACAAAAAGCACATCACTCGAACAAGGGAGGAAGCTACGGCTTGCATACTATACATCCAATTCTGACCTAGTAAAACATTGTAGTCAAGGGGTGCATCAACCACCTTGACCTCGATCGAAACGATCTTCCCTACCAATAAGAATTTTAAAGAAGGAATAATTTTGTGCGGCTGAAATGATCTACCATCGAAATCTGTCAACATGGTAGTGGATTGAGACAACTCAGGAGAACCTAAGCCCTTCCAACATGACAAAGACATCACACAAGCAGCAATGCCTTCATCAATGACAATGCATTTGATGGTCTTATTAAGACACTCTACATGAATCAAAAGAGACACGTAGTAAGGCAAACAAGGCTATACTCCCATGGTTTCAAATTTAATAATGGAAGAAGAGCTATCGTCACTAACCCCAATAGAGGACAAAAAATCCTTCCTCTATGGAGGACAAGTCTGAAGCACTTCAAGCGCAGACTTTACATAAGGATTCTGTCCCAAATTCTCGACAATTGAATAGTTCTGTGTGGCTCGAGCATTATAATTGTACCCTGAATGATTTAATACTCCCTTAGGATTGTGAGGCAGAGCTTCAGGTTTATTATTAGTTTTTTTGATACGCAAAGGGTTCTCAGGTGGAGAGGGTTCTTTCCCAAGGTCCAGTTGTGACAAACCATAATCTTTCATACGAGTCACAACCTTAGCAGCACTCATCATGTTAATGCATCCATGACCACTATTGGATTCTGGTGGATTTTGATTTCCATCCAACACACAATTAGGATCAATGGTCCTCGAGTTCATATTTTGATTGTTGGGTAAAGGATTCATTAACACAGCTAGACCCTGTGCTATGAACCTTGATGCATCTTCCATACGAGGGCACAAGTATGTGAGGTTGTCGTCCTTACACAACTTACAAGGAAACTTCACCTTACGTTTAGTGTGCTTGTCCCCCCCAGCATTAAGAGTATTCTTTTCATTATTATTATCATTTTTCATTCTTATTCCCACCCTTACGGTTATTTTTCCCTTTTTTCTTATTCCTTCAAGGCTGCTGGTTGCCCTTTGGGTCCGACGATTGCACAGAAAGTACACTCGTCGATTCGGTAGGTTGAGACAAAGCCGTGGCTTGTCCTGATGTTGACTAGTTAATCGACAATTGGCTCACTTGTTTCACAATAGAATCTATAAGTTTGGTACCTATAGAGCCCACAATTCCATCAGCATGTGGTCCAGGCTTGACCTTGGGATCGAAACTAGATCGCAGAGAATTAGGTATAATATCATACAAAAGTTTGGATTGAGCGTAGATAAAATCCAAATCTTGTGACCTAAAGATTGCTTGCTCCTCATTTTGAACTCTATATGTAGAAACATCCTTTGTGATGTAAGATAACAACGATTTGAGGAACCATTCAGGGAGAAATTCTTGTGGTATAAAGGATTTAATTAACCACTTCCATCTATGCCACACTTGAATGTGATCCAAAATGTGTGTGGCTTTATCTTGCCGAAAGGTCGACAAGAGTTCGGTATCAATATCGTAATGTACGGGTAGTTGAAAGTGGTTGAGGAAATTCATGGAAAGGTCATCAAATAAAGCGTATACCCCCCTCAGTAACTCTATATACCATTTTGTCGCAGGCCCCATGAGGGTGCATTGAAATAACCTCAAACAGATTGAATCGTCATGTAAGGAATTGGAAGACCACCAAAGGTGAAAAGTGGTGACATGCTCACTAGGATCTTCTCCAACCTTAACCTCGAATTGTTAAATTTTCATATGCTTAGCTGAAACATTAGTGTTTCATTTCATTTTCATAACAAAAGCATATAAATAGGATCTCTGAAAGAAACAATATCACAAGAACAACATAGATTTATCCTGGGAAAACCCTAAAGGGAAAAACCTAGCAAAAGCTTCCTCAATATAGATGCCCCAAAAAGTTAAAAGGTAAAACCAACAAGGAGATCAAAAACCTGATCCTCCTCCTTCTCCAGCTACTTCTCTCCTTCACTAGTGCGCTACACAAGTGAGTGTGTGTGCTCCAAATGAGGGGAGCTACACCTCTATTTATATTCATCCATTCACTTAAGTTAACTCATATGACATGTAGGATCGAGTTAATCATGTAGTCTCGAGTTACACATGTAGGCTCAAGTAACCACACTGGGGTGCTAATGACCCACCTTTACAATTAAATGGGACTACCTCATGACTCTTATTAGTTCTTCCGATTATAAGCATCAGGGTACAAAGTAATACAAGTGGTTCTCCTGGTAGGACCATCGGGGACCACAAAAAGATACATATAGAATATTCTTTGAATTTACAATATTTCAACACTCCCCCTTAACGAGAAGGGTATTATACAACAACATCATAAAAAACAATAGTAGGAGAGGACATCATCAACATCATCAAGGTAACACATCTATAAATCATTGGAAGCTTTTCAATATTATGTAGTCTTCGATCTTCAGTCTTCATCATCATTAATACTTTGACTGCTTCGATTAGCAACATCTTCAGCACTTTGACCTTTCGATCAGCAACATCATCTTCAGCACTTTGACCTCTCGATCAACAACATCATCTTCAGCACTTTTACCTTTCGATCAACAACATCATCTTCAGCACTTTGACCTTTCAATCAGCAACATCATCTTTAGCACTTTGACCTTTCGATCAGCAACATCATCTTCAGCACTTTGATCTTTTGATCAGCAACAACATCATCATCATACTCTGATCTTTTGATCAGAAACATCATCATCATCATTATCATAAAAACATCAACATCGTCATCATCAAGACATCAACATCATCATCATCAAGACATCAACATCATCAAAACATCAACATCATCATCATCAACATGATCCTTCCTTTCAGAATTACGGGATCAACATGTCTGTGGTACTCAAACAATCCTTCCTTTTGGAATTACGGGATTTAGGTCTTTACGAAGTTACTAACGATCCTTCCTTTCGGAATTACAGGATCAACACATCTGTGGAGCTCGGACGATCCTTCCTTTCAAAATTACGGGATCAAGTCCTTACGGAGCTACTAACGATCCTTCCTTTCGGAACTATGGGATTTAGGTCTTTACGGAGTTACTAATGATCCCTCCTTTCGGAATTACAGGATCAACACATTTGTGGAAATTAGACAATCCTTCCTATTGGAATTACGGGATCAACACATCTATGGAACTCAGATAATCCTTCCTGTTGGAATTACGGGATCAAGTCTTTACGTAGCTACCAACGATCCTTCCTTTCGGAATTACAGGATTTAGGTCTTTACAGAGTTACTAATGATCCTTCCTTTCGGAATTACAGGATCAACACATCTGTGGAACTTAGACAATCCTTCCTGTTGGAATTAAGGGATCAAGTCAATGATCCTTCCTTTCGGAATTATGTGATTTAGGTCTTTACGGAGTTACTAATGATACTTCCTTTCAAAATGACAGGATCAACACATCTGTGGAACTCAGAAAATCCTTCCTCTAGGAATTACGGGATCAACACATGTTCTCAAGTACCGAAGTCATTGGATCTATTCTGAACTGAGGTTCAAGGATGATACAATCCTACCACATTCTTGATGAAGTTTACTAGATCACTTCTGAACACATGTCCCAGAATGATACAATCCCTCTTCATTCTCAAGGACCGATGTCTCTGGATCACTTTAGGGCAAGTGCCCAGGGATGATACAATCCCACTGCAACATCACTACTCCCCCTTTTAGGGAAGGTATTTCCAAACCACACCAAGCTTGTATTGAAAGTGTTTGAACTTTACTCAGGATAGAGGCTTTGTTAATACATCATCAAATTTTTCATTAGTACTCACATACTGGAGCTTCATGGCTCCTTTCTGCATCATATCTCGAATGTAGAAATACCTGATTTCTATGTGCTTTGATCTGTCATGGAACACAGGGTTCTCTGTCATCTTTATGCAACTTTGGTTGTCACATAGAATCATGGTAGTTTCCAACTCTAGGTTGAATAATCTTGACATCAGCTTTCGAAGCCATATGGCTTCACAACTAGCAGAACAAGCTGCTATATATTCTGCTTCAGATGTGCTTAGAGCAACACTAGACTGCTTTCTACTAAACCATGAAATCATAGCGGATCCCAGACTATAACATCCACCTGATGTGCTCTTTCTATATGAGATACTTCCAGCCCAATCTACAACTGTTTAGCCATACAATCTATACTCATGGACACCATCATAGTATAGACCAAGGTCTATAGTCCCTTTCAGATATCTCATCACATGTTTTGTAGCTACTAGGTGAACCTGTCTTGGTTGAACAAGATATTGACTTAAGGTGTTCAAAGCAAAACAAATGTCTGGTCTGGTATTTGTTAAGTACATCAATGACCCAATGAACTATCTATAATGAGTTGCATCCACCAACTCTGATGAGTCATCAACTAACAGCTTTAGGTTGGATTCCATGGGTGTGGCCATGGCTTTGCATTCCAACATATTGAATTTCTTCAATATCTCTATTGCATACTTTCCTTGGTTGAGAAAGATTCCTTCTGAAATTTGCCATACTTCCAGACCTAGAAAATAATGCATTAACCCAAGGTCTTTCATCTCAAACTCTTCTGCTGCTAGTTTCTTCTTGCTTTCCATGATCTGCTTCTTATTCCCTGTCAAGAATAAGTCATCCACATATAATAACAGGATGACAGGTTCATCTTCTAAAACCTTGAGATAAAGGTTAGGATCAACTTTACTCTTGGTAAAGCCCATAGTTGACAGAAAACTATCTATCCTTTCATACCAAGCTCGAGGGGCTTGTTTAAGACCATACAAGGCTTTCTTCAATTTGCATATGTGAGTATGTCTATCTTTAACTTCAAATCCTTGTGGTTGATCTATGTATACTTCTTATTCAATCACACCATTCAGAAAAGCTGTTTTCACATCCATCTGGTGTAAGTCCCACTTCATCATGGATGCAAGTGCCATGATAGCTGTAATCAAAGTATACCATGCTACTGGGGAAAATGTTTCTTCATAATCAATTCCCTATTTCTGAGAGAAACCTATGGCCACAAATTTGGCTTTATACTTCTCGATAATTTGTAGTTTGTAGGTTCTTGATCTACAAGATCACACATCAAGGCTACATAGTTGGAGAAAGCCTTAGGTTTCTTTCTTTCCCTTGTGGAGCCTTCAGGAGCCCCATATCTTTCTACCTCTCGTGTAATTTCTCTTGTCCAAGCAGGCTTTCTCTTTCTTGATATTTCCATCATAGGAGGTTCTTGAGGTTCTACCATGTCGTGTTCTTCAGGAGCTTCATCTTCAGGGAGACATGTAGTTTCTTCATTTCTGGGAAGTGTCTCTTCTTCGTATACTTCTTCATGTTGACACTTCCTAGATCTCTTGAGGGCTGCCTCTTCATCGAATGTTACATCTCGACTGATTTCCATATGATGAAATCCAAGAATGTAAATTCTGAATGCTTTGGATACTTCACAATATCCAACAAATATCCCCTTCTTTCCAGAAGGGTCTAACTTGGTTATTTTCTCTTTTGGCATATGAATATATACTGGACAACCAAAAATATTGAGGTGACTTACCTCAGGATTCTTTCCTGTGAACATTTCTTCTGGAGTCTTGAACCCAAGAGCACTATGAGATACTCTATTATGTACATACACATCAGTTCTTACTGTTTCTTCCCATAGATTCATTGGAAGATCTTTATCATATATCATTGTCTTCACTACCTCCATGATGGTTTTATTCTTTCTTTCCGCAACCCCATTCCGTTGAGGATTGTAGGGAGTGGTTAGTTCTTTCTTGATTTCGACATCTTTGCAGAAGGCCTCAAACTCTTTTGAGGTATATTCTCTCCCATTGTCTAAATGGAGTGTCTTTATTTTCTTTTTTGAAAGATTCTCTATCAAGGCTTTGAACTCCTTGAATTTCTCAAACACTTCACTCTTTGCTTTCAAGAAGTATATCCAAGTCTTTCTTGAAAAATCGTCAATAAAAGTGATGTAGTATTCAAAGCCACTTAAGGATGTAGAAGACATTGGACCACAGACATCTGAATGAATCAATTCCAACGTACCTTTTGTTTTAGTTTCACTTTTCGGAAATGGATTCTTGATGTTCATTCCCTTTGCACTTCTTTTGAAATTTCCTTCATGCTTGATCTTCATGTCTGGTAATCCCGTCACTGCTTTGTTCACATGAGGTAGAGCCTTGTAATTAATGTGGGAAATCCTTCTATGCTATAGTTCACTAGGGTCAGTGGACTCATGCACAAGGGATATTTATGAGTGCCCTTTGAGTTTATACAAGCCTCCTTCTTCTTCACCAATAATGATTGCATCTTCAATATTCTTTCCTTTGGGCCACATGAGTACTTGGCCATCTATGAAAGCAACTCTGAATCCTTTCTTATCTAGAGATGATATGGAAAGTAAATTATTCTTTGGACCAGGTACATATAATACATCTTTCATATTTAGAGGATTACCTGAATCAAGTTTGTATCTTGCTTCACCAACTCCTTTGATCGGATATTGATAGTCATCTCCTAGGGATACTTTCTGAGGAGAAATATTTTCTTCAAGTTTGGATAGAGTTTTCTTTTGTCCCATCATGTGCTTTGAAGCACCACTATCAATCAGCCAAGTATCTTCTCTAGGGGTTATAGATCCAGAGAGTGCAAAGAATAGCACATACTCTTCTGCATCTTCTTCTCTTGCTTGTTTTCTTTGAGGTCCTTCTTCTTCCTCTTCTTCATCTTCATCTTCTGCTAGATGAGCATGATGTATTTTGTTTTTGTTGATCCTCTTTATATAATATTTCCTCTTCATAGGACAATTTTGAGCAATGTGTCCTATCTTGTTACAATGAAAACATTCAAAATCAGAATAGTCTCTAATAAGAGGTATTTCTCTTACCCTTTGAATTCTTCTGGGAGGTTGAGACTCCTTGAAATTTATTCTCTTGAAATTTGATTGAACTCTTCTTATTTTGGTGTGAATGGCTAGGGCTTGATCATATTATTTTAGTAAGGCTTCTCTATTTGCCACTCTAGTCTCCTCTTGAATGCAGTCTTCCCATACAACATCAAACTTCATGCTTTATTTTCTGGCACACATCATCTGAATAAAGGACTCCCAGGGTCTAGTGAGACCATGGCGAGAAGTCATAACCATTTCATCTTCATCAAGATTATCTCCAATAACTTCTAGTTGCTCTTTGATCTGAGAAACCCTTGTGAAGTAGTCTTGGATGGATTATCCATAACTCATCTTGGTGGTCTTCAATTGAGCTCTTAGATTCATCTTCTTGTTGATGTTTCTTCCCTCAAACATTCTGGAAAGGGCATCATACATTTCTTTTGGAGTCTTCTTGGATGACACTTGAGGAATCAAGTGATCCTTGATGGAGTCAACAATAATCCTTTGTGCCCTAATCATATCCTTTCTGTGTTTCTCCTTGGCTTCAGCTTCTTCAGGTTCTGAAACTTCTTCTTTGACATACTTGTCAAGATCATTCTCTTTGAGAATGAGACCAATCCTGTATTTCCATGCTCAGAAATTCTCTATGCCTTCTAGCTTGTCCTAAAGCTTAGTGCTTGGGGCCATCTTGTTAGAAGATCACAAAAAAATTGAAATTTTGTGGAATGGGAAATTGACCTTACCAGAAGATGTGCTTGAATGAGGTGAGTTGACTGATGTTCTTGGATTCTGAAGATCTCAATTCTTCTCTTTTCAAATCAGTCTTGCAAGATTCAACTTCTACAGTTTTTCTGGTTCAGCAACTTTCTGGAGCAGCTGTCAAAAATAGGGTTTGACTTTTCTGGAGACTCACACATCCAAAAAACTTGATTCTAGGCTTAAAATATGCGCTCTAGGAGGGCGCAACTTTCTATGCAAGCAATTTTCTGAGACTCAAAATTTTTCCCGAAAACACTAATTTCTTCCGGGGAGAGAGAGAGAGGGCTATTTCACCTTGTGAAAGCTGTCCTGTTCAGGTTAGCTTTGATACCATGTTAAATTTTCATATGCTTAGCTAAAACATCAGTATTTCATTTCATTTTCATAACAAAAGCATATAAACAGGATCTTTGAAAGAAACAGTATCACAAGAACAACACAGATTTATCTTGGGAAAACCCTAAAGGGAAAAACCCAACAAAAGCTTCCTCAAAATAGATGCCCCAAAAAGGTAAAAGGTAAAACCAACAAGGATATCAAAAACCTGATCCTCCTCGTTCTCCAGCTACTTCTCTCCTTCACTAGTGGGCTACACAAGTGAGTGTGTGTGCTCCAAATGAGGAGCACTACACCTCTATTTATATTCATCCGTTCACTTAAGTTAACTCATCTGACATGTAGGCTCAAGTTAATCATGTAGGCTCGAGTTACACATGTAGGCTCAAGTAACCACACTGGGGTGCTAATGACCCACCTTTAAAATTAGAGGGGACTACCTCATGACTCTTATTAGTTCTTTCGATTAGAAGCATGAGGGTACAAAGTAATACAAGTGGTTCTCCCGGCAGGACCATCGGGGACCACAAAAAGATACATATAGAAAATTCTTTGAAGTTACAATATTTCAACAGGAACTTGGGAATGTCCGAAGGAAGCTTGTTAGGGACAGCCAGCCAGGCCGGGTTGTGAGATACCAGATCGTTCATCAGTCTCGACAAGTCATGTAAGTTTAATCTCATGAGGAAAGGGAGCCTAGGTTGAGTCGGTCTATGCCATGCTCCCTGATAGTGTTGGTTCATGTAAGCTTGATTGCAATAAATACCATGGCCTTGGCCATAATAACATCCTCCCATTTGACCCGTATAGGGATGCATGGAAGCATTGTGATGTGGGGTACCTTGATTATCACTAGTACAAAATGAGGAATTAGCTACTAGGTGACTAAAAATTCTAGTCACCATAGGTTTTTCAAGTGATTTACTACTAAATATGAGCAATTTTGATTGATCCAACTATAAACGACTAAAATTAACTACTAATTTAGTCACCAGTTAACAAATATGAGTAGATAATAAGTGACAGAATTAAAAATGACTAACATAAACGACTAATTTAGTCACGGCATAAAAAAATGACTACCTAGAAGAATATGAATTAGTCATTTATGTTAGTCATTTTTAATTGTGTCATGAAAAATTGCAAATTTGACAATGAAGTGTAAATTAAATTTTGTAAACTGTAACACCTTCTATTAGTAATATTGGTGCCATGCACCTCAATCTTTAGAGATCCACCAAATCAATTGCGCTAATTTTCTCTTGACCATCTTTATCCCTGCTACACCATTGAAGCAAACCTGACTAAGCGCGTTCCAAAGGAAAATTAGGTTCCTACGTCAATTACGAATTAGGTACTAGAACCAATACCCTATCAATACCTAGCTAGAAGAACCATATTAGTCGTACATCCCCTCAAGAACCGACCATTCGAATGCGCCTCCTCCACGTAGACTTACCAAATGCATCCAATGCATGGCAAAAAAAACACGTCCACTTTGGATATGTGGGCTGAAGGTATCATTCGACCCCTACTCCCCTTTTTTTCGCACTCGATACCCTATTTTTTTAGATGATAGGTCGGTTCAAGATCTCGTAGTGACCAGTCAGAGCGCTTCAAAGGTATGGTTCTTGTCGCTCCGATCATGTTCATCACTCCAATCGATAACCAGTTGTTATGTATTTTTACAGGTATCAATGCTGCCGGAGTTACTGCTTCAACTTTATATTCACAATTATCACCATTTCTAGCCTATGTGCTCATAACCATATGCATTTTGATCTTTCATCCTGGGAAAAGCATGGGAACCCTCCTATAATGCCACTATTTGCAAAGGTCACTGGTTTTTGGACGTTAACATTCCTCACACGCTCCAAAGGAAAACTGAAGCAGACATTAGAAGAAGTGATTAAACTTTGCAGGGAGGTTTACTTGTTGCAAATGTCATTGTAGAGTAGGGTTCGAACGATACTTTCAATCCATAGATCCGAAGTTGATGTGTTTTTTTTTCCATGCATTGGATGCATTTGGTAAGTTTACGTGGAGGCACATTCAAATGGTCGGTTCTCGAGGGGATGCAGGGCCCTCATATGTAGCTATCATCGGTCACCGTCTTGAAGAGTATTGATCATATTTTGGTACCGGTCAGAGTCAATGATTTGGCCGAGAAGTGGTGACTACGACTGGCTTCCGGGCCAAGTCGTCGACTCCGTAGACTACTCCATTTATAAAACTAAACAAATTATATGATAATTATTAAAAAAATATAATATATACCTAATTAACATAATTTATATAATAAAATAATAAAAATAAAACAAAAAAATCTATTCTGCCACCTAACTCTCCACCCACCTCTGTTAGGGCATGATGGCAGATTTTCCTGAACCCCATGGAGATTTTATCCTCTAATTCCATTAATGACTACTTAGCTCGTTGGTTCCAAATAGCCTATCCAAACTGCGATATCGTTGAGGAGATTGGTATGGATATTTACTGCAGTTGATGGTTTACAATTTCAGTATTACCATCGCTGCCAAGATAAAACAACATTGGAGAGAACCTGGAGGCTCGTGAAGAGATGGGCCACGAATTCTACAGCTCTAGAGTCAACATCTCCTTCTTTCCTT
This sequence comes from Pseudotsuga menziesii, assembly GCA_001517045.1. Taxonomy (NCBI): domain Eukaryota; kingdom Viridiplantae; phylum Streptophyta; class Pinopsida; order Pinales; family Pinaceae; genus Pseudotsuga; species Pseudotsuga menziesii. Next base: position 734,529 of record LPNX010364926.1, on the reverse strand, counting down.
ACAAAATCCCTGGTAATTTTCTAGGTTCAGTGTGAATTGATAATTTTTTCTTGATTATAATACTGAAAGTTTCTTGGTTTAGTGCGAATTGGTAATTTTTTCTTGAAGAGTAGGTAGCTAGGTTAAAATCACTGATAAGTTTCTTTTTACTGGCAATTTTTATCATTTATCCCAGGCATTGACATTGACCCTAGGAATCGAATCAATTCCCAACATCAACTCGTCTTGTGTGCTCGCTCGTCTATGCGGCAGGTTACTAGCTCATGGGTCTCAAGTTTTGTCGATCCAACCGACCAACCACAAATTGATATAGAACTGGAGCCCACAACTTTGCTTTCTTAATAGCCATGTCCCACCTAATACCCACCCCATTGAACCCCTCCATAGATGTCCTAGGTCCAAGTAGAATGACATCTGTAGAATGGACACTCCATGTTGAAAACACCATTTTTGTGAGGACAGTCCGGTACAATACATAGTTGCCACAAATATTGATTCCATGAGAGGGGTGCACTCCCTATTTACTATCCAAGTCATGTGGTACTAGTCTGTAATTCATCTTTGCTATTCAAGTTGACTGTGTGGTACTAGCTTGCAGCTGAGTGGTATGCAATTTGGGAGGTGTTGTAGACAATTTGAAGTTTGAGTAGCTTTCTTTAATGTTGTTTTCCCATATGTCTGGTCCCAGGGGTCCTCGAAAACTAAATAGCTTCTCCCACTTGAAATGTTAAAGGAAAATAAAAAGGTTATGTGAGGAACACTATTAGTAGAATATCTTCTTCTGCAAATTCAACTGTGAGGCCATAAACAGATACAGTTGGCAGTTGTGGCAAGTGATGAGACTATAATGCCAAGATCAGTTCCACACCGAATGATACTTGAAACATTTTATTGCTATCAGTCATCCCAAATGAATAATATTCTTACAATGATCTCATCAAAGAAGACATCCCTTGTAGATATTTTTCTCAATTAAAACTAACTGCAATCCAAAAAAGTTATGAAGCCCGACACAAAAATGTCCTTTCCTTCAAGGACATATTCCATCAGCATGATTCTCACTTTGCAGACTTATTTCTTCCATGTGGCTCTTTTGGAATATACGCATTCTTTAGGGTAAATTATGGTTCTCAGAATACCCTGTGTTATAATCATCCTGAGTTATGTATGTTTCTTCAACCATGCTTTCAAGCGTCCGTTTACATTCTTCGTTGTTCAATTCAAAGTCATGCCCATGGTAAACTAAGCTAGAGGAATAAATTGCTTTGGCCCAAATAGCATAAATTTTCAATAAAACCAAGAACATAATGCCACCCAAAAGGATTAAACTCAATACAATTGCAATAGAGATGCCAGCTACTGCTCTCTTTGTTAGTTGATCCCTTCTAGATCTTGAAGATTCCAATGAAACCTATGAGAAGGGAGCCAATAGCTTTCTGGAGAGTCCAGGATTTCCCACAAAAGAGATCCAATGCCATTTGGAAGCACTCAATGGCAACTGTCCTTGGAGGAAATTATTGGATAAGTTCAACTTAGCCAAGCTTCTAAGATCCCCAATCCCATCAGGAACTTGACCGCTAGGTTGATTATTGGAGAGATTGAGAAATTCAAGCATCATTAAATCCCAAAGTGAAAAAGGAATACTTCCAGACAAAAAATTACAACTCAAGTCTAGCATGACTTGTAGACCAATCTTTCCAATCTCCACTGGAATTGAGCTTGTCAAAGAATTGTATGAGATCCTCAAGTCATAAATTTTTTCACAATTTTTGATATAAGAAGGGATTAGTCCAAAAGATTTATTCTTCTACAATTAGAGAACATTCAAGGAAACAAGGTTCCCCAACTGCCTTGGTAAACTACCCCAAATCTTATTATTGTCAAGAGCAAGAGTGAGTAAACTGGTACAATTCCCAAGCCAGGATGTAATTGTTCCATTAAATTCATTGAAGGAGAGTTTTAGCTCTCCAAGCCCGCAAAAATCACCAAACCATCAAGGGATAGGTCTATAGAAATGATTATTATTCAGATCTAGATGACTCATATGTGTGCACTTAGCAAGATCTGCAAGTAACCCACCAGTGAGCTTATTCCAAGATAAGTACAATAGATTGAGCTCCAACATCTGGCCAATCTCTTTATGAATGCTGTTGTTCAAGCTATTCTTACCTAGTCAGAGACAGCTTAAACCTTTGGAATTAACCAATTGGGACGGGATTTCCCGTGAAAAACCTATTGTTTGTCAAGCCCAATGTTTTGAGAAAATTTGAACCACAAAGAGGAATTATGCTTCCATTCAATTTGTTGTTCCAGAAATTGACATTAGTCAAGTTTTTCAAATGAATCAGGTCTCTAAGAAGAAGTACTTCAAGGGAATTATTATATAGAACAATCATCTGCAAACCTTCAAGAATTACAAAAGATTGTGGTATTGTTCGAGACCTTATTACAAGGAGCTTAATTTTTTGATTTCTTATCCAATACTTTGCTTAACTCTTTGTCTTAAAAAAAATATAAATATAAATTTGTCTTCTTGAGTGGATTGCTTCCCCGATAGCTTAAACTCTTTACGCATTGTTTGTGTTTGTTTGGATAAATGTCCTAATTTTTTTTTCCATGAAGGTTAAGGTATATATACATTATATATGCTCTGATGGCTAGGAAGTGAAAGTTGTATGAGAAATCCACTAGCAATTGTCTTAATTTAGCAGTGGGTAGCTTTTTCAGATTGTTTTCCAATGGAATGGCCTGAACCAATCCATAGTGTCTAGTGTCTTACAGAGAGTGGCATCAATTGTGTGCCTTTGAGATACATGAGACCTGACGACAAGAAAACCTCACAACAAAATCTTGTAGAAGAGGAGATACCCATCATAGATATCTCCAGTCTCTATGATGAATGACGGAGAAAGACTACGGAGGAAATATCAGATGCTTATAGAGACTGGGGATGATTCCAACTGATAAACCATGGAGTTTCTCCAGAGCTTCTCATGGCCAGATGTGAGGTATCAAGAGATTTCTTTGATCTGCCATTAGAGGAGAAGCATAAGCACACAAATGATCCTCTAACTTATGTTGGATATGGAAGTCGAATTGGTGTACAGAAAGGTGCTATTATCAACTAGGGGGTTTACTTTTTCCACCATTTTTTGCCTCTTTCCATACGAGAGGAGCACAAATGGCCATCCAAACTAGAGGAATATAGGTGATGAAATAATAGTCAATGTGCCCCATTTTATTCAATGATGCAATTTCATGCTTTTATTTGGACTAATTAGTTTCATTAGCACACCTACATAGTTTGTGGTTGGATCTGGTTGATGGAGATTGAAAGATAGTTATAAAATGGAGCTGAAGCAAACGATACCCTAGGAAAATTTCACTACAAGCCTCCTAAAAAACCTCTTGTATTGCAACCTCATCTTGAATACAATAGGGCAGTTTTTCAAATTCAACTTTGGGACTGTAGATGTTGGCATGCATCCTACACAAAATCCATTATCCCTCTTATTCCAAGAGGATGAGCTCTCACCATTTTTTATTCGTAGATATCCAGGATGCAGCCAAATCCTCACATTAGTTATTAAAAAAAGCTTCATTGCTTCCCTGCATAGGCTAGTCTTCATATGACTTCTGTAATAGGGACAACATGTCTACAGAATTCCTTCATTCATATCCCTATACATCAGTCTCTGCAGGATCTGATTTTTCCAAATGTTGCTCAAAAATTGTCTGTAAAGTATGCACAATAAAATGTCAAAACAGTCCCTAATGTGCTGCCTTAGCTGCTGAGGTAGGCCAGCAAGCTCACACAAATTTGCATGGGTGGAAATAATGCCTCCAAATGCATGTGAATGCACTTTGAGGTGTAATATGACCTATGCCTACTATTCTTATGGTTACATCCAGAGCTTGAATAATCTTATTATTTTTTCCATTTTTAGCTTACGGACATTGTGTCACATACATGGAGTGAAAATTAACATTATCTCCTCGGGAATATCTGATTTTCCATGGACTGTATTGTAATAGTTTTGCACTAAAACAGTTTACTGCTAACATTCTACTCTGACATGATGAACTGTTATTTGGTGAGTTCATTATAGGTGAATTATTATTTTTTTTCGCAATTCTATGGGATGCATTATTAGGAAATTACATCCTGCAAAGTGGTAAATGATGCATGGAACTTTATGTAGAGCAGGTCCATCTTCTCTAGCTGATGTAGGTGGTGAACATAATGGACAACCATCAAATGGCCGGAGAGGGTTGTGCAAAATTGCATCATACAAGCCTTACTTCAATGTGGGCACCTATGTTGTGGTAGAAAGAATTATTGGTTCATTGTATCCATGCCAAGAAGACTTTATTGAAAAGATTTCCCATAATTCTGATATGTAACTTTAAGCAATGCTTCTATAAGATTCTGCAGTGAATGTAGATATTTTTTTGAATGATTAAAGTGTTTACAGACCAGTTCAATTAAAATGGATTTTTATATAGTTTTCTTTCTCTTATTTAAATGGTAATGATGGGTTTTCCCCCATAATTGTGTACGATTTCTAGGTATTGTCATCTTAGCATAAGGAGTCATGTATTTCAAAATTCCAGGTTTAAGGAGTTTTTTTCACCAAATTCTAGGTTAGCAAAGATCATTATTTTGTATGTTTTTAATGTCAACAACTCGAACAATATTTTGGTAGGCCAGTCTTTGCTCTTCAATACACCTAAATCAAACCTTTCAATAAACTGATTGTGAGTAGCTATCATCGATTTCATCCATTTTGTAGTTTGAAAAAAAAATACATATATTTTTCAGGTTCATACAATTTAGAAAGACATACATACCCACAGCTGAAGATTAGCATGTATTTGTAACTAGTGTACCATAGTATTTGTGTTTCCTTGCCAGTTAAGGATATGGATAGGGCCAAATTTCTATTATTCATTGTACCACCTACCCTGTACTATGGTTTCCTTGAAAAAAATAGTTGCTTCTGCTTCTTTTGATGCTTTCTAACTAATGATCGGCAATTGCTCTTCTAAATGACTATTACGCTTTCTTGTTTGGTATAATTATTATCATTGGATCCTGGAAAATTATTTCAAAATTAAGTATTTATTTGAATTTCCCTGAGCATTTTTAAAATGGCCTCCACAAATTTTGATCAATTTTGAGAGAACTCCCTCCAGAGTCTTCTCGAACAACGAACTGGATCCAAATGAACTGACTGTGCTTGACTGCGGTTGCTACTAAGGAACAATCTTGTGGGTGTGGGTATGGTGGGGTGAGATTTTGGGTTGGAACAATCTTTTGGTAGGCCAGTATTTTCTCTTCAATACACCTAAATCAACTGTTTGTGAGTAGCTATCACCGATTTCATCCATTTTGTAGTTTGAAAAAAAAATTGCATATATTCTTCAGGTTCATACAATTTAGAAAAGCATACATACCCACAGCTGAAGATTAGCATGTATTTGTAACTAGTGTACCGTAGTATTTTCCTTACCTTGCCAGTTAAGGATATGGATAGGGCCAAAGTTCCATTATTCATTGTACCACCTACCCTGCACCATGGTTTCCTTGAAAAAAACAGTTCCTTCTACTTCTTTGATGCTTTCTAACTAATGATTGGCAATTTCTCTTCTAAATGACTATTATGCTTTCTTGTTTGGTATAATTATTGTCATTGGATCCTAGAAAATTATTTCCAAATTAAGTATTTATTTGAATTTCCCTGATCCTTTTTAAAATGGCCTCCACAAATTTTGATCAGTTTTGAGAGAACTCACTCTGGAGTCTTCTTGAACAACTAACTGGCTCCAAATGAACTGACTGTGCTTGACTGTGGTTGCTGCTAAAGAAGCATCCTCTTCAGAATACAATCTATCCTGCTCTATACAGCTTATTGCTTGCTCATAAAAAATGACTCTGTGCCCTCCCTCTGCTCTTGGTATTGTCTGATAATCAGAAGGAGAAGGTACAAATGGCATACTTGAACTTGGGGTCAGGGAAGAATTTAATTTTTCACTGTCATGACTATTCTGGGAAACAACTGATGAACCCTGAGACATAGGCAAACGTATAGAGCCACTGGAGGCAGGCATTGTCAACCTGCTAGTTTCATCAATCTCCTCTAATACATGGCTCTTCCTCCTCTTTGTAGGTCTCTACTCAACATTCAACTGTCTATCAATTCCCATGCCACCTTTTTGGGCTTCCATATTATCATTAGTAAAGACAAAAGGAATAGTAGTTCCAATCATAGTAGAAGAAACAGAAGGAACTGAAGCTGTAGTCATTTTATGAGGCATAAAAAGTGGTACTGAACTCCTATCATTAAGGGTTTCATGAATAGGTTTGGAGACAACAAAGGGAGAAAATGACAATTCAGACTCAGATTTTGCTCGAGGAGTTACCCAGGGTAAAGATGGACTACAAGAAGTCCAATAAGTTGTTTTTCCCATTGCATACTTTCCAAGCTGTGGGGTTAGAGAAATATTCCTTGATGGAGTGATTTGGGGAGAATCCAGGTGAAGATTCCTTGCAACACTGGTTAATTGAACTCCCTCGTGAATGGGAGATGGCATATTTCATACAGGAGATGGAGAAATAAATGGATATGGTAAAATCATAATGGCTGATGGATTTTTCATGTGCCCAAACCTCCCCATATTAGGAGAAATTTCCAATCTAATCCTTGAAGAATGACTTTTTGTAGCTGCTAAATCAACTGAGCTCGTGCGCATAACTCTTGAATCAGACAAACTTGGAGAAGGACTCACAATCTTGTGGGTGTGAGTATGGTGGGGTGAGATTTTGGGTTGGAAAAATATTTTGGTAGGCCAGTCTTTGCTCTTCAATACACCTAAATCAAACCATTCAATAAACTATTTATGAGTAGCTATCACCGATTTCATCCATTTTGTAGTTTGAAAAAAAAATACATATATTCTTCAGGTTCATACAATTTAGAAAAACATACATACCCACAACTGAATATTAGCATGTATTTGTAACTAGTGTACCATAGTCTTTTCCTTTCCTTGCCAGTTAAGGATATGGATAGGGCCAAAGTTCCATTATTCATTGTACCACCTACACTGCACTATGGTTTCCTTGAAAAAAGAGTTGCTTCTGCTTCTTTTTATGCTTTCTAACTAATGATCGGCAATTGCTCTTCTAAATGACTATTATGCTTTCTTGTTTGGTATAATTATTTTCATTGGATCCTAGAAAATTATTTCCAAATTAAGTATTTATTTTAATTTCCCTAAGCCTTTTTAAAATGGCCTCCACAGATTTTGATCAATTTTGAGAGAACTCACTGTGGAGTCTTCTTGAACAACTAACTGGCTACAAATGAACTGACTGTGCTTGACTGCGGTTGCTGCTAAAGAAGCAGCCTCTTCAAAATACAATCTAGCCTGCTCTATACAACTTGTTGTTTGCTCAGAAAAAAATGACTCTGTGCCCTCCCTCTGCTCTTGGTATTGTCTGATAATAAGAAGGAGAAGGTACAAATGGCATACTTGAACTTGGGGTTAGGGAAGAATTTGATTTTCCACCATCATGACTATTCTAGGAAACAACCAATGAACCCTAACATAATACCACCTGAGATGTAGGAAAAGGTATAGAGCCACTGGAGGCAAGCATTGTCAACTTGCTAGTTTCATCAATCTCCTCTAATACATGGATCTTCCTCCTCTTTCTAGGTCTCTACTCAACACTCAACTATCTATCAATTCTCATGCCACCTTTTTGGGCTTCCATCTTATCATTAGTAACAACAAAAGGAATAGTAGTTCCAATCATAGTAGAAGAAAAAGAAGGAACCGGAGCTGTACTCATTTTATGAGGCACAAAAGGTGGTATTGAACTCCTATCATTAAGGGTTTCATGAATAGGTTTGGACACAACAAAGGGAGAAAATGACAATTCAGACTCAGATTTTTCTCGAGGAGTTACCTAGGGTAAAGATGGACTACAAGAAGTCCAATAAGTTGTTTTTCCCATTGCATACTTTCCAAGCTGTGGGGTTAGAGAAATATTCCTTGATGGAGTGATTTGGGGAGAATCCAGGTAAAGGTTCCTTGCAACACTGGTTAATTGAACTCCCTCGTAAATGGGAGTTGGAATATTCCATACAGGAGATGGAGAACTAAATGGATATGGTAAACTCATAATGGCTGATGGATTTTTCATGTGCCCAACCCTCCCCATATTAGGAGAAATTTCCAATTTAATCCTTGAAGAATGACTTTTTGCAGCTGCTAAATCAACTGACCTCGTGCCCATAACTCTTGCATCAGACAATCAAACATTTTTGGTCATTTGTTGGACATTAATAAATTATCTTATCTTTTCTCTAAACTCACTTCCTTCCGTAGATCAAACATCCTTTAAAGTTCATGAGCTTCTCCTCCACACACAGACTGCACTCTTGGACTCTTTTCACAACTGACATCCTCAATTTCCAAAACTATCCTCAAACACACTCTAATGAGGGGTAAAGAAAATACTAAGGATTTTGGCCAAATTACATAAGCATTGATATATGATTTAGCTATAGACTGAATCCACTCTTAAAAATTCAATGAGTAAATGCATTTTTGTAAAAAAACATTACAAAAATACAATGTGTCAAATCCCTTCCTAGTTGATGAGTCACTAGATTCTTTTAGACACATCTTTACCAAAGTGGTATACATTTTTAATCCCCCACCCTATAGTTTCCTTAGGATTAGCAATTCTCTTTCATCTCACAAAACAATTCCTGGCATTTCCTTCCTTTCTAAGATTTCCTAAGAAGCCTACCTCAAGTTTTTATGTACAACAACACCTCGGTTTCCCTACAACATGGATTATCTTCATCGAGATGTACACTTTTCTATAATATTCCAACTTCTAACCAACATAGTGAGGATATAAATTCCTTGATAGTGGATGAGACTTACTAGCTAGAAGAGGCATTAAAGTTACAATGTAAATTCCTCACAACAATGCATTCCTCACAACAATGCATTGTTTATGTTTTCTTAATGGGTGTGTTTAAAAGGGACCCTTCTAAATGATTATATTATTCAAGGTCCCTCTGCAATGATTTGACAGCCATAATTCTACATGCTTTTCCATTTGAAGTACTTAATATTGTTAGTTTTATCATTATGAAGCTATGATTTAGTGTTGCAAGTTAACTAGAAACTACTCATTGACAACCATAATTCTACATGCTTTTCCATCTGAAGTACTTAATCTTGTTAGTTTTATCATTATGAAGCTATGATTTAATGTTGCAAGTTAACTAGAAACTATGTTGGACTTCCATACTCCAAAGATTCTAGTCATCTCTCACAAATATTAAGTGGCCCATTTTATCATAGAAAGTCCGAGTGTTCCTGACCAGTGATATTGTATGTGAAAAATGCAAGCAACTTATTTAAGTTTGAAATTTAATGGATGAAACTATACTTTGGTTGGGCATGTATTCTTAGCTTCTAGGATTTTGGTTTCTATTTGTTTTTATTTTATTTTTTTAATTCTTCTTTTGTTATTTCCCAAAACGCAAGAAATAAAATATCGTACAGTCACATATTTCTGGCCAAAGGGAATTCTCATTTTCCATTCCTATACAGGAAAGAATGGCATATATGCCTTGCTCCCAACTTCAAGGGAATCATTGTCTTTCCTAAATATTACTATTCTAGCCCTCTTGGTCCATAAGAACATTATTCACTACCATAGGTTTTCTTCAAATGGAAATAATCACTTATGGGAATTTTAGCGAATACAAGTAGTTGAATAGTTATGGTTAAACAAAATCCTCATATAGGTATAAGATTTGCCATTCAGACGTAACCAAATGTAATATCCCTCCTAGAATATTGATTAACTTTTTCTCAATGTACTGTACACTAGAGTAGTTCACTGTTTCATGTCCACACTTTTAATTTCTATTTGATTACTCTTTTTGTTGAACCTAATTTGGACCACTGACTTTCATTGGCATGACCAGGGGTATTTGTTGATTTGTTGGTTGCTAGAGTGTGCTTGTTGATTCACTAATTTTCTCACGTAGTTAGGAAAATTTTCTTGTAGGATGCACTTCACCATTGATGGAAACCATTTGAGACAACTGGATAGCGTTAATAAGATTCTTACTTAATTATTTGTGGACATATTTCATGCTTTCATTTGATATAGGGTTCATCAAATAGTGAACACTCTCAACAATATCAAGAGGAAGAATTTTTGATATAATGGATTCCAATACTGAAACTTAGTTCATGTACACACATATACTGGTAGATTTCAAGTGAGTTTCAGTTCTGGGACTGTTGATGATTGTGTTCACACTTGATGGGATATACCAGAGAATACCCTACATCCTCAACTAGTTGGACAATTTGAAACACATTGAATATAACTTGGAAAATATGAATCCTATAGCAACTCGAATTTCAAACAATATTAAACCAGTGACCCAACACAAGTGAATTACAACATTAAATATTAAATTTAGGAGGGATAAGTTCAGACCTTCCTCACAGGAGAATGAGACCAACCAATAAAATCTGCAACTGACCACGATTTGCACTAAAGTGAAAGTATGAGGAGCTTGGTTCATTCATTAAATGTGACTCATAAAGTGACTAATCCCAACTTGTGATCATTTAGGGATAATAAACTCCTAGTTTCCTTGCATCGAAATAATTTCAGAGACCATTTATTGTGGTGAGAACATTCCTAGTCAATCTATTTTCTTTGATATGAGGCAAAAATCATAAGAAATCCAGATCCTAACCTTCAAATATTGGGAAGGAATAGACCTTTCCTTCTTCCTTTCCTGCCAAACATTTAACCAAAGAACCTTTCCTTCTTCCCTTCCTCATAAGGCTCAATGAATTGTTCCTCTAGATTTTCTTTATTATTTTCGTGTAATAAAAAATCTGGCATCCCTTCAATCTGAGTGTGTTTAAAATCTTGTCTCTATTGATGAGAAGATACATCCAAGGTGGAATTGTCCAGGCCTCTTTTCAGTCCTCGTGAATGGACACAAATATCCTCCTCGTTTATTCCCTGCCTCCATCCAGTTCTTGCTGCTAATAGACATTTTTTCTTCCTTCTCATTTGATGTACAATCTTCTGTTATTTTTATATTCAACGTCATAAAACCATAATGGGAAGCCTCTTGCACATTGTTCTCATATATTTTAAATGAGCATAAATCTGATAGTCCTTGCATTTCTGGAGAACAAATATATTCCTATGAAACCCTGTCCAGCTGCTTCTCCTGGCTACCACCATCACCTGCGTCCCATACAGAATCTGAGATTTGAGTGTCTACTTGACCAAAATCAATGCTTGCTTCATGCTGAGATTGAACAAAAGGATAAAAATCTCTCCTTTTAGGGGGCATTATCACCATGCTTTGATGCTTGCCTCTTTTCCCTTCTCTTCTATCCCGGGACTCCAAAATATGTCAGTGCTCATCCTTTCTGTATCCTCTACCCACAGGGAGTTCAACAACATTTCATCCTCAGACTTTTCTTCTCCTTCAGTTTGAAAACCCAAACCTTCATTTCTGCTATTCTTGTTTCCAACATTTACTTGTGGTATTGAATCTTTATTTGGTGCTAGGTTATACGGATAGGAACATGCCCCAATCATGGGAACATACTCAACATACTTATACTCTTTTCACAACTGACAGGTAAAACACTTCCAAATCTGCAAAATTCTTGGCCGTGGTAAATCAGAGTTGTAATCAGCAGTTGTTTATCTTGTCAAATTGTACCCATCATAATTCAGAGAGCCACATTTTAGCAGAAGGTGCCTGGAAGTGTTTGATACAGATCTTATCAAAGGATTTCCTCCAATGACTGATATAAGGGATTCACTGTTGTAGAGTACATCTATAATGCTTAACAGAATGTGAGTGTATTCCTAGATTCATATAATGGAGTCCAATACTGAAACTTAGTTCATGTACACACATATGCTGGCAGATTTCAAGTGAGTTTCAGTTCTGGGACTATTGATGATTGTGTTCACACTTGATGGGATATACCAAAGAATACCCTACGTCCTCAACGAGTTGGACAATTTGAAACACATTGAAGATAACTTGGAAAATATGAATCCTATAGAAACTCAACTTTCAAACAATATTCAACCAGCGACCCAACACAAGTGAATTACAACATTAAATATTAAATTTAAGAGGGATAAGTTCAGACCTTCCTCATAGGAGAATCAGACCAACCAATAAACTCTGCAACTAACCACGATTTGCACTGAAGAATGCAGTGAAAGTATGAGGATATTGGTGAATTCATTAAATGTGACTCATAAAGTGACTAATCCCAAATTATGATCACTTAGGGATAATAAACTCCTAGTTTCCTTGCATCAAAATAATTTCAGAGACCATTTATTGTGGTGAGAACATTCCTAGTCAATTTGTTTTTTTTGATATGATGCAAAAATCATAAGAAATCCAGCTCCTGACCTTCAAATATTGGGAAGGAATATACCTTTCCTTCTTCCTTTCCTGCCAAACATTTAACACAGGAACCTTTCCTTCTTCCTTTCCTGCCAAACATTTAACACAGGAACCTTTCCTTCTTCCTTTCCTCATAAAGATCAATGAATTGGTCCTCCACATTTTATTTTTTATTTTCATGTAATAAAAAATATGGCATCCCTTGAATCTGAGTGTGTTTAAAACTCTCTTGATGAGAATATACATCCAAGGTGGCATTGTCCAACCTCTTTTCAATCCTCGTGAATGGACACAAATATCCTCCTCGTTTACTCCCTGCCTCCATCCAGTTCTTGCTGCTAATAGACATTTTTTCTTCCTTCTCATTTGATGTACAATCTTCTGTTATTTTTATATTCAAGGTCATAAAACCATAATGGGAAGCCTCTTGCACATTGTTCTCATATCTTTTTAAATGAGCATAACTCTGATAGTCCTTGCATTTCTGGAGAAAGAATATCTTCCTGTGAAACCCTCTCCAGCTGCTTCTCCTGGCTACCACGATCACCTTCGTCCCATACAGAATCTGACATTTGAGTGTCTACTTGACCAAAAGCAATGCTTGCTTCATGTTGAGATTGAACAAAAGGATCAAAATATCTCCTTTTAGGGGGCATTATCACTGTTCTTTGATGCTTGCCTCTTTCCCCTTCTCTTCTATCCCGGGACTCCAAAACGTTGCCAGTGCTCATCCTTTCTGTCTCCTCTACCCACGGAGAGTTCAACAACATTTCATCCTTAGATTTTTCTGCTTCTTTGGTTTGAAAACCCAAACCTTCATTTCCGCTATTCTTGTTTCCAACATGTACTTGTGGTATTGAATCTTTATTTGGTGCTAGGTTATAAGCATAGGAACAGGCCCCAACCATGGGAACATACTCAACATACTTGTACTCTTTTCACAACTGACATGAACAGGTAAAACACTTCCAAATCTACAAACTTCTTCGCCATGGTAAATCGGAGTTGTAATCAACAGTTGTTTATATTGTCAAATTGTACCCAACATAAGTCAGAGAGACACATTTTAGCAAAAGGTGCCTGGAAGTGTTTGATGCAGATCTTATCCAAGGATTCCCTCCAATGACTGATATAAGGGATTCATTGTTGTAGCGTACATCTATAATGCTTAACAGAATGTGAGTGTATGCCTAGATTCATATAATGGATTACAATACTGAAACTTAGTTCATGTACACACATATGCTGGAAGATTTCAAGTGAGTTTCAGTTTTGGGACTGTTGATGATTATGTTCACACTTTATTGGATATACCAGAGAATACCCTATGTTCTCAACTAGTCGGACAATTTGAAACACATTGAATATAACTTGGAAAATATTAATCCTATAGCAACTTGAATTTCAAACAATATTCAACCAGTGACCCAACACAAGTGAATTACAACGTTAAATATTAAATTTAGGAGGGATAAGTTCATACGTTCCTCACAGGAGAATCAGACCAAAAAATAAACTCTGCAACTGACCACGATTTGCACTGAAGAATTTAGTGAAAGTATGAGGATATTGGTGAATTCATTAAATGTGACTCATAAAGTGACTAATCCCAACTTGTGATCACTTAGGGATAATAAAATCCTAGTTTCCTTGCATTGAAATAATTTCAGAGACCATTTATTGTGGTGAGAACATTCCTAGTTAATATGTTTTCTTTGATATGATGCAAAAATCATAAGAATTCCAAATCCTAACCTTCAAATATTGGGAAGGAATAGACCTTTCCTTATTCCTTTCCTTCCAAACATTTAACACAGGAACCTTTCCTTCTTCCTTTCCTCATAAGGCTCAATGAATTGTTCCTCCACATTTTCTTTCTTATTTTCATGTAATAAAAAATCTGGCATCCCTTGAATCTAAGTGTGTTTAAAATCTTTTCTCTCTTGATGAGAAGATACATCCAAGGTGGCATTGTCCAACCTCTTTTCAATCCTCGTGAATGGACACAAATGTCCTCCTAGTTTATTCCCTGCTTCCATCCAGTTCTTGCTGCTAATAGACATTTTTTCTTCCTTCTCATTTGATGTACAATATTCTTTTATTTTTATATTCAACGTCATAAAACCATAATGGGAAGCCTCTTGCACATTGTTCTCATCTCTTTTAAACAAGCATAACTCTGAAAGCCCTTGCATTTCTAGAGAAAGAATATCTTCTTGTGAAACACTGTCCAGCTGCTTCTCCTGGCTACCACCATCACCTTCGTCCCATACAGAATCTGACATTTGAGTGTCTACTTGACCAAAATAAATGCTTGCATCATGCTGATATTGAACAAAAGGATCAAAATCTCTCGTTTCAGGGGGTATTATCACCGTGATTTGATGCTTGCCTATTTTCCCTTCTCTTCTATCCTAGGACTCCAAAACATTGTCAGTGCTCATCCTTTCTGTCTCCTCTACCCATAGAGAGTTCAACAGCATTTCATCCTTGGACTTTTCTACTCCTTCAATTTGAAAACCCAAACCTTCATTTTCGCTATTCTTGTTTCCAACATTTACTTGTGGTATTGAATCTTTATTTGGTGCTAGGTTATAAGGATAGGAACAGACCCCAATCATGGGAACATACTCAACATACTTGTTTTCTGCAGGCTTGCAATCCATGACTGTGAAGGAATTGACCCCAAACAATGAACCATGTTGCTCAGAGAAATTTGAAAAAATTGGTAGCTCTTTAGTGTTTTCTCTCAAATCCATCACTAACTGTTCAGAAACTTGCTGATTCTTCTTACCTGTATTCTCAAACTCATGTTTGTTCTCACTTGTATTCTCAAACTCATCTCCCAAAATGTCTGACAATTTTGAATGTAAAGACTCTCTCTTGGTTCCCTTTGACACACTCCACATATTAACCTCTGCTCGATCATCTGAGCTACTTGTCAACTCACTAATGTCTGGTCCAAACAAGTTTCCTTCAGTGGTCAGATTGGCTTCATCTTGTTTGGTCCAAACAAGTTTCCAAAATAGTTTTAAAAAATATTTCACATTTAGCTTTTATGATTTTTTATTTTCTGTGTCCTATTTTTCTAGTAGCAAAACTTAGAAGTTCTATGATGTTACAAATCCTTCACAGCAACACTGGGGACTTCATTTACCTCCACTAGTGGCAGTGGTTTCCTTGCTTGGATCGGCTTCTTCAAGTAAATTGAGAAAATCACTGGCTCTTGTAAGTGACTTTAGTATTTTAGTATATTGTACTTCCGTCCAATTATCTTTAGCATTTGTTATTGATATCTTTGTAGATAGATTTTTCTATGCTTCCATATTAGATTATTTAATAGCTTCTGATTCAGTCCTAAATAATCATTAGTATAGAAGCTAATGTGTATTTTCTTTAGACAGCTTATGTTTTACTTTAGTGATTGTCTTAGATAGCTTATGTTTTACTTCATCATTTTCGAGCAATAACAACTTCTTAAAGGGTGCTAGCTCAATGGTAGAGCGCCTGCCTAATTATAGGTAGGAGGTTGGTGGTTCAATTCCTCCATTCCCTATCATAAATTTGTGGCTACAAAAACGACTGAATTCACATATATACAACTATTAGTAGCTAATTTCCCATATCTTAGTCATATTTAGCTTAGTCATTAATATGTTAATATCTAGTAGTTTATTTAGTCATATATTTGGTCATTAATGGTTGCAATCGGTGACTAAATCATTGACTATCAATGACTAAATCATTTTCTATCAATGACTAAATCAATGACTACTAAGTCAAGCTATCAATGACTAGTGAAATACGACTAGCTATAAGACAGTGGAAATTTGCTACTATTAGTCATTGACTCAAAAATAGTCGTTTATAGCCTGATTTTAGTCATTAATTTCTCATTTTCTACTAGTGTATGCAGTGCTACAAATCCATAATTGGAAGATTAAGCGGGTCGTTGATACCCATACCCATAGGGTTCATAGTTCTATCCATGATGCGGTCCATAAGACTGTTCATGAGAAGCTCCATAAGGTGTTCCATGGGATGTACCATGAGAAGGTCCATAGTTAGGGATATGGGGAGCTCCATGAGATGGAAAATGATACGATCCAGAAATAGGGATATGACCTCCTGACACAACATGAGGTACTTGACTCTGAGATACTACCATGTGAGCAGTCGTAGCACGAACATGACTAGTAGCAATATTCTGTCCCAAAGGACCATGTGAATTAGGGGGATGAAGGGTCGTAAAAAATGCATTCGAAGGAGTAGGTTTCAAGGACAAAGGGACATGTTAAGAAATGTAAGTGGTGTTTCCAATGTTCACTCATCTCAGTTCTAGTATGCGCATAGGATTACTAACACTAGGTCTAGGATGGACATGTGAGGATGCTTCCACCATAGGGATGGAAGGTGTAATGTGACTAGTGCTCCCAAATCTCTCCACATGGAAATGAATAGGAGTGCCCCCAGGTGTAGTGCTAGGATCAATTTCTGACTCGACATGATGTGATGGATCAGGTGCTGTGATATCAGGCATGCCATAATGAACATGGCTAGTGCTTGTGGGTTCATAATGAGTCTCATCACCTGGAAACCAATAGTGGCGACCTTTGAATGAGGGATCATAACCAGATCATGACGGTTGTTTGTTGGATGGATCATATGTGCTAGTAGGATCTTCCTCCCCAACCTCATGCGGTGGAGAGGACATATATGGAATCTCATCCTCATGATCTCCCATGGTGTGCAAATGAAAGTGAGAAGTAGTATGCTCGGACTGTTTAGTTTCCTCTCCCAAAGGAGGAGGAGATGTGGAAGGTGGAAGTCCTGCTAAATGGAGAGAATGGTGGGGTGCTGCAACCAAATCCACAATCACTAAAAAAATAAAAGACTCAATCTAATTATGCAAACCCTAGTCAAATTAGTGTGCACAGAGCATACACCTATAAAATATAAATCCAAATTGCAAGCAAACAAGGGCAGGATATGTGAGCTCCCAAATGAAGCAGGTATGTCTCTCCTAGGAGAGGCTTGAGAATCCCACAAACAACAACAAGTGGAGGTTCATAACCAATTATAGTGGCCCTCAGCTTCAACGCATATAGAGACTATGTTTTCTGACCCCTACCTGGCTAGGACACCTAGAGAATAACCTCTGCGAAGTACCCCCTTGATAACCTAGGTAAGGCAACTAAGGTCACCTCAATATAATCAATGCTCAGGAAGATAGTCGTAGGTGGGATTGACTATATGGGTAGGGTAGAAAATCCTAAAACTCTTGAAAGAGCCCCCATATATGAATACAATCTTGGAAATATCTTCGATGCTACTCAGTTACGACCAGGGGTCATCCCAATCATAACCGCTCACACTGCCTCGTGCTTAACTCCCTTTTAAGAGGAGGATCCTGAGAACACTAATTATATAAAGGAATATCACACTCTTACCGAGACAGACACATAAATGTTTTGTTTAGTGGTCTTGGAGAATTTACTCACAATGAACTATTCCAAGACCCTAAAACCTAGTCTGTTTGGTGCACCCTGAAAAAGAAAAGAGTGTAATTCATTTTATTATTAATTGATTTTAATTGGCTTATTACTCAAATGGAAAATGGTTGTACAACTAATGATGTTATGATGCAACAAGAAGTAAAATTCACACCTAAAAATCAATGCAAATGAGCTGTGTCAAATCAAGAACAGGGTATGCTACTACGTGAAGTGCAAAATTTTTCCTTCAAATGAATTTGCAATCATTCCTATATGAAAATATGACTAATATTATCCAAGCAAACCTAATGCAAGTACCATGCTAATGCAAAATGAAAACAATGCATAATGATGCACAAAGCAAATGTTTTTTATATTTTCTAATTAAATGAGATAAAAAAGCAAAAGTATAACTCTACAACCCTCAGACTCTGCAAGCACTAACACACAGCCATCAAGCAAAGCACCAAGGTAAAAGATACCTAATGCACTAATCCCAAAACAAAAAATAGAAAATGAAATGACAAGAACATTTTCAAAAATTTAAACTAACAAGGTGTCTCTGGTCAAAACCATGGATGTATACAGACTCCAGAAGCATCCAAGAAGACTCAACAATCATCCAAACTCACGCAACAACACTTAATATTCCCAAAAAGGCCAAAAAATCAAGATATACATGACTATTCTCAGTAAATCCATGTACATACGTGACTACTCAGGGAAAACCCATGTGTACACATGACTGTGAAAGAAAAACCCGTGTACAGGAAGAAAAAGAGATAAAAAGAAGGCAAATAGACAAGCTGAGACAAAATTTACTCCTATAAGACATTCCTAGGCAAACATGCCCCTAGAACTAACTCAGAAATAGAGAAATCAGAGGAATTCAAGCACAATGAATGCCGAAAAAACCCCCAAAGGAAATGACTAGGAACCTCCCCATTATGGTCACCAATTATGTTATGGAGAAAACTTCCTATGGCTTGGGGTGTACCACAACAGACAGAGAAACCGCATAAATCAATCCCTTCCCAATATGCAAGAGAAATAAAAAATATAACAATAAAAGATCTTGAAACATACCTTATTCTGTACGGTTGATATAGATCCCCGTTGATCTTTTCCCAATCCCTCTTGTGTTAGCAATTTGATCTCTCAACAACAGCAAACAAGACAAGCAAGTTATATAATGGTGTTAGACCTACTCTAGCATATATAATCAATAATGTATAAGCAATTAAAAGCATCCATGGATTCAATATTCATTTAAATGCACATCATTGGATAGGAAAATGTATTTATATTAATATAAATCAGAGATTACATGAGTGACAACCTCTATTGGCACGTCTGTGAATCGGAGAAAATGAGTCCTCCACCTGGGCCTCCACCACCTCAATCCTCCATCTCTTGATAGCAAGCTTACAAACAAAGGCAAGCTTGGGAAGAACACAAAGTGATCCAAGGGACAAAGGGACGCAGACTCAATTATAAGCAAGATACGACAACAATGGACTATAGGTTTCTTGGTCTTTAATTCCTCCCATTCAATGTATCCAAAGGGTTCCTTATATAGTGCTTCAATGGGGTAATGGAAGGTCAAATCCAAGCGATCTCGAGGAATATGGAAGGCCAAGAGACAAGTGACTCGAATCCACATCAAGTAAAACTCCAAAAATATTTGGCCTTTTGCACACATCCCGATGTATGCGGTTTTAAGGGTAATATCCACGTGTATACACGGAAAAGGGATTAAAAGTTGCGTATAGAAAATAACAAGTGTTTTTAGGGATGATCTTGTAAACATAAAAGGTACAAAAATAGTCCATGGGGTCCAAAGAGTTTGCAGAGGGACAGGGAAGGCCATATATATGTGATCTACCCTGTGTGGTAAAATCAGCTATAACACCTAGGTTTTGTTTTTGTTTTTGTTTTTAATTTTAATTTTTCCACAAAACTTAGGCTATTTTTTAATAGTCTAATTGGAAAAATTGGTCTTGTAATAAAAGTGGGGTTAAAAGTCAGTTTTAGTCATGGGGGTGCTTATTTTCTAACCCGGAGCACCCTTTAAACCCATAAACCCACTTTTCCTAAGTTTTGAGTGATTTTTCCATCACTCAGATGAGAAAATACAAAAAAATCAAATATTAATTAATTTAATTAAAAATTAATTAAATAATGGAGCAAATCCAAATTCCTAAATCAATGGATTTTGCTCCGATTTGATTGAAATCAATCTCATCACCTTCAGATTAACCAGGAGTTCCCATTCATTGACTGAAGGCATGGATCAGAGCTGAAGAGGAGGTTAATAGGCTCATGCAGATCCGGGGGTTGCGCCCTCCTTTCTCTCTCCTCCACATGTGTGGATCAATCTAGGATTTGTTTGATGGGTGGTTCAATTCACTAAGTGAAGTGTCACTCCGATTTGTAGTTCTAGTCCAATTAGACTCAGTTCACCATCAGATTAGACTCAGTTCATCATCAAATCACACTTGGATTGACTCTTTGTTAGCTTCAGTCTCTGTTTCAGTCACACATGCGCCCCTCTTGGCCAGTCTGGCTATAAATAAAGCAGCTTTTTCCTCTTCCAAGATAGTTAGAGTTGGATGTATAGTTGTTGCCATTATAATACTACTATATTTTCATTGTGAATAAATAAGATTTGGAGGTTATACCATGTAGTGCATGTGTTTGTGTGGATTCCTAGCGTCATGCTGCTAATGTGGTAACTGCAATTTTTTTCCAATTTTTGTGTTGCTTTGTATTCTGGCTTCAAGGATTCAGTTGAATCAAGTAAGGGTGTAAAATAGGCAAGTGAGATTACTTTCTCTTGTTTATTCATATTTATATGTATGCTCAAGAATCTAGGTTATATGCTTAAATAAGATTATTTTTGCATGATCTTTCATTTTTTTGTTTCATACATATATATCGAGATCTCACGAGGTGTTGTGGAGGCTTGTGTGATCTAGTTGCAGGTTCCTTATTGAATGAGGTGTGGATAAATATTGATGCCATTCCTTATCCAATAAGCTCAAGAATCTGTCCCTCGACCCTCCACAAAAGGGCCTCCTTTTAGCTTGTTTCATTCAAGCAACGAACCAACCTTCTCTCCTCTTACTCTCCCTTTAAAAAATTAAATATTGTTGGTTAATTGAATTTTATATTTTAGATCAACTGTTCCAAAGCTGATATATTTCTATATCTGAACATATATGAGTTGCATGCATATATTTAGTTTCATTTAAGAAAAAGATTCAAGTCCTTTGTCTTTAAAAACTAGATCTAGCAATAAAAGTCTTTGGTTTTTTATAAGCAGTTTTAAGCCAAATCAAAAGCTTGTTTAAAGTGAATAGTATTTCTTTATTAAAAGTTAAATCTAGAATATAAAGTGCACATTGCATTGGCTGCCCCAAATCCATCCAAGATCCTCAAGAGGACTTTTCCTCTTGAGTTATTTTTGTCTTTTCCTAAAAGTACTTTAACTTAGTATTTTTTGGTAGTTTTTTGGGGGTTGTCGAAAGACACTTTTAAAGTGTTTTTGGGAACTTTACACTAATTAAATATTGCTGTTTTTTAGCAGGTCTGTCCAAAAAGAGGAGGAGGTGCTGTCCGAAAAGTGATTTTTGGGCCATTCAAAACCCCCTAGAGGTCTCCCTATCTTCCGTAGTCATTATTGTTGTACTTTGTAAGCCCTTAGGTTCATCCAGTATAAGAACCAATAAAATTTTTTAAATTAATTTTTGTAACTGAGTAATAACAAATCAAGTTTCAGTAGGATCTTTCGAGCCAACTCCCCATCCCCCCAACCGGGATTCTGCGTTTTTTGTGATTTTGTGATTTTTTCAGTTTTCTTTTTTTAGTTTAGTTGTTTTCAGTGGAATTGTATACTTTGATTCATAAGCATTTCAATATATTTTACAAATTCAAAGTAATCATACTACTTACTCCATGACTTCCAGATTGACCCGAAAAGGGAAAGAGATGCATGGTAGGACTAATTAGATAATCGGTGAGTTTTGTTTTGATGTTTGTTTTATTTTTTTATTTATTATCATCTAAAATTAACCCCTCCTCACTTTCTCGATTGAGGTCCAGTTGGAATGAAAGAGATTCCTGGAGGTTCTCCTTTTTTTTAACAAATAACACAGCTTAAAATGCTTAAAAAACCTTATCAAGGCTTCGTTGTGTATGGTCTGCACTGGTCGCGGTTCATTCGATCAGTCAAGTTGCATCAAAAGAAACGTGAGTGACCAGAATAATTAGGATTCAATTTCCCAATTAACCACCTCAGGAAAAAATCCAATGCCTTGATTGAACCATAAATGGTGGAAAAATACCCAAAGGAAGTGGGAACTACTGGACAGTGACCTTGAGGTGTCGATCTCTGTTACATCCTAGCGGGTGTATTATGAAAACAATATTAGAGACTCCATTCAACTTGTTGGGCAATAGGGCAGACCCGGATTTAATCCTTTTATGTCGCACCAACAAAAGACCCACTGTGTTGGCCCTTTCGGCAACAACCTGCGCACAGGTTGCAGTCTCACCCGAAACAGCAATGGGATGCCACAGAATCAGGTTTCTGCAAGTAGAGAGGGATATTACTGTACCTTAGCCTTTACTAACTTATTAATCAATAATTACACAGCTGTGTCATTCACTTTTATACAACTTCGCAGATAGATAAACAACCGTGACTTGCTTAACCCACTACAGGGAATTCACAGCAAAGCTTGTTATTAGCAGTGATCTAAGTTATCAAATGTATACAGTTATTAATGCATAAAAGACAACAGAAATAGAAACAACACAAGAAACCACAACACCAAATATAACGTGGTTCACCCCCAGTGTAGGGGCTACGTCCACAACTGTGTTTTATTCAACTTGCTACAAAACCACAATTTGATCTGTGCACTCCGCTGCAGATCCCTTCAGTCCTCAACAGCCGCGCACACAGCAGTAGGCCTCTGCGCACACAGCTGCAGATCTTTTCTCAATCTTCTTACAAAAACCCTCTGCGCACACAGCTGCAGAGTTCATCCACGCACACAGCTAGGACTTAAACTTTCCTTACAAAATCATCCTTAACTTCGCCTTAGTCTTTCTTACATCATAAAACCTAACCTTTCTTATTTACACAAGTGCCTATTTATAACGCACTATTTACAACACCATGGATTCAAACCATGGGCACCCAAAAACCCTAAACCCTGGATTTAAACCATCAGTTTATTACAAAAAGGAGTTTTGACTTACCCCGACACCCCTAAGACTATTTTGACCCGTAACTCCACTTACAAACAACCACAAAGTTACCAAAACTAATAGTCCTTAGGGTACGCATCCCAACAGGCCCCTAAGACTCACTAGTGGCCCATCCTGGGACACTCTGCGAGGACTCTGGTGGGAGAATCTTCTGCGCGAGAGTCTGGAAGCGACTGGTGAGGTTGTGTAGTATATCATCAGCAGCTTTCTCCTTTTCCACCAATTCCTGTGATACCGAGGATGATTCTGTGTCAGCCCATTCCTGTGCAAAAGTGTCATAGGTCTTCAAAAGCTTGAGCTAGCTCTCTGTAGTATTGCTCAGCTCTAATGCTTCATCAACCAGGGGCTGTAACGCATTCTCCAACAGTGTTACCTTCGTCCTGCAGGACTCGATTTCCTGCTGAAGTTCCTTGCTGCGCTTCACTTTAGCCATCTTCTGCATAGGTGGCAGCATCTTGATTTCTACTCTGACTGCATCTAATTCATCCTGGCGCAACTTGATGGTTTCCTAGATCTTACCTACATATTGATGGTCCTGTAGGTTCGCCCATGCTTCTATGCTGTCTTCCATCAGTTTTGCAACACTGGCCACATTATCTGATATTTTTGTTGTTGAAGCCTTGATGTCCTGATGGCGCTGTTCTCGGACCTCTGGTGGAGTCTCGAGAGGGATGCGTAGTTGAAGTTCTACGATTTGATGCTGGTGTTCTGTCTTCATCCTTTCAATCTCGCTGCGAGACTGCTGGGCATAGTCTCTTAGCTTAGCGATTCTTTGCTTTGGTTCCTCTGTTTCCTGTATGTCGGAGTCAGAAAGACTCCGATATGCTTCGTCCAGTGCTTGCATCAGCGTAGTTGTTTTATGTTCAGCCGCTTTCTTCTGTTGTGCTACTTCTTCTAGGCGTGCTGCAAAGGTTTTGTTTTTTTTATGGTGTCTTCCAATTGGAGTTGGGACAATTGGTCTCGTGCATGGATCTCTTTTGTAATAGCGAGCTGGCAGAGGTGCAATTCTGACATGGACATCTTTGTATAATCGAGCCCTACGGTTGTACTCATCTAGGGTTGGGAATCTGTATTGGGCAGTACCAGAGTTGCGCTTGATACCTGTCCTTGGTGATCTCTGGGTGGCCATTGCCTAATATCCTGCTGCGTGGGTGCTGTAGTGCTACTTGTCATAGTACTGTGTGCTGCTTTTGCAGCTAACTCTTTTAGCTCCGAAACCCTATTTGCTATACCTGAGAGCCCAACAAGATGCAGTTCCGCAAACTCTGACCATTTTTTAGTAAGCGCTCCCGTGGACTATTCTAGATCTTGCTCCAGCGCATCCAGCATTATAGTGGTTTCTTCTTCAATATATTTGTTTTTCGACGCTTTTGACTTTTTGCGGGACTGTGGCTTGGTTACCTCTACTACTTCTGGTGACTTATGCTTCATTGCTGGGTTAGGATCTGATATGGTCTTGATCGACTCCTCATCCTGTTCGTCTTGTCCGCCGTCTCCACCCTGGCCGTCATCATCCATCTGTGAATCACTTAGGTCTTCGCTATCTTCCAATGGGCTTTGCTGCTGCGCCTGACTAGTACCTGCGCCAATATTGGTAGCTGGAGGAACTGGAATAAAGGGTTATTTTCTTATATCTTTCAGCCAGTCAGTTGGCCACTACTGAATTATACCCCTGATATCTGGTTCGGTGACTACATATGGTAATTTAAAGCATTGCCGTTGTGGATCCGCATGGGCTTGAATGAAAACATGATGCATATCGGCACTGAAGTGCGCGGCGCCCTCATATTTAGAGAACACCTCATTGGTAAGCTGTGGTGTTCACACAATCTCATAGTGGATACTCATGGCATAAAAGACAAACACAGTGTTCATCATCTGCTGAGCAACCTTATCTGAGGATAGCCATAGGGAGGCGTACCTCGCTGCCCCTAGCATGCCTGGGTTTAACTCTACAAACTGGGCTTCAGTGGGTTCTTTCCACCCAACTAATGCAATAGGTATTAACATCCAGGAATAATGAAAAGTTCTACCTTTTTCTTGTGCATCGCGAGCATCCTCCAGGAACTCCTTCACAAGATATGCGGCCCAATTATAAGTATACCCCTCAGCGCAGTTCATAGCAATCTGGATAACCGGAGCAGGTACTTCAGTTGGCCTGCATTTTCGTATGAGTTTGCAGGCTAAGAGTTCAGCTGCAAAGCGAATGGGCTGTTCCTGAATTGCGGAAGTGTGATATCCCCGTTTCCCCTTTGTTAGGCCAAACCGCTCTTTCATAGTTTGCGCGAGCTTTGTATCGTCATGTTTGGACAGAAATTCAGTCCCCGGATCAGGTCCTGCCATTGGTAATCCTGTGATCTTATGGATGAGCGCAGCGTCAATAGGAATTTGCTGGTCCCCTATCCATAAATAGTCGTCATGCACTAACGCTAGCAACTGTTTGGTCACTACGGTCACATGTATGCCGCGACCAAAATGGTGAATATCAAGCATCTTGAGTAGGCCAGCTTTGCCCAGGCCTGCAGCCCATG
Source organism: Pseudotsuga menziesii (assembly GCA_001517045.1). Classification (NCBI taxonomy): domain Eukaryota; kingdom Viridiplantae; phylum Streptophyta; class Pinopsida; order Pinales; family Pinaceae; genus Pseudotsuga; species Pseudotsuga menziesii. The sequence goes on along the minus strand of LPNX010364926.1, from coordinate 708,714 downwards.
GTTGCACTTCCAGTAGTGTGACCTTATGATCTGGGTACTTGACGCGATGCAAGTATTCTACTGGTTCAAACTCTGGGAACTTGCCATGGTCATTTGTGTCGTGATCACTGTACTTCAGCTGATCGATCTTCCCTGTCATGCTTCCGATCAGCTGAACTCCTTGTGGCAGCGAGGGTGTGGTTAACATGAACTGCTTTGTTCGACGAGGTAACGTGGCACCTGGGTGAACAGGTTGTAGATATGGTAGCTGCGGTGGTGCAATATTCTCCCTACCCCCGACTGGGACCTGTGCCGAACCGGTGGGATCCATAGGATGATCTACTGGTGTTTGCCCTGTTTGCCTCTGCCGGTCTTGGTTTCGTTTGGAGAGAACTTCAGTCCTGATATTTTTCTGGGCAGACCATGTCTGCATCGGCCGTGGTGGTGCTGGGGGAGCTTCTTCACAGGGAGCAAGGGTAGGCGGCCGATTAGAGTAGCTTATCAGACCCTCTTGCTCGAATTCTCTGACCAAATCGTCAATCTCTCGTTCTGTTGTCATGGGTTCACTCGTAAATCTTGAAGAAATGCAGAATGCAATTTTCCCTAACTTAGGCATCTTCTTATACATGCCATCAATCAAATCGGGCAGGACGGTGCATAGAAGGCACCAAATCTGACGAAAATATTGTCCAAGTGGAGCTTGATTTCCGATACTGGCCTTAGTACAGGCATTTAAGGTAATTAAAACACTACCACTGCCAAATTGGCTGCTTCCCAATGGTCGGATTTTAAGCCTCGCTGTGTTTGTGGGCTTCGGCAGAATCTGGGTATGAGCTTCGTGACAACCAGCATCCTCGGCACAGTATTTCCCTTCGACCCATCCTGGGAATGCCGGTGACAGGACTGTTAGGTTTGATGGGCTGGCTTCTTGGTTCTGCCCCTTGGTTTGGTATTCAATTCCATGTCAGAGCGTAGCCTCCATATACCATTCTTGTGCTAGAGGTTCCAAGGTGTGTACGAACTTATGCACCCACTCTTCGCGATGGATGGTGTCCCATGCTGCATAAATGTGCCTCAAATGTTTCTGAGGGCTATTCTACCCAATGAAATTACGTCGCGCTGCTTAGACTTGGGTTATGAAGCTGGGGCGTAGAAATTGATGGCTGGCTTCCCAACTGGGAGTAGTCTTGTTGTTATCAATCTGCCCTGCTGCTGTAGCTCCTAATGCGGTCTCCAGGGTCTGCATTCTCTGTGACTAAGGTGCTTGTACAATAAAATCTCCATGGTAGGTCAACCCAATATAGGTAGGCAACTCTCTGGGCTGCGCACTAAGGTATCTAAGAGACTTGGTGAGTTGCGTGCACCTATGGCCATGTATCTCGTACAGTCGATTCTGCCAATTCTATAGACCATTGTCTGTAATGTTGTAGATGTGGTCTAGAGTATCCTACTCCCCTTCGTCTCTGATTGGTTATGTATATCTTTCTCCTTGGGATGGGTCGAGGGGTATGATAACTCGCAGACCATTTCCTTCGAAGGTCATCTGTCTCCTCTTAAGGTTGATGATTACAGCATTTGCCATGGCCCACTCGATTCCCAACAAGGCTGGATAAGGGTTGCTGTCATCAATGATCTCGATAACTTCAAAATCCGCTATAGTGCTTACCCCATCAAGATCTATGGGAACACTAAGAAGTCTCCCTAGGGGCACAATCTTTTGCTGGTTAGCTAATCTCAATTGTATAGGTGACCAATCCAGGGAAGGTTTTCCCATTTGTCCCCAAGTCTGCTTGGGTAGGACATTAACTTCTGATCCAAGATCCAAAATGACATCAGTCATATCATATTCCCTTATCTGAACATTCAATCTCATTTCCCTCCCCGTTCGTCAGACACGACTAACAGTTTTCTCCTGATCAACTCCTCTCTGAGGGTCTGTGACAGCAAGAACTTTTTGCAGCTCTTTTAAAGCATTATGATTCCTCAGGAGTTTCATACAAATCTGTAAAAAGGAGGAGAGTGTACTTACTTTATCCAGCGAAGCATCTTGCAGCTGCGAGGCCTGCTGAGGTTGCTGCGTAGGTACTGCGAGTGTACGAGGGTCAACAATATCACACAGAGCCGCCTTGACTAGTGCTTGGTCTTGCGCAGTATTAAGTGTTGGGACTTGCGCGGAGGCCTTACGCGCGCACACCTCGACAGGTTGTTTCTGCGAATGCTGAATTTGTGTCCTGGCACCACTCCGGGTGACCACATTGATGGCTGCAGTCGGTCTCTGCTCAACTAAAATCAACTGAATAGTCTGGGTAGGGCCACTGTTGTTTTCCTGAATCTTTTCTATGAGCTGGGGACAATGTTCAATCACGTGGTCGACTGCGCGGAAATATCGACAGGTTGTGGTGGGGTTTCGACAGTCACAAGCCAAATGGCCAGCTTGGTTACAATTGTAACACACCACCTGGCCTCGACCTCTCCCGGGCATACCACCACGGCCGCGACCTCCAAAGGCACCTCTTCCAGAGGCACCACCACGATAACCATAGCAATCATTATTCTGGACTTCATTTTGCACTCGGTAGACATCAAAGATGCGCTCTCGCATGAGGTCATAGCTACGACACTCTTCTTCATTATGCCCTACTGACTTACAGAACTTGCAATAGGGGTTCTTGGGAACTTGAACATATCGCTGAAGAAGATGGAAGTTTTCAGGGTGATGTTGGCTAGTGGTTCGACAAATCTCACAATATAGAACACCGAGATTGAATTGGTTGGGTGCACCCGTATTTAAGTAGGGTTAGACCCCAGGGCACTAGTCTCTATCGTGACCTTCTGTCCAGCAGTGCGTACACCAAACCTCCTCTCGACTAGTTTTAGCTTTCTTCATATCGTGGAGCTCTAGGGCCATGGCTTCTAGCTACGCTTGGATTTGAGAAAGACCGGAATCATCTCCGACGAGGGTGGTTTCTAGCTTCATTGCAATTTCCATAGCTTCTTTCTGGTCAGCAACCTTCTGTTGCATGAGCAGAGTTCGGATATGGGGTAATAATGCTGCAATAAACCATTCCTTGTGCTGCGCAGGACTAATGGTAAAGCTGACTTGGTCTAGTAGAACTTTGAATCTCTGGTCAAAGTCCCACACGGATTCACCGCGTCGCTGTTGAATCTCTTTGAGCTTAGTGATGCTCTGCGATTCTGATTGAGGCTTCTTAAATTCTTTGGTGAGGGATGCCTTAATTTCATCTAAAGTAGGGTTCTCAGTACTGGAGAATTTCATGAACCAGGTCAAATCCCGGTCCTGGAAAGAAGTAATGAGCTGCGCGGTTCACACATCCCGGTCTGTAATATTCTTCGCGTTCCATACTACTTCACATAAAAACCAGAACTATTCGGGGTCTTCGGATCCCGTGCCTTTGAAGATGGGAAACTTAATATCATCAGCTAGGTGGGCCATGGCAGTTCTGGGAGGGTTGGGAGGGGGACAGGATGTCGAGGGAGGGGGATTTATAGAGGCAGATTTACCTGTGGCTGGAATACTCAGACTTGGTTGACTGTTAGACTGCGACAGAATTTCAGGGGTAACAGGGCTTCGCTGCGGGGTGATAGGGGGGTTTCCAAGCGAAGGGATTTCCTTAGAGCCGGACTCTTCAGAATTTACAGGGGAAGACGCAGTAGCCTGACCTAAGGAATAGGAGTCAAAATCTCTTTTGTATCTATTTCCACTTCGCAGCAAACCACTTTGCTCGTCAAAGGTATTATCACTTGCAAGCATATGTTAGTACTACAAAGCTAGAAGTCTGATTCAAACCACAATATACCCTTTTCAGCCAATAGTATTTTAATCTGCAAGCTTAATGAATTTAAAAACTTACCCCAAGGACCTTTGAAGAACTGTCGTTCAGCTTCGCTGAAGGAGGTACTTGTGTTAATGGCAGACACTGTTACGAAAGCTTCCAATGTGCGCATCGTCCAGAAATCAACAACGCGGGATACCTCGTTGTTCACGTGTTGCACAAGATTGAACCTTGTGGGGGTCCACGTGGGAACCCGTCGAGCTTGGTAGGTCGTCCTTCTTTCTGTTAACCTAGACAAACACTGGTGCAACTCTATGTGGATACTACTAAAAAAAATTTCATAAGCATCACAAAAAAATACCTTTGTAAAAAGTCACGTGCGCTACAACGTGAATTTGTGTTCTCTTATTGCGCGAATTGCAGATAAGTCTCATCAAACCAATCACCGATTTCCGTCACAGAGGGCCTCCAGAACATAGCCCTCGAGGTACGATGTAAACCCCTCTTGAGTAGATACTGAGTTCAACTGGCAACCGAACCAATTTGTTGGGCAATAGGGTAGACCCGGGTTTAATCCTTTTATGTCGCACCAACAAAAGACCCACTGTGTTGGCCCTTTCGGCAACAACCTGTGCACATGTTGTAGTCTCACCCGAAACAGCAATGGGGTGCCGCAGAATTAGGTTTCTGCAAGCAGAGAGGGATATTACTATACCTTAGCCTTTACTAACTTATTAATCAATAATTACACAGTTGTGTCATTCACTTTTATACAACTTCGCAGATAGATAATCAACCGTGACTTGCTTAACCCACTACAGGGAATTCACAGCGAAGCTTGTTATTAGCAGTGATCTAAGTTATCAAATGTATACAGTTATTAATGCATAAAAGACAACAGAAATAGAAACAACACAAGAAACCACAACACCAAATATAACGTGGTTCACCCCCAGTGTAGGGGCTACGTCCACAACTATGTTTTATTCAACTTGCTACAAAACCACAGTTTGATCTACGCACTCAGCTGCAGATCCCTTCAGTCCTCAACAGCCGTGCACACAGCAGCAGGCCTCTACGCACACAGCTGTAGATCTTTTCTCAATCTTCTTACAAAAACCCTCTGCGCACATAGGTGCAGAGGTCGTCCACGCACACAGCTGGGACTTAACCTTTCCTTACAAAATCAGCCTTAACTTCACCTCAGTCTTTCTTACATCATAAAACCTAACCTTTCTGATTTACACAAGTGCCTATTTATAATGCACTATTTTCAACACCATGGCTTCAAACCATGGGCACCCAAAAACCCTAAACCCTGGATTTAAACCATGGGTTTATTACAAAAAGGGGTTTTGACTTACCCCGACACCCCTAAGACTATTTTGACCCGTAAATCTGCTTACAAACAACCGCGGAGTTACCAAAACTAATAGTCCTTAGGGTACGCGTCCCAACACAACTCACATATTCCTTGTGGCTAGCTGTAGAGGTTGTCACTTTTGGACATACTCCAAGTACCCCCTAGGTATATCTCGAGTCCCCCTGCCTAATTTAATTAACTCATCATACATTAACTTAAAATTTGACCAAGAGCACTTGCAAGACCCATTTGTATTTCAACAGCAATCTCATTTGTGGACTCCATTATTGCCACTGATCTATTTGATATTATCATATGTTTCTGCATTAATTCTTATCAAGTTTTGATTTCTATGCTGTTGTGGTATAAAAAATATTACAAATATCTTGTGTCGAATTCATTTGTTAAAACTCCTAAAAAACTTACTCATTTAATACCATCATCATCTAAGGAACCAACCTTAGTAACTCATAGGGTCTACCTGCCTTTTCTTCGTTAGGATTTTTCCTAAACAGAGGGGTCAAGAACAAGGTGACATCCTTGACTAGAGACTTTCCCCCAAGGACACACCAAGTGGCTTGAAGATTTCTGCCACATCCCCCATAGGGGTGTGAAAGGAGGAAACATCTTTTGGTGTTGTTGTCGGGGATAAATCTTTTTATTCCCGAAGTATGAATTTTGTTTTCTTTTTTTTTTTTTGCTCTATTTGATGAATGCTTAGAGTAGATCTTTAATTTTCATTTTGAGACTCCAATGACTTTTTTTTCATTTTTTATTTTTACAAAGGAAAGAAAAAAAATAATTTTTGTGAAATATTTATAAATGCTTATTTTTCTTTTTCACGTGGCGACTCCATTGAAGGGATAAAAACCTGTTATCTCATAAACTTGTGAAGTTTTCTTGTGTGTAGATAAGCCCATGCAACATATTAAAACCTTTAAAGCTCATCACTTGAAAGCTCCACCTATTTAGTACAAGGTTTAATGGTTATATCAAATGCATACTATTAATTTTTGATATGGATGAATTAGGGGAGCAGTATGGTGCCCATATATCCGAAATTTTTCAGCCTATCGATTTCTCAAACATCCCAGGTTTTCCTAACTTTGGTCATGTTGTGGGGAATGTATATAAATGGATTCCATTCTTTCATGGAAATTATGATGATTCGTCCATCTGGCATGTCAAATATTTCCTTCAATTGATGGCTAACTCCAATGTGCTTTATGAAGACAATATGATGGAAATGTTTGATGGTACTTTTTAGGGTGAGGTCTTTTGTTGGTTCTATTAGGACCTTCCTAATAAATGTATAACCTCATTTCCAAGCTTCCTTTGGACGTTTTTAGAGAAGTGGCATGATGGTAGTGGTAGTATGAATGGTTTGAAAAAATTTCTTGAAAAGATATTTACCTTCTACCTATCTGGGATAGAGTTTCACATGGAAACATATGATGGACCTTTTTCCATGATACAAAGTATCGAAGAATTGGAATCACTTCTTGAACATTTAAGTGAAGAGGAGATCCATGATACTCCCATCAAAGAACTTCCTCGTGTTGTCATAGACAATGTCGAATGTCTGGAAGTCCCTCTAATTTATTTAAGAAATGAAGAAATTAAGTGGCTTATTAAATAATATGAGGTATCTCTCAATACTTAGCAAGATTCTAAAGATACGAACATCCATGACAATCATGTTGAATATTTTCTTGAAGAACCTTTATTTGGAGACATTGTTGAAAACCATCCTTATATCACTTTAACAAAAAATAATAAATATTCGGCAAAGCTAGATGAACCCATTGAGAAACACATCCCAAGTGATCCCATTGATCTTTCTCCGGATTTACCTCAAGAAGAAACCATTAAAGAATCCTATAAAGAAACTTATGATAAGATCAGTATGGTGTGTGATGACACTAGACCCTGTTCTCCACATGTTGATGAAGGATTGGAAAGTTTATTTCCTTGTAACATTTTTGAAACCAAATATTCTGAATAATATTGTTATGAATACAAGGAAGAATTATATAGGTAGGAGAATGATGTCATGGCTGAAGAGTCCCCCACATATGACATGGATGGAGATGATGACTATTGGAAATTTATGAAAAAACCCATCTACGATATGTCCAGAGAAGGGAGCACTTATTCAAAATATTTTGGAGGTTTTATTGAAAATCCTATATGTGACATGTCCAAAGAAGGGAGTGTTCACTTAGGAACTTTGGGAGGTCTTGGTATGGAAGAGGAGCATTCAAAATTTTCACATGATAATTCAGAGTCATATAATGCAGAGCCGCACAAAGTTAACAATAATGAATACATTGAGAAGCGGTGTTGTGAAAATTTAGATGTGATGAAATCAGTGGAATATCAATATCAACCATATTCTTCACATGTAGAGGTTCCTTATGATTTGGAGTAGCTTGGGGCTTATACAATGAGTTATCATTCGGTAAGCCTTAATGATTAGTATGATGTTGTAGTCGATTTGCCTCATCATTCCGATCGGTATATCAATCCTATCCAGTCATGGATAGAGGCAACATGCGTGGGCACATACCAGTTTGGGAAGAACTTTGATGAAGTATTACATTCTTATGATATCCCATCCAGCCTGCCCTTTTTGGATCATCACACAGGTTTACATTTTCTGAATAAAGTATCCTTACTTTGGTTGGTAACCAAAGACAAGGAAAAAAAAATTATGTTAATAAAATGCTTAGGTGGTTACATTGGATTTTTTATTACACCTAACCTTTTTATATCATGCTTAGAGTAGGAAAATAAGCTCCTTAAAAGAGAGAATTTACTTTTTGCATTTATATTTTGTACGTAGATATAATAAAACTTTTCTTTCTTTAATTAGCTACATTTATTTTGTTTAAATAAATCTGCTTAATGGTTCATTTGTATTTTATATAAAGCTTGTGCTACTAAGGTTTTCTTGTCAAGTTGAGATGTTTTTACAAGGTATATAAACCATAGATTCTAGTGTTCTCGTATCTTCTCCTTGCTCTATGAACAGATCCAACACACGTCCCATATTTGGAGCTAGATGTTACCACCTAACTTGTATTTATTCGGTGTTATCAAGTGAACCTGGCCAACCAGACAAAGGTGATTTGTTCGGACTTCAGAAGACCTTTAGACTTGCTTCTGGGAAGTGTTTTTTTTATCTGCCACATCTTCATACCCCCTTGGGGGAGTTGTAATAAAATGTGCTAGCATGGTAGTGTCAATTAAAGACTCGGTCTCTTGGAATGCATTTGTCAATTCAATCAACCCATAGTGTTTTTTCGCTTGTTTATTATTGGTTGTTGAATAAACAACTGATAATTTCTGAGTTTTTCACTCAATACCTCCAAAGTTGGGGTGGTCGGCTTGCCATTTAAGCCTATTGAGATTATTATATTCTGTGTGTCAATGTATAAACATGCTAGGCATTATGGTCGAGTCATATGAACATGTGCTAAGTCCCCCTAGGTTTTTTTTTTTTTTTTTTTTTTTAATTTTAATTTTTCCACAAAACGTAGGCTATTTTTTAATAGTCTAATTGGGAAAATTGGTCTTGTAATAAAAGTGGGGTTAAAAGTCAGTTTCAGTCATGGGGGTGCTCATTTTCTAACTTAGAGCACCCAGTAAACCCATAAACCCACTTTTCCTAAGTTTTGAGTGATTTTTCCATCACTCAGGTGAGAAATTTTTTTTTTTAATTAATTTGATTAAAAATTAATTAAATAATGGAGCAAATCCAAATTCCTAAATCAATGGATTTTGCTTCGATTTGACTGAAATTAGTCTCATCAGATTCATATTGACCAGGAGTTCCCATTCCTTGACTGAAGGCATGGATCAAGGCTGAAGAGGAGCTTAAAAGGATCACACACATCTAGGGGTTGCACCCTCCTTTCTCTCTCCTCCACACGTGTGGATCGATATGGGAGTTGTTTGATGGGTGGTTCAGTTTAATAAGTGAGGTGTCACTCTGATTTTCAGTTCTAGTCCATTATGACTCAAATCACCATCAGATCAGACTCATTTCATCATCAGATCAGCCTCGTCTTGACTCTCTATTAGCTTCAGTCTCTCTTTCAGTTAGGCATGCACCCCTCTTGGCAAGTCTGCCTATAAAAAAAGAATCTTTTTCCTCTTCCAAGCTAGTTAGAGTTGGATGAAGAGATGTTTCCATTGTAACACTGCTATGTTTTCATTATGAAGAAAGAATCTTTGGAGGCTATACCGTGTAGTGCATGTGTTTGTGTGGATTCCTAGTGTCATGCTGCTAATGTGGTAACTGCAAATTGTTTCCAATTTTTGTGCTGCTTTGTATTTTGGCTTCAAGGATTTGGTTGAATCAATTAAGGGTGTAAAATAGTCAAGTAATATTACTTGCTCTTGTTTATTCATATTATGTATTCTCAAGAATCTAAGTTATATGCTTAAATAAGATTATTTTTGCATGATCTTTCATTTTTTTGTTTGATACATATATATCCGGATCTCACGAGGTGTTGTGCAGGATTGTGTGATATAGTTGCAAGTTCCCGATCAGATGAGGTGTGGATCAATATTGACACCATTCCTTATCCAATAAGCTCAGTACTCTGTCCCTTGGCGCTCCACAAAAGGGCCTCCTTTCAGCTTGTTTCATTCAAGCAACGAACCAACCTTATCTCCTCTTACTCTCCTTTTAAAAAATTAATCTTCTTGGTTTATTGGCTTTTATATTTTAGATATACTATTCCAAATCTGATATCTTTCTAGATCTGAAAATATAGGAATTTACTGCATAGATTTAGTTTCATTTAAGAAAAATATTCAAGTCCTTTCTCTTTAAAAACTAGATCTAGCAATAAAACTCTTTCATTTGTTATAAGCAGTTTTAAGCCAAATCAAAAGCTTGTTTAAAGTGAATAGTATTTCTTTATTAAAATTTAAATATAGCATCTAAAGTGCACATTACATTGGCTACCCCAAAGCCATCCAAGATTCTCAAGAGGACTTGTCCTCTTGAGTTATTTTTGTCTTTTCTTAAAAGTACTTTAACTTAGTATTTTTCAGTAGTTTTTTGGGGGTTGTCCAAAGACACTTTTAAAGTGCTTTTGGGAACTTCACAATAATTAAACTTTCTGTTTTTTAGAAGGTACATCCAAAAAGTGGAGGATATGTTGTCCGAAAAGTGATTTTTGAGCCATTCAAAATCCCCAGGGGTCTCCCCATCTTCCGTTGTCATTATTGTTGTACTTTGTAAGCAGTTGGGTTTGTTCGGTATAAGAAACAAGTGACATTTTTCAATTAATTTTTGTAACTGAGTAATAAAAAATCAAGCTTGAGTAGGCTCTTTCGAGCCAACTCCCCATCCCCCCAGCGGATATTTTGCGTTTTTTTGTGATTTTGTGATTTTTTCAGTTTTCTTTTTTTTTAATTTAGTTTTTTTTTGTAAAATTGTATACTTTGATTCATAAGCATTTCAATATATTTTACAAATTCAAAGTAATCATACTACTTACCCCATGACTTCCCAATTGACTCGAAAGGAGAAAGACATGCATGCTAGGACTAATTAGATAAGTTGTGAGTTGTGTTTTGATGTTTGTTCTATTTTTTTAATTTTTATCATCTAAAATGAACCCCTCCTCGCTTTCCTGGTTGAGGTCCACTTGGACCGAAAGAGATTCCTGGAGGTTCTCCCTTTTTTTTAACAAAGAACACAGCTTAAAATCCTTCAAAAATTTATTAAAGCTCCATTGTGTATGCTTGTCATTGGCTGCGGTTCATCCGATGAGTCAAGATGCATCAAAAGCAATGAAAGTGACTAGAATAATTAGGATTGAATTTCCCAATTAACCACCTCAAGAAAAAATCCAACGCCTCGATTGAACCATAAACAGTGGCAAAATATCCGAAGGAAGTGGGAACTACTGGACAGTGACCTCAAGGTGTCGATCTCTGTTACATCCTAGAGGGTGTATTATGAAAACAGTCTCAGAGACTCCATTCAACCCACACATTCATTGCAGGTAGCCGTAGTGGTTGTTACATTTGGACACACTCCGAGTACCCCCTAGGTATATCTGGAGTCCCCCCACCTAATTTAATTAACTCATCATACATTAACTTAAAATTTGACCAAGAGCACTTGAAACACCCATTTGTATTTCAACAACAATCTCATTTGTTGACTCCATTATTGGAATTGATCTATTTGATATTATGAAATGTTTTCACATTACTGCTTATCAAGTTTTGATTTTTGTGCTATTGTGGTATAACAAATATTGCAAATATCTTGTGTCGAATTCATTTGTCAAAACTCCTAAAAAACTTACTCATTTAATACCATCGTCATCTAAGTAACCAACCTTAGTAACTCATAGGTTCTACCCCCTTTGGATTCATTAGGCATTTGACTAAACGGAGGATTCAAGAACAAGGTGGCATCCTTGACTCGAGACTTTCCCCCAAGGACACACCGAGTGGCTTGAAGATTTCTGCCACGTCCCCCCCTAGGTGTGTGAAAGACAACAACAGAAAAAAAAAAGTAGGATCTAAAATGTAGCCCTCGGGATAATTCATGTATATCTCCTCATTAAAACACCCATGTATAAAGGAACTCTTAACATCCATATGATGCACCTCCCAGTGCTTAGATACAGAAATTGCCAAAACTAGGCGGATGGAATCCATCTTTGCCACTGGTGCAAAGGTCTCATGGTAGTCCACTCCTTGGACCTGGGAGAAACCTTTTGCAGCCAGCCTTGCCTTATAATTTCAGGTTGTGCCATCATTATAAACCTTTTTCTAAAATACCCACTTGCATTGAACTCATTTTCTCCCAAGTGGAAGGGAAACTACCTCCCAAGTAGCATTCTTCCGAAGAGAATTAAACTCTTTGTCCATGGCAGTTTTACATCTCGGATGTTTCCGAGCATGGTAGTAAGACTTACAATCTGAACCTATCATTAAATAATAGGTATAATATAGTAAATAATCATGTAAAGAGAGCACAATACCTGCTCTTTGAAATTCAGACCAGGTTCTTCTTAGATCAGCAGGATTTCCAATGTTTTCCCCGGTGGAAGAAAGTGTCTTCTTGGCCCAAGTTGGAAGATCTATTTTCACTTCAGAATATGATTCTGAATTTGATGTTTCTTGCTCACTAATATTAGATATCAGTTTTTTCAAAATCAGAGTCATCATTCCCACTTTTATCACCCAAATTGTCAGCAAAACTAGAAGGAAGATCAACAGAATTTTCTTCAACTAGCTCTACCTCTTGGAGAGGCTCATAAAACTTAACACTTATTTAGATGAAAATTTGTTTTGTTATGATATTCAGCAGCTTGAATCCCTTGGATTTATTTGTATATTCAATAAACAGACATTCAACACTTTGCAGTTGTAAATATATCCTTTTTTCAGATAGAATCCGGGCCCATGCAGTGGACCCAAACACCTTGAAATTTGACACATCTATCTTCTATCCAAAATAGGATTTGAAAGGTGTCTTACCCTTCATGGAGGAGTGAGGTACACTGTTTTGAATGTTTTCTGCAAAATTAATGGCTTCATCCCACAAATTTTCAGCCAGTCCTTTTGCTTCTAGCATGCATGTGGTCATCTCCTTTAGAGAGCGGTTTTTCCTTTCTGCTACACCATTTTGCTGAGGGGTGTAGGGAATGAAATGTTGGATATTGATCCCACTATCAGAATATATATTCAAAAAATCAGTACTGATATATTCCCCACCATTATCAGATCTCAGAGATTTGATCTTTTCCTAGAGGCATTCTCAACCAGTGCTTTCAATTTGATGAATTTCTCTAAAACTTTAGATTTTTTCTTAATGAAAAACACACAGGTGTATCTAGAAAAATCATCTATGAATGTGAGTACATTCCAAGATCCATTCATGGATGTGATGAGAATTGGTCTGTTGATATCAGAATGCAGCATCCCCAATATACTTGATGCACGACAAGCCTTCCCTTGATCAAACTTATGCTCACGGTGTTTTCCCACAACACAACCCTTGCAAATTCCTTTGGTAGTTCTGATTGTCGGGAGGCGTTCAACCATATAATTTTTCTGTAGTTTCTGCAAGTACTTAAAATTTAAATGACTAAATATCTCATGCCAGAGTCGACTGAACTCATTTCCATGAGTCAAAAGAGCGGTGGCCTTTTCCATCCGCCATAAAATGGGAAAACTCATAGGATTTTGCATGATGGTTTGCATGGCCTTTTGGAAAATGTTTCTCTAATGAAATATCATTGATTTCCACATCATTGGGGCTGAATTTTACTCTTTTGGGCACTCTAGTATGAGTCATTTAATAAACAATCAGGAGATTGGAGGAAAGAGAGGGTACATACAGAACATTGAAAAACGTGCCATGTTCAAGATTTATTGTACCTTGTCCTTTCGATATCATGGTGGAATCATCTCCCATGTGGATAAGGATGCTATTGTTGGTGTCTACGTAGGAAAAAGAATCTCTTCTTGCCATCATGTGAATCAAAGCTCCGGAGTCTATGAGAAGAGTTGTGGGATTCAAGGTGCTTTCCATGAGAGCATGACCACTTTCTTGTTGGGGATCCTAATGTTGATTATCTCTCCCTTGAAGATTCTCAGTGAGATTCATGTTGTTTCTCTTGAGGGTAGAAGTCATATCATCAAGTTTCTTCTTCATGCAGGCATGCTCAGGGTGGACTCCCTTCCTATAGTAAGAACACTTGATTTTCCCCTTGCCTTGATGTCCTTTGTTCTTGTGTTTCTTAGAGTTGGTAGGATCATCTTGCTGGTTCTTTTCTTTAGGATTTGGAGCATCTACTTTATCCTTTTGAATTATTTTTCTTTCCTTTTCCTTTTTAATCCTTTGGCCCCAAAGCAAACAAATGTTGATATTTTGAGGATCTGAGGATCCCCATCTGAACAAGCTTATCATGCACATTTGTAAGGGTCTTGATGAAGGCATCAAGAGAAGGAATTTTCTAGTTTGGGGTTATTACCTTCCCCGTGTGGAATGATGAAACAAAGACAGAATAGTCTGGACCCAATTTGGAGAGGATAGCTAAGATGAGTTGTTCATGTTCCTTCTCCACCTTGCATTGCTTTAGCTAGAGCACTAGATTCTTGAATTTTGTGAAAAATTCATTCATGGATTTGAAAATGCTTGGATTCAGGGAGATCAACTCGTTCTCAAGTTGATATATTCGAAGATCATCCTGTTTATCCAACAAGGTAGTGAGATGGTCCTAAATATCCTTCAAAGTCTTCAATCCCGATATGTGGAAAAGAATATCCTTAGAGATAGAAAAACATAGAAATCCATAGGCCTCATCCATTTTATTCCAATATTTTATCTTCTCTGCAGCAGCATTAGGCTCTAATTCTATGTTCATTGTGACCTGGTAGATCCCTCTTGAATGGAGATGAATCTCCATATCTTCCTCCCATTGATTGTAATTGAAAGAGGTGAGGAGATCGAGAGAATGATCCATGGAGCTACTGTAGCAAATGCAAAGAACCTATAAAAACCTGCAATAAACATAGTAAAGTCACCGTAGGGTCGAACAACCTATACATTTCAGGTTTTCATCACACCCATCATAATTGATCAAGAAAGCTTAATCAACAATTCCTTAACTTGGGGTATTAAGTGGTAAACCTTATGCTTCTGGTGCACTGCTGAAATTTGAGGTTTTGCTCAATTTTGCAGGCAAGATCCATAAAAAATCATGTTTTTGAAGAATAGTGCTTGGTCTCGTCGTGGCTCTAATACCATATTAATTTTTTCATAGAAATATTGGACAAAGTATAAACTCACAAGTGATTCAATTAACAAATTACACATGAAATAATGCAACAATAATGAAATAGGAGGTTGCAATTATATATTATCAGTAAAAGAATGAATAATACAATGCAGTGCCATGCAGAATGCATGAATGCCAAGCTAATTTGAATACTCAAGGAGGTCATTCAAATTACATGGATGAGTGTAGCTTAACTGAATGCTAGACACACTCAACACACTTAGTTAACCACTAATCTAATCAATAACTCACTCTCACACTAAGTCCTAACTGAATCAGAGTGCAATAGATGACTGAGTCTAATTGAATGTGACTCAACACATGTAACCGTATGTCTAACTCAAGGAGGTAGCGCATCCATAACTCCAACTAGCTCTGATGGAGTGAACTGAAGTGCCACCTGTCATCAAAAGTGATTGGAGGCACCATAGTTGACTCTAGTTCATAAATAATTTCCAAAAATAGACAAATAATAGATGGAGGCTCCTTTACAACTCAACTTAGCTGAATTTTAGGTGAAACAACAATCATTTAGTAATTAGGTGTACTTATGACACTCAATTCACCACAGAATTGCTCCTTGATTGAAGGAGGAATCCTAATTAGCCTCCTTGATTGAAGGAGGAAGCCCAGTTAACCTCCCTGATTGAAGGTGAAGGCTTATTTGGCCTCCTTGATTGTAGGAAGGCATGGGTGTGCTCATGATGATGTCATAGTGTGCTCATCTGATGCCAAGTAAGTCAAATAAACTTAGGATAGTGGGTAAATAGGAAAAAATTGACCAAATACGTGTGAATGTTGGGTAAATGACTCCAACATTTAACTCATATGTATTGGTTAATGTGTGATATAAAGAACCAAAAAATGAGGAATCTCGATAATATTCTTACCAATCTAAGTCCAGGAAAGCATAAAACACTGAGGGAAAATTTGCAGAGGGATGAATCGGGTGAACAAAAAATAAGTCAATATGAATTATTTCTTCAAATTTGATTAATAATGTACTTAGTAATATTAACTAATATGTTTCAAATAATCTAATTCACATATGTTGAATGTTATGCAGGGAATGAAAACAATATAATTCTATGTCTTCATAAGAAAAAAATTATGGAAGATCCAAATGATGATCAATTGGTCAGTAGATCATATCGAGTGGTGTTAGAAGTTAATATAAGGAGTAAATAATTTTATAATACTATGAGGGATACAGTGGAAAGAACATAGAGACATATGTTTGTTAACACAAAAAATAATTCACCTATCTCTCTATGATCTAAACCATAATCATACATCATATTCCCACCATTATTTCCCTCATTTTGACCTTTATAATTGTATTTCCACTAAATATGGTTCAAAACATCATTATTCCTTCCCCATGAATGAAGGGAAGATGAGCATGTATTGTGATTTATCCCCATTCTCTCCAAAAAGGATAAAAAACACTAAATATCAGAATGGGTCAAAATACCATAGATAAATACCATGGGTCAAAACCCTTGGACCATCCTATAAATACATTATGAAGGAATCCTCCAAAACACTTTTTGTCATTTTCTCTCAGTCACACGACATACTTTTATGCCATTATTTTTCCACGCCATTCCCCATGGTGTATGTTGAGCTTGCTCCATACCCATTTGGATCCACATTTCCCATCTGCAAACTAGTTGTGAAAGAGACTAGATACCAAAACCATGGAGCTGCGAGACCATTTCCTAGGATGGCTATTGTTGCCCAACATTTTAGAAAAGGTATCTTTTGTCTTGTTTTATATTATATATCTGTAACAAACATAAATAAGATAATAAGTTAAATAATTAAATAGTTAATAGTTAGGTTAATTAAGTCGTTATTAAAGGAGGTATCTCCTCATCATGAATGTCCAAGCCATATTTAAGGCCAAAAAATCATTGTAATATTCATCATCTAGTATATTATAACATTTATCATTTAAAATGATAGTCAGATTCGACTGCTAACATACCAACCGGATTCAGTTGCTCCATTTGGTATTAGAGCTCAGATTCATCTCCTCCCACCTGAGATCAGTTTTGGCTCATCTCACATCACATATTTGCTCCATTTTACCCATCTCTTAGCTCCCTGCTCTCAACTTATCCTTCAAACCCCATCCTTCTTGTTAACCCAAAAAATCCCTCAATGAGCTCTAAATGACCTACACCACCTAAAGACATCCATGCATGACCCTCATTTGACCTCCACACCCTCAGAAAGGCTCAAAAATATGAAAAGGGCTTAAAAACCCCTAAAAAGAGCCAAAATAGCTCTCATAGGGGCTGAAAAATCCAAAAAGGGGCTAAAACCCCTCAAAGGAGCTTAAAACCCCCAAAGGAGCTAAGAATTGGGTGAAAGGGGCTAAGAGCCCAAAAAAGGGGCTAAATCCCTAACCAGGGGCTTAAAACCCTAAATCTCAAAGAAAAAGTATAAATAGAGGAGTGGGGGTCACTCTCAAAAAACTCCTTCTCTCCCTATCGTTATGCTTCCCGTGCGAGTGCCTTGAGACCCTTTGCCTCTCAAGCCATTCATCCTCCCTCTTCTCCATTGCTTCACAAGCCAAACTTCGATCCCACAGAGAGAGGTGCTTCCAAAGCTAGAGCATGGTGGCCCATTTCCACCAATACTGAAGGTATAATTTTGTTTTGTTTCATGTTCATGCTATTTTTCTAACTTATTTTGTTTGCAGGTTTATTTGCTCATAGTTTTCTACAGGTTCTCCTCTGATTTCTTGTAGACGTATCTCATTTTTCTAACAAGTTTCCTACAGGGTTTCATGGCTCAAAGCTAAAAGTTCTTTGTAGGTTCTCTTCCACCCTCATAGGAACCCTACCCTTCTGTCCTATAGATGGAAGGGATTTGTTCCTGCCTGTAGCAAGGGTGAAAGCCCTACTACACTTATGTCGTCCCATCCACTCCACCACCACACTCTCCATGAATTCTCCTTTGTGGAAGCTCCATCATAGCCCAAATTCCTTCACCCTCACGCCATCCATATGTTGTCCCAAACACATGCCTTCACTCTTCCATTCCCCCGCACCTTTCATCCTTCTTCCCACGTCCATTCTCCATCACGGCACATTCATTCTCACTAGCGCTGACCATACCAAATGGAACAACCAAGTCCAGTTATCTCTTAATAATCAAATCTGACTATCATGTTGGATGAGGAATAAGAATAATATATATTAGATGATGAATATTACAATGATGTCTTGGCCTTAAATATGGCTTGGACATTCATGACGAGGAGACACCTCCTTTCATAAAGACTTAATTAACCTAACTATTAATTATTTAATTATTTAACTTATTATCTTATTTATGTTGGTTACAATATCATGAAAATCTAAAAATGTTGTACTTGTTATTTTTATTTCCCGTTGTTATTGTTGAACTCTACCCTATGATATGAATTATCTAGGGTTGGTGCTTTTGCACGTAGCTGGGGACAAATCCCCACTACAGTTTTGGTGACTTAACTCGGTCGATCCATACAGATACTTGTTTTTGTAGTTTTTTCTATTGGTTTGTTCTCCTTTGATGCCTTCAATCATCACAGATCTGACCCCTTTGCGAAATATCTGAACCAGTCTTGCTTCAGTTCCTGCCACTCGGCCCTAACTGAAAGCTATTTTTTCAAAACATTCTCAGTTCCAAACGAGTCTCACCTATCCAACGAAAAGGTGTGACCCATTCACACATTTTTTTCGATAAGTGTGACCTAGGTTGCTCCCTTTTCCCCGATAAGTGTGACCTGGCTCAAAAATCCATATCTTGCTTGTCTCGACTTTCAAAGCAACCCCAGTCACTACTATGACTCGGTTTTGTGTGATTTATCGTGCTTAATCATATGTATTATGTGAACTAAGTCTTCTAACTATTTTTCTTCCCTGATGACAACTACTTCCTAGTTCTATGTGACCCCGATCGTGCATGTTCCATCGATAAAACCTACATTTTTTAAGTCCATTTTGGTGTTTGAGATCCTTGTTCCATATCCCCTCTCTGTGTTTTACCCCTTCTCAACCCCTTTCTATCTAGATCTAATCCATTACATCCCCTTGGTTTGTTTGAGATCTATTTTTCCTTGCATGTGAGCCTCTTGAGTTTATCTACGTAGTTGAGACCCCCTGTGTTTTTCCTACACCTCGATAGGTTCTTTAGATGTTCATTTACTTGTGTTTATTTTATGTTTTGGAATAAATTAGTTGTGCGTTTGCATGATATTTATTGTTCTTTACTACTATTTATATGCATTTTATTTGCATCCTGACAGTGAGATCATTGCATCTTCATCATAGGATTTTTTGGGCTTATACACATATTTGCAAACATCTCACACCCTAAAAACAAAAAACTTGGTTCATTACCCCAAGCTAGCCTTAAAAAATAACTTAATGCAATCAACATTGTAACCTCATGTGAGGAGAAAACAATATTGTAGCTCAGTTAGAACATTGGGGGTAGGCATCCAAACAACACCCCTCTATCACTCACATCTTGAGATATAGTTGTTGTCCATTAGGGGACCAAAATTCTCTTGTACTTGTTGACACAGTCAAGGCCAATTTGTTAGGAATTCCCCTGCTTTGTAGGAGTAAGGCACAAAGAATGGGTTCTGAAATTCAAGGTGGAATATCGCACTCCATCTTGCATCGAAAGCTAACCCTTTTCAGTCCTCCTTGCACCACCCAGTTGAGGGTCGAGGGCCAAAGGATTAAGAGCCAGGAAACCAACTGGATCTATCATGAACAAGGTATCCCAGTTTCCATTCTTTCTAGGGCTTGTTTACCCAGAGGTCCTTCTCGATATTAGGATTCTCTTATCCTATTGTTTCTTCTATTTCGTATTGTATGAATGGGATTCCATCGCCCTATCGAGGATACAAATATTGAGGTACTTCTAGCTTGTAGCTAGGAGTTTTCTTGCACTCATACCCCATAGGTTAGTGAGTCATTTTTTCTTCTAAGTAGTGTTGCTTGTTGGATTTTTGGCCACTTTGTTGTAGACTCGCCTTGCTGTAACATGTTGTCATAGTTTGTTTTTAGAGATTGTTGTTTTCCTATGAGCCACCATTTTTATGCTCTCCATCTGCACACTTGATTGTAGTTTGGTTTTTGAGCCTATAGTTGATACTCTTGAGTTTCCATCCATTACATAGTACTACTCCATCACACCATGATAGCTCCACCACATTACTCACATAGGATTATGGGGCACACCCCTCATTTTAGTTATTTGAACCTTCACCATCGAATATGCATTCAACATCGTTCACTGCCTTCATATCCACACATAGCCTCTGAGTCTTACTCAGATTCCTATCGATACAAACCTACCTTGTTCACTGCCCCATCTGGTCCCATGGTTGGTGCACATCCTGATCCCTTCCAAGGGGGGATGATTGGTAGTGGGATTGTGTCCATTCTACCCATCATTACGGGTATCCCTTCCACTAGACTGATAGGTCTTGGTCTTAGTGGGCCATTTTCCACTACATGCACTATTCTTGGTATGCTACCCACTAGTGGTAACCCCATTCCAACCATTGTGGTTCCTACCATTCCACCATTTATACCTGGGGGAAGTGTCCCTTCCATGTCTATTCTGGATATTCCTACCATACCAGTGACTATTCCTACTGTTGGAATTCAACCTTACCCACCATTGTTTTCCCTTCCCAATCCACTTTCGGTTCTAGTCTACTTTTTATGGCTAGTATCAACCTTCTTGACTTGGCATGGTTGACCAATGAATCCACTCTTCATAAACCACTGTGGCCTCCTATTCCTACCAAACTCCCTTAATACATCCCTAAGTTTGATGGAAAGGTGGGGGAGGACCCCCAAAGCCACATCATGTCCTTCCACTTATGGTGTTCATATAACAACATAGTGGATGATTATGTCCCATTGAGGTTGTTCCAACCCACACTCATAGTTGTTGTAGATAAGTGGTAAATTAAATTGCCACATGCCACCTACCTAGAATTCTCTTTGTTATCCTCGATGTTTCTACAACACTTCTAGTTACATGTTTTCTATGATGAGGGTGTTGAAATTCTATTATCCTATAGATAAAACACAATTACCCATACCCATATGGATCATATCCATGAATGGAGATGTCGTCGTAGCTTGTGTAAGACCTAGTTAGATGATTGAATCTTCCTAGATTGGTTCCTCAAAATATTACTCCCCCCCATCGCCAAAGATGTTGCATATGAGTGCCCACAAACTGAGGAGGAAGCCATCCTGAAGGATCAACAGTTCGATCTATTATACGACCAATTGGGTTACTTGTACACCATTATACTTGATGCTCCCCGTGTCGACACCTCACGTCGAGATACGTTAGGGGAATCTCATGTTGTTGATGGAGTTATAGGCTCTATTACCGATGATCCTCATTTTTATCTAGCATCTCCTATGATGCCACCCCATCCCCACAACAACCATAGTGTCTCCCAACCAGTTTATGCCCCCAATATTTCACACAAAATGGCTCAGTCCAGATCTACACCTTCCTATGCACCTTCAGGTTATGCTTGTGATATTTCGTGTGTAACGGATCATTCTAGAGCTACTTTGTCCTATGCATCTCTTGCATAAACCCCTCATGTTCATATACCTACTTGTTTGGCACACTCGTGTAATGGACAAACAATTGTCTTTGCATACCCATCAGTTTATCCTACTTATTACCCACCACCAGTGCAACCTATGTCGGATCTGGCACCAACTCCTCCTGCTCCTCCAGGATAGGTCTATGCATAGCAGAACCTCCCTAACCAACCCGCCCCCAATAACCAATAAGGGTAGGGAAGGAATAAAAAAGGTAGGAATCGGGGAAAAAACCAGACTCAAGGACATGGCCAACAAGCCAAACCTCTGAGCAATAACAGAGTTGAATCCCGTGCACAAAATCCCCAACGTCCCACTAGACCTGGGAAGAACCCACATTTATGGACTAACCATCAGTGTGCCATATGTAACAACTACGACCATTATACCCATCAATGTCCTCAATTGACTCATGTACACCATTTACTCCAAAATGATAGTTAGCATGACCCCAACACGACTGTTGTTTGTAGGAATCCTTCAACCAGTACAGACACTTCTTGTTCCTCTAGCCTATATGTTACAAGTCTAGAACAAAAAATCATAATAGCATATCCTTTCCCTAGATAACTAATCT
The DNA here is from genome assembly GCA_001517045.1 of Pseudotsuga menziesii. Lineage (NCBI taxonomy): Eukaryota > Viridiplantae > Streptophyta > Pinopsida > Pinales > Pinaceae > Pseudotsuga > Pseudotsuga menziesii. The sequence goes on along the minus strand of LPNX010364926.1, from coordinate 686,527 downwards.
ACTGGAATGAAACAACTCTTTTACCTCAGATCCGTTGTTGTATTTGTTCCATTGTTCTTCATGAGATCTATAGTAATTGCAAAGAAACATCATAAACAAAACAAGAGATGAGAGTAACACGATAGATCGACAATCTATATTAGTGATCAAGGAATCTAATAATAAATGATCGATATTCATAAAAATCATATATGGGAAAGGAAACACTTATGTATTAATCAGATGAAAAGATAAAGCTACAACCAAATCCTTGATGCCAATAGCTTTGTCTCCACAAGGTATTTGACACACTCACACAACTCTCCACTCACACAAAGCTCTTTCTCTCACAACACTCACTCAACTTTTCCTCAATACCAAAATTCAATCCAACAACATAAGCATAAGGATACATAGTCCATTAAGCCTTATTTTATAGGCCAACGGAGGTTCATATGAGATGATATATTTTGGGAAGAGGATAGGGAATGACCCCTATGGGATAGGAGGTCAAGTGCCAGCTCTCCCTAACATATAGGATCATCCTCCATGAGAGTGTTTTCTTAGAAGCTTCTTGAAACTTATATTTTTTTCCTTTTAAATCCTATTGGCGATCGTTACAGTGAGGGTATGTGCATTGACACACTTTGCAAACAAGGAAGAGGTGCCACTAGCACCTTTTGTTAGTGAACAAGGTGTGTTGGCCCTCTATGGTGCTATATCATATAAGCAAAGGTGTGCTAGTCAATCTAAGAGTAGGAAAAAATTTTCCAAATATTCTTGGCCAGGTTCTTTGAGGAATCCAAGGAATTAGTGTAGATTTTAGGTGCAACAGCTACTTCAGCTCATCCAAGCCCAACACCACTGGGCCCTCCACCCATGGTGCTCCAAAACCCCCTACCACACCAAGGGATGGTTTCAACCCAACCCTTGGCCCCAAAAACTCCCGCAACCACTTCTACGGCTCAACCCATTGATCCTGGTGTCCATCACCTCATGACGTTATCGTCTTATGTCAAATTTTAGACTCGAAGAAACCAATATGGCTCCACCATGTAAACTGTTAACCCATCTACGTTGTCTACTTCCACCACTCCTGATATGTCTTTGCATCTGTTGAGACCCCCTACAAATGGGAGTGCCAAAGTCCATGGTTCCCTTTGTGTTGCGTCGCGAACAACACCACTGCTAGAGATGCACTTAACTACAATATTGTTGATGACTTGGCTCAGTCTCCCATGGCCATTTCCACTTTGTAAGTCCTTGAAACTTGTCCTTTGTAATGTAAAGCAATTTTATCCATGTTAGGTTTCATCAATCCCTCCGACTCTAGGTTGATCACCTTCAACCTGGATCAAGGAGAAACCCATATGCTATCATTCATTTCCTTCAAATTTTTGGTCATGATTCAGAATTTGGTCATTCATCGATGCATCATTGATGAGGGGGAATTCACCTATGTTATGTTAACCTTTGTTTGGAAGAAACTCAGATCCCCAACCCTCCAACCTTCTTCCACCTCCCTTCGCACCTATGATGTCCGCTCTACTCAACACCAAGGAACTCTCATGAATGTCCCTATTTAGTTAGCCATAAAAACAATGTTGATTGACATTTGTATTGTCAACTCTTAACTCGATTATAATATCCTCCTAGGACGTAGTTATATGTATTCAATGTGATTCGTTACCTCTACTATATTTCGAATCTTGATGTTCCCTCATGATGGGAATATCATGACCATCAACCAGCTAACATACCTATGAACCAAAGGGGTCGGCCACACCAGAACATGTCCTTCCCACTATCGAAACTACCATCAATAATGTGTCCATAGCATCCCTGTATGTTGTTGGATTGGGATTGTTTTCCAATGCGCCTATGACGAACACCTTATTTTCCTTACCACCTCCTCCTTCATTGATTGATATATCAGATTTGTGAACTATCATATCTGGTATAGTTTTGAGAACCTTGCAACCTCAATCGCAACCTCAACCACAGTCCTCGAGGAACTATTTGGGTTCACTCCCTGTCCACACGATTCCCTTCCTTTCCCCCCCATCTAGCATCATGAGCAAGTCGATCATGGATACTCTCAACCTGCTTGGTTTCACCTTGGGTATTGCTATGTGGTACCTCAATCCACCTAATCAACCCCCAACTCCACAAGTCATGCTCACTCTCATCCAACATATTGAGACGATGTCACACCCACCACCTGGTACACCAAATACTACTCCTGCCCCTCCTCAGAAGAAGAATACTAGGGGAAAGGCACCCAAAGTGATGATAGAACCTCTTCCTTCTACTACATGTGCTTTATGTGATGTCCAAGGCCATGTGACATAGAACTATCCTAATTTTCCTATCCTTTGCACCAACATATGCTCTATAGAAGAGACTGATGACATCCCATTTTCCAATGTTCTAGCCTTACCTATGGTCAATAACAAGTTGTTACAAACCAACAAACCATGTGCAATTTGTGGCCAATATGATAATTATTCACACCATTTCCCAAACTTGTCTGAGTATCAGTCACTCCTTAGTGACCTACGCATGCATTCCCGCGAGTCTAACATTACCACCCTTGAGGAGATACACCCTCCAGTTTCTTCCTCAGACACAACCAACACCATTTACACAATATCTACTTCAAGTAATTTTTCTTCCCCATCGACCATGGAAGATCCCTGTTATTGGAAATACTCACCTTCTGCGAACAAAAGTTGTTTCCCTAGCCCGAAATACTCTAAGCTAGAACAAATGAGTAATAACAATGAGAAACACTTCCCCTAATATTGATAGATTCTTGGAATGGGATCTTTCACATGTCATACAATATAATGTATGAGTCTTTTGGAATACTACCTCTCCACATATTCACCTACAAGAAGCATATGACAAAAGCATACAAGCTCAAAGCACCAAGTACGATCTACAATCCTATGCTGATGACTAAGGAATTCAACAACGAAAGAAGTGATCAATACACAACATGATTCACGGGAAAGGAAATTTCATTGCATTAATAGAATAAGAGAGAGAAGTTACAACCAAGAGACTTAGTGTTGAGAGATCTCTTCTCAAGCTAGATCTTTCCTTCAAAGCTTCAAACTTGTCCACCTAGTGCCCACTCTCCTTGGCTAGATTTGGCCAGAATTTTGGTGGTGTAGCATAATCTCCTCTCCTTACCCATGGGGGATGAGCCAAGATTTATATCCATGGGAGGATAGGGATAGTTGAGATAATTGTGGATGAGGTGGAGGGGAGATCCTACAAGGAGGGATCTTGAGTCCAGGTGGTCCAAGATTCTAGGGATCAGGTTGCCATGAAGCTAAGATTTGAGAACCTTCATGAATCTTCTATTTTCAGCTTTATAACTCAGGAAATGATATTTGTCAACTAAGACAGAGTGTTACTTATAGTGCACTTCTCATTGTACAAAGGTAGTTAGCGGTGGCACCACTTTTTATGCATGGAACATGCATTACACATTGGGGTAATGCACTTTGTCTATAAGGAAAGTGCAGTGGCATACAAAAGCATGAAAACAATGATCGGGGTTTAAATTCAACTTCACAACTTGGGGGTTGAAGGAAAGTACTGATGTTTGGTTCTTAGTATATGATGATGATGAGAAATATGTATAATAGAATCCCCCCCAAAGCATGAGGCTAGAGGGATAGGATAGGTGAAGGATTTTTCAGAACAAGTTATCACTTCAAGGAAATATTTCACTGATCAGATATATTCATTAACATAGCTCACCCTGCAGTACATCAACACTTTGATTAATATTTACATGACTCTCATCATGGTTGCAGACCAATACAAAGAAGATCTGTGTGAGGTACAAACAATCATGGCTACTAGAATACATCGTAGATCCATGTGAAGAAGACTCAAACTTGGACATAGCTACCAAACATAAAATGTATATCTATTTCATACAGACACAAATTTGAGCACATCATCGACCATACAAATGTGGATCCATGCTAGGACTTCATACAAATACTCCATCGCAACCTGGGAAATAAATGAGTGCTTAACAGATACCCAGGTTCTTTGTCTTGTTTTTAATAAAGTGCGATTCTATCCATGTGATTACAATGTCTTGAATGTTGAACATGGTAAAAACCACTTGATTATTGTTCAATGATGAAAACCGTTAACAAGTGTGAGGGAGACCACCATTGATGTTGATGATTCCTAAGGTATCCTAGTACAATCTCTCGATTGTGAATAGATGATTTGATGTTGAACACTTGGTTGAATCTTTCAATCAAAGGTTAATGATGTAAACCTATGTTGAAAGTGATAGGATATGTCATTGATGCATACAAATATCAAGGTTCTACTTTGTTTCTAAGACTAATTCCCGGATGATGAGATGAAGTCAACAGGAATAGTCTTGTCGAAGGAGGGCCATGATGAATCCCACATCAACGACGTGAAACTCAAAACAAAGTTCTGTAATTTGAGTATGATGTAACCATAGTAATGACTCAAAGGTAATTGGAATAAAGGTATTTTTGATTGCAGATGTAAAATCTCAACATTATTTTCCTTTGAACATAGCATGACACGACTGAAGATTTGGCAACATTGACTTAATGAGGCGGATACCAAGACATAAAGCGGCGATGGACGATGCATTCTTTGAAAGTCTCAAAGGAGTGAAATGAATCATGAAAATGTATTGACTCAGAAGCAAGCTGAATACCCAATTGACTGAATGAAATGAATACAAGCACTATGTTGAAAGGTGTCTACAAACTGCCATTATTGCAAATGAAATATGGTTCCCTTCCCTTACTTTCCCCATCATGATCGATGAGTTCCTCTTTTCATTTTTACGAGTTCAAAGAGGGTAAAAAATACTCATTGTAGCTTATCAAAAGATAATTCCATTCTCACATGTTTTATGAACCTGAGAAAGGTTCTGGAGGGTTTCGTTCCCATAGGAGGGTCTCTCAATGTTTAATTTAATGAGTCCATTGAATGTAAACTCTATATCGTTCATGTTTAGAGAGTCTGAACAAAATAGAAGAAGAATCCAAAAGGTCCTTTTTTGTAGGAATTCATCTCTCAGGCCCAAAAAAGTGTAAAAGAATACCTTAGATAACTCTACTAGTCGATGACTAGAGTATTCCTTTTTCGTAATTTAGTTAATTTGAACCAAAAAAGCGGTAAAATATCATCGAAAAGACGACTCTTCAGGTCCTTTTATGAGCATGAAGAAGACAAGTTCACTTGACAATATTTTCACATTTTACCATTCTAAAAATAGCTTAAAGAAGACTCTCTTAGGGTTTCTTTTCATGAAAAGAAGTTTAACAAGCCTAAAAAAAAAAATTTGACTCATAAATTTAGTACTAGGTTTAACAAGCATGACTAAGATTTTGAAAATAGCGCCCATGATATTTTTTCGTTTTGTGTGAGGACGAAAAAGTCAAAAATAAACTCATACATAACCATAAATTCAGTTTCTCCATGTCCTGCAAACTTCCAAATGTCCATTAAACTCCAAAAATATTAAAACTATCCTTTATAGACTATTTAAGGGTAAATATTTAATAAAATAATAAAAATAAAGAAATAAAACCCAAAAATAGTTTAATAAAAGCTAGTAAATAGTAAAAGGACCTACCATTTTTACTTTTACTATTTGGAGATCATTTTAGGGCCATTTATGTGTATATTTTAGGCAAGTATTCTAGAGCCATTCATCCATCATTTTCAGAATCATTAGCAGGATGTAAATCCTAAACTCGTTTCCAAGATTTTCATGGTTTCCTTTTTTAATTCCATTCTAGTTTTAGGGTTTTGGGGGCATTTAAACAAAGGTAAAATGTGCCCACTGGGACAGTAGTTTCCCTCCTTACACCCCACATTTTCCTATATAAAAGCGCAGTGGCACAACTCTGCCTCAAAGGGAGACCGACATTGCCGCAAACTACCCTAGAACGTGCTAAATATTGTCCAAAAGAAGAATTTTTAAGTATTTATAATGGTTGATTTCATGTCCTAATACTTCATGTTACACTTTTGGAAAGAAATATTCAGCCAATATGGTCATCTAAAAGGAAGGGGATCATGAATTGGATGATATACGAGCTGGGAATGATGTTGGCACTATAGCTGCTTTGTGTGGGTGGGGGATTATGAAATTATTTAACATACCCAACATGAGATCACAAGAGAATTTACTGGAGTATACTGTCAGGACATGGAACCCTGAACAACAATACTTCGAGGTGGGGCCTCATGTTTTGATAGTGGAGGTAGAGGACATCTACTTCCCTACAGGTCTTTCACAAAAAGGAGCACCCATTTGAGTGACAGGTCCTCATGGAGGGGAGATCACTAAACAGGGTCTCATTGATCGTTATTGCTTATAAGGTACCCAAATGTGTAGGAAGGAAATTCCCATCAAGGCCATCAGAGATCTACTTTTGCACATAGTACTCTTCACCATGCATGGCATATCAGGGAGCCAAGGGGCTCACCAAGATTCACACGCACATATGGTATATTCCATAAAGGAAATGGAACCCACAGTTTTAAACTGGGAAGAAGCCCTACTTGTTACTCTAAAGGAACAAATGACTAAATTTCGGTGACAAGAGCTAAAGAAGTTTGCTTATGGCACTATCTTAGTGCCTTTTTCCTTTGAGAGGGTACCCCATCTGAGTCCACAAATGGCCTTTAATGAGTTGAAGGCATGGGACTCTCGCATGTTTCATTGGGTAGAGATCATGGCCCACCACGATAGTGGAGGATCTAGGGTGAAATACGTGACCGAGTTCTTTAGGTGGTTAGACGATCATCTCCTCATGATTGAGGACTATGCATATTCCAGTACCAATTTTCGATAGCCCAATATCGCCCTACCACTGGATGCCCAGTGGGGGGCATATTGGTAAGTGAGACACTAATAAATTGATGTTTTTTATATTTTAAGTTTTTATAATTTTAAGACGATCATCTCCTCATGATTGAGGACTATCCATATTCCGGTACCGATTTTCGATAGCCCAATCTTGCCCTACCACTGGATGCCCAGTGGGGGGAATATTGGTAAGTGAGACACTAAGAAAATGATTTTTTTTATATTTTAAGTTTTTATAATTTGTGCTTGTGTTAATTTTATAATTGTTGAGGAAGAAACTAGGATTTTTAGGCAATTTTGGCCTAGTGATACCCTGGGCAATGGAGGATCCAAAATAAATTTAAGGCCTCAAATGAATTATGGTATGTGGTTATTTATGGGTATTTTGGTATTTCATTTATCCATATAAGTTTACAGAACTGGATTTGAGTAGGTAGAACTCATTTTATAGAAGAAATGGTAAAACTAGTCAATTAAATCTAATGTTCTAGTTAGGGTGCAAAATTAAGCATAGAATTCATAACAGATTGAATTAAATGCAGAAAATTACATCCAAAATACATTCATATAGCTTCAATGTACATCTATAATCATTCATACTCCTTCCCACAACCTTTGTTTGCTCATTATTGCACTAGATTGATCAATTTCCCCAATTACAATGGCAAATTAAGCTTCTCATGAGAAACTGAGAATGTAAACTTTAGGTACAGAAATATTATGAATTGAGAAATATAAATGAAATATTGTATCATATGTTATATAATAGAGCATTGGATTCACTGACCATTACATAAGAGGACTCCAAAATGGTGGGCAGGAGGCCTAAAATATCACAAGAGAAAGGATGAGAGCATAGGTGAAGATTGGGCTTCACTGGAGCTCCACTTGACTGATATGGAGGCTGAAAAATATGTCTTATATGACCTTCAAGGTCTGAACATCAAGTGCTCCATACCTGAAAAGAGAAGAAATGTGGATGATGGAGTGGGGAGGGAAGGTTTGGTGTTCATCTCCCAAGTGTCTAAGGCACATCGCTCAGAAATATATGCTCACATAAGCACAAATCAATTAACACATCAACCAAACTATGTGAATGAGATTGAATTGTTCTTTAATAGAATTTTGGGTGTCCTGTTTACAAAGTAGAGGCAATAGGCGACCTTTGAGAGAAACTCAACACCTAAATCCCTAACCCTAGCCAAGTCATGGGCCCTCCTTGAGAAAATTGGCATATAGGGGCCATGTGAAGATTTTTCTATGTCCAAGTTATCCATATGAATTATAAATTCTTGTTTCTTAGTCAAATATTTTCTAATTTATCCCTTACAGCTTTTATTCTTTTTCCTACTTTTGAGACAAAGTATCCAAAAGGAAACTGCACCCACCTTTGTCAAAACTTTCCTGTTCTGAAAATGTTTATGATTCTCCGAAATAAAACTGCACCCTCCTTTGCCAACACTTTCCTACTTTTTTTATGACATATTTTTTCATAGATTTTGGCTAGTTTCCCTTTTCTCTCTAACTTATTTTGTCATAGAGTTTCCACTTTATTAATCTCCTCCCTTGGAAAGTTGGCTTGCCAATTGTGCCTGACATTGAAAGTTCAATTCCACATGTTATTTTCACATTAAATATTAATGATAAATAAAAATTAAATACATGCCTCAATAATTTTTATTTAGTAACATTCTCCTAGGATAATTAATTAATGCCTCATAAATAATGTTTGGACAAAATTCCGTAGGTGAAATAATTAATACATCTTTGACCCCCCAATGTGTTGGGAATGGTCAACACTTTTATGTCCAAAAATATGGGGACATGACAGTCATCCCCTCCCAAATTTGCTTGTCCTCAAGCAGAAGCACTCCATAGTGCTGCAAATTTGTCCACCATGTAGGATAACTAGAGCATGAACTCAATTAGCAAAAAAAAAGTTGACTTTCTTCAACAAGCCAACATGTAAAGTATATAAAAAAATAAGCAATTTCAGGGTTTCATTGCTTGCATTGCATTCCATTCAGTGAGAATTCCTTCTAACATGACTTATCAGACAAAATTATGCATGGATCCCATTTCCTCAACTGTAGGTATCCAAACATTAGTATCCACCATAAAAAATTATCATCACAGGAAATGATATTCATTATGTGGGAATCATACCACTGTGTGATTTACCCACCCAACATAAAGTTCCTTATGTGCTTGATTCACATCAGCATTTAATCTCACAATTATGTTGCTGCAATGACATGGATGTAAGTCCCATGTCTGAAGACAATTTTGGGCATCCTCCAACAACCATAGATGCCCATGTTGCTCACAGAAGATGTAGGATGAGTCTGCTGAAAATTCCAGGGTGTAAGAAAAAGGTACACCCTCCAAGGTGCATGAATCCAACAAGTACCTACCCATTCCTTCAATAGATGAAAAAATACTCCAACTGTCAGATCCATATGGAAATTTTATTGTTTTCCCATGTGCACAACCCTAATGGCTCAACTCTCTTCCACTAGTCATGAAATCACCACCATCAATGGAGGAATCAAAGATAGGACATGGTTTCATTTTCTATAAATTATAAGGGGGTGGTTTCCTCAAAAAATACCCATGGATGAGTGTGGGAGCCTCCTTCTCCTTACTTGGAATCAAAAAAAAGAATCCCTTCACTCAGTTATCATCCTCATGTGTGTTGGCTTCCATATGTGTGTGGAATAAATTATGGTGAAAAAACTCTCTAAAAAATGTGTCTACCAAAGGTGTGGATGCATAAATCCCATCATGGGATGGTCCAACACAAGGAATTTCTTATGACTCGTCACTGAAAAGAGAACTCCTTCCATGAGAAAAATCAGCCTTTCTTGGGCAATGCCCATGTGTTTGGAACTCATCATCTGCATCCCAAAATTCCTCGAGTGAAACAAAATTAGAATGCGCCTCATCTACATGTGTATGGAAGGTATCCAATGGCTGCAAATTAAGTCTTTGTGGCTTCCCAAATCTCAATACAATGTCATCCACAACAAGGAATTTATTGCATAATTTAAACTCTTTACCTCCCACTGTCTTCATTCCCCAAGTGTCTCTATCCACCCAATCAAAGGATGAATAAGGAAATTTTTTATTTGCTGATCCATAATGAATGTGATAATCCACCCCCTCTAGATTAGATTCTACCAACCATAATGTGTTTTCATAATGTGTCTCTTTCCCAGCATGTGTGTCAGACAAAGGCTTCACTGGTGCAAGCAATTCTAGTACATTTTTCATCCTCTATTTTTGTGATATTTTTATCTACCCAATAGATGAATAGATGGTAATATTTGTTTGTTGATTCAATTGGAATGTCCTCAACCAGATTTCCCATAGATAATAACTCCTCTATGACATTCTGCATACCAACATGTGCTTGGCCAAAATACTCTTCATCATGGATTTTCACAAAACATGCAAATCTGCTCCTTCCTCATGGTTGTCCTCCACATGAGATCCCTCCATTATACCTAGAAAATTTCCTTCCATGCAACATGAAAGGGATGACATCTTTAAATCCTTTTGAATTTTACAGATCTGCAACTTTGACTCTTGAAGGAATCTTTGTGTTCTCTTCAATAAGTCACTAGTGATCTCCAACTTATTAGTGAGCCTCTTCGATTCTTCTTCTTCCTTCTTGATTGCAATATGGTACATCTCAGCCATCATGAGGAGATGATATCTATCATACAATAATTTAATATAGTTCTCCTTGATCTTGGCCATTCCTTCTTTTAGTTCTATGCACTCCTCCATAAAGGCTTCTCCCTCCATCTCTCCACCATAATCTTTCCAACAACATCTTGCCACCAAAGCATTGATGTCAACAAATTTTTTCATGGCTTCCATAAGCTTATTTCCTTCCTCCTTTAGTGAACCACTAAAATTACGTGGATCACAAAGAATATCCTCCACCAATGTTTCTTCTTCTAATATTTGACATACAGGACCATTTTTCTTGTGGCATGGATCCACAACACAAAACTCATTCTCGACATACAAGTCGGCCTTTGAATTTTCTACAAAATCACTTCTATGATGTGCAGTCGAAGGTGTCTTTGAAGGCTGGAATGACATGTGATCTGTACAAAAATAAGAAATAATGTCATGCCTTAGAATTTCAGCTTCATCATGCTGCAATAAATTCCAACATTTTGAATTGTATCCATCCCTTTGCATCAGATTTTTCTCCTTCAAATTTCCTAGTTCACATTCAGTTGGTGGGGGCTTGTCTTCCAATTCCTTAGGGAGTTCAGATAATGAATTCAGATCTGATATTTTTTATTATTTTGGATCTGATCCAAAAGATACCTTACCACCATTGAAAACATCACATTTCTTTGCACCAATTTTTTGTTCACGAATAGAGAGACTAGGAGTAAATTCATCTCTCTCACAATTGTCCTTCATCTTCCACTCCTTAAATGCAAGTGAAGTCTTTTTATATTTAGATGGATCAAATGGTTTCAGGTGTACATGGATGCTGAAAAAAACAGAAATTATATTATCCATGTTCTTCACCTTATCCACTTTCTGTATAGATCCTTTGGTGGCCTTCTCTTCCACCAAAATTTCTGGTTCACACCCAAGCGGTATGGCCCCATCTTCTGCATCTTTAGGTAGCTCCAAAGGTGACTGTAATTATGATTTGTAATATACTTTTGGATCTGATCCAAAATGTGTCTCTCCACCCATACATGCTCCAATATCCTTATCAAGGATGTGTATATCACCCATAATTATTTTGGAAGTGCGTTCACCTTCCTTTTCTTTTCCCACGCAGTCACCTTGCAGTGACTTGCACTCCACTTCATGGATATCTTCCTCTACCTCATTTATAATCTATTCCAAGAAAATTGATAATTTTTCACCTTTAGAGGTACTCATGTAACAATATTTAGAAGCTCTATTTGAAGAAAAACAAAACAATCTCTTAAATCTTGAATATGCAGATGGCTTTGACGAATATTCACCTTTGGTTCCTTCTTCTTCTTCTTTTTTCAGAGAGGTGGAACAACTTGGTTCCTCTATGGATGGCATGTTGATCTTGAAAGAATGATCATAATCATTCTTGGGCCAGAATCCATACTTCAAATAAATGTAATCTCCAAAATAAATGTTTGCACAAATATTCCTACCCAAAGCTAGATAGTCCCCATAGTAGTGAGGCATGTTCTCACATGCTTCAATGATCTCTGTAAGTATTTTTTAACCATTGGAGAATCATATTTGATATCTTCTAGATATTATGGCCAATATTCTTCATCATATTCATGTTTTGGTATGCCTCCAACAACACAGAGGATTTATTCTTCTTCATATTGTCTGCAGCACTCTTCATACTTCTCATCATAGTCATCGTCATAGTAGGACATGGCTGCAAATTTCTTCACTGAGAGATTTGTTTCCACAGGATCATCCAAGGAAAGAGCTATGATACCACTATAATTTTCCCAAGTCTGATATTCAGACATGAACACTAACAAATTCTGAAAATTAAATAAAATTTCTAATCTCCTTTCCCATAACACATTTATATTGGGGAACATGTAGGTTTCAGATTCCTCTATGTGGAAACCTACTCCCATGCTTCTAGGTCACCCAACCGTGAAACTAGGGAAATTCCTTCTATACTTTCCACCAGGGGGTTTGTAAAATGTGAAAAAGTTTTATAAGAAATTAATATATAATAAAATATTATTTGGGACAATTTCTAACATATATGGAATTTTCTGGAGAGTTTATGAAGAAACTGGTATTTTTAGGCAGTTTTGGCCTAGTGAGACCCTGCGCAATGGAGGATCCAAAATCACTATATGGAATAAATTAAATTATTATCTGGAGTTATTAATTGGTATTTGTGTCTTTAAATTATCCATATAAACTTACATAACTTGATTTTAGTGAGTAGAACTCGTTTTATAGCAGAAATGGTAAAACTAGTCAATTAAAACTAGTGTTCTAGCTATGGTGCAAAATTAAGCATAGAATTCATAACAGATTGACTTAAATGAAGAAAATTATATTTGACAGACATTAATACAGCTTCATTGGACATATATAATCATTCATACTCCTTCCAAAAATATTTTCTTACTCATTATTGCACTAGATTGATTGATTCCCCCCATTACAATGACAAATTAAGCTTTTCATGAGAAACTGAGAAGGTAAACTTTAGGGATAGAAATATTATAACATGAGAAATATAATGACATATTTTATCATTTTTTATACATCATTGAGCATTGTATTGAATCACCATTACATAAGAAAACTCCAAAATGGTGGGCAAGAGGCCGAAAATATGACAAGAGAAAGGTTTAGAGTGAAGGTGAATCTTGGGATTCACTGGAGCTCAACTTGACTGAGATGGAGGCTGAAAAATATGTCTGATATTACCTTCAATCTATGAACATCAATAAATCCATACCTGTAAAGAGAATAAATGGGGATGAAGGAGTGGGAAGGGAAGGTTTGGGGTTCATCTCCTAAGTGTCTGAGGCACATCACTTAGAAAGGTATGCTCACATAAGCACAAATAAATTAACGCATCAACCAAACTATCTGAATGAGCTTGAATTTTTCTTTAATAGAACTCTGGGTGGCCTATTTAGCAAGTATATTCAATAGGTGACCTGTGAAAGCAAGTCAACACCTAAATCCCTAACCCTATCCAAGTCATGGGCCCTCCTTGAGAAAATTGGAATGTAGGGGACATGTGGAGAAGTTTCCCTGCCCAAGTAATCCATCTAACTTAGAAATTTTCCTTCCTTAGTCAAAAAGTTTCTACTTTTATCCCTTGCATATTTTATGCATTTCCCTGCTTTTGAGACCGAGTCTCCAAAAGGAAACCGTGCCCTCCTTTGCCAAAACTTTCCTGCTTTTGTTCTGACAAATTTTTTGGTCTCCAAAATGAAACTACACCCTTCTTAGACAAAAATTTCCTTCTTTTTTATGACAGCTTTTGTCATAGCTTTTGGGCACATTCTCTTTTCTCTCTAACTACTTTTTTCATAGAGTTTCTAGTTTCTTAATCTCCTCCCTTGGCAAGTTGGGTTGACAATTGTGACTGGCATGGAAAGATCAATTCCACATGTTATTTGCACAATAAATATTATTGATAAATAAAAATTAAATACATGCCTCAATAATGTTTATTTAGCAACATTCTCCTAGGTTAATTAATTAATTCCTCATAAATAATATTTCAACAAAATTCCCCATGTGAGGTATTTAATGCATCTTTGATCCCCCAATGTGTTGGGCATGGTCAACACTTTCATGTCAAAAAATATGGGGACATGACAGTCCTCCCCTCCCAAATATGCTTGTCCTCAAGAAAAATCATTCCAGAGTGTTGCAAATTTCTCCACCATGTAGGAGAAATGGACCATGAACTCATGTGCAATTTTTTTTTTGACTTGCTTGATCAATCCAGCATGTAAAGTTTCTCAAAAAACAAGCAATGTCGAGGTCCCATTGGTTGCATTACACTCCCTTCAGTGATAATTCCTTCCAAAACCATTTATTAGACAAAATTATGCTTGGATCCCATTTCCTCAACTGTATGTATCCAAACATTAATATCCACCATAAAAATTTCTCATCACAAGAAAATATATTCATGATGTGGGAATCATACCACTGTACTAAAAATTGGAAATTTGTGTGATTTCCCCACCCAACATAAATTTCCTTATGTTCTTGATGCACATCAGCATTGAATCTCACAATTATGTTTCTACAATGACATGGGTGTGAGTACCATGTCCCAATACAATTTTGGGCATCCTCCAACAACCATAGATTCCCATGTTGCTCACAGAAGATGTAGGATGTGTCTACTAAAAATTCAATGGTGTAAGCAAAAGGTACTCCCTCCAAGGTGCATGAATCCAAAAAGTACCTACCCATTCCTTCCATATATGAACAAATCCTCCAATTGTCAAATACATATGGGAATTTTATTGATTTCCCATGTGCAGAATCCCAATGGCTCAACTCTCTGCCACTAGTCATGCAATAACCACCATCATTGAAGGAATAAAAAACAGGACATGGTTGCATTTTCTACAAATGAAAATGGGGTGTTTCCCTCAACAAATACCCATGGATGAGTGTGGGAGCCTCCTTCTCCTTACTTGGAATCAAAACAAAGAAACCCTTCACCCAATTATCACCCTCATGTGTGTTGGCTTACAGAGGTGTGTGGAATAAATTATGGTGAAAACAATTTCTGCAAAATGTGTCCACCAAAGGTGTGGATGCATCAATCCCATCATGGGATGGTCCAAAAAAAGGGATTTATTTTGACTCTTCAATGAAAAGAGAACTCCTTCCATGATAAAAATCAGACTTTCTCGGGGAATGTCCATGTGCTTGGAACTCATCATATGCATCCCAAAATTCCTCAAGAAAAAAACATTTACAATACACCTCATGTGCATGTGTATGGAAGGTAGAAAGTGGATGAAAATTAAATCTGTGTGGCTTCCAAAATTTCAAGACAATGTCATTTAAATCCAATCAATTTAAACATAATTTAAACTCTTTATCTCCCACCGTCTTCATTCCCCAGGTGTATTTGTCCACCCACTCAATGGATGAATAGGACCTTTGTTATTTGTTTATCCATATGGAATGTGATAAGAAACCACCTCTGGATCATATTCTACCAACCGTAAGGGGTTTTCATAATTTGTCCCTTTCCCAACATGTATGTTAGACAACCCTTCACTGGTGCAAGCAATTCTAGTACATCTTTGATCCTCTATTTCTCTGATATTTTTATCTACCCAATACATGAATAGATGATCATATTTTCTTGCTGATGCACTTGGAATGTACTCAGCCATATTTCCCATAGCTAATAACTCTTCTACGCCATTCTTCATACCAATAGGTGCTTGGCCAAAGTACTATTCATCATGGCTCTTCACAAACACCTCCAAATCTTCTCTTTCCTCATGGCTGCCCTCCACATGAGGTCCTTCCATTATACACAATTAATTTCCTTCCATGAAACATGAAAGGGATCATAGATTCAAATCCTTTTGAATTTTAAAGATATCCAACTTTGAATCTTGAAGGAATCTTTGTGTGCTCTTCAATAAGTCACTAGTGATCTCCAACTTATTAGCGAGACTCTCTGATTCTTCTTCTTCCTTATTGAGTGCACTATGGTACATCTCACCCATCATGAAGAGATGATCTCTGTCATATAGTAAGTTCATAAAGTTATCCTTCATCTTGTCCATCCCTTATTTTAGTGCTATGCATTCCTCCATAAATGCTTCTCCCTCCATCTCTCCACCAGAAGCTTTCCAATAACATCTTGCCACCAAGGCATTGATGTCAACAAAGTTTTTCATGGCGGGAATTATATTATTTCTGTCCTCCTTTAGAAATCCACTCAAATTATGTGGCTCACAAAGAAGTTCCTCCACCAAGGTTTCTTCTTCTAATAGATGACATAAATGACCATTTTTCTTGTGGCATGGATCCACAACGCAAAATTCATTCTCGGCATACAAGTCAACCTTTGAATTTTCTGCAAAATGACTTCCATGATGTGCAGTGGAGGGTATCTTTGAATGCTAGAATGACATGTGATATGTACAAAAATAAGAAATCATCTCATGCCTTGGAATTTCAGATTCATCATGCTTCAAGAGAGTCCAAAATTATGAACTGTATCCATCCCTTTGCATCATATTTTTCTCCTTCAAATTTCCTAGTTCACATTCGGCTAGTGGGGGCTTGTCTTCCACTTCCTTAGGTAGTTTAGATGATGAATTCAGATCTGATATTTTTTCTTATTTTGTATCTGATACAAAACATCCCTTATCACCATTGAAAACATCACATTTCTTTGGACCGATTTTTTGTTCACGAACAGAAAGACTAGGAGTAAATTCATCTCTCTCACAATTGTCTTTCATCTTGCAATCCTCAGATGCAAGTGAAGTCCTTTTATCTTTACATGGATAAGATGGTTTCAGGTGTACATGGATTCTGTAAAAATAAGAAATTTTATTATCCTTTTTCTTCACCTTATCCTCTTTTTGTACAGATCCTTTGGTGGCCTACTCTTCCACCAAACGTTTTGGTTCACACCCAAGTGGTGTGGCCTTGTTTTTTGCTTCTTTAGTTAGCTCCAAAGGTGACTGTAATTGTGATTTGTAATATCATTTTGGATATGATACAAAAATTACCTCTCCACCCATACATGATCCAACATCCTTATCAGGGATCTCCATATCACCCCTAAATAATTTGGAAGTGCATTCACCTTCCTTTTCTTTTTCCATGCAGTCACCTTGCAGTGACTTGCACTCCACATCATGGATATCTACCTCTACCTCATTTATATTCTCCTTCAATAAAATTGAGTATTTTTCATATTTAGTGGTACTCATGTCACAATATTTAGAAGCTCTGTTTGAATAAAAAACAAACAAACTCTTAAATCTTGAATATGCAGATGGATTTGAGGAATCTTCACTTTTGGTTCCTTCTTCTTCTTCTTTACTTGGAGAGGTGGAACAACTTGGTTCCTCTGTAGATGGATTTATGATCTTGAAATAATTCTCACAATAATTCTTGGGAATAAATCCATACTTGAAATAAATATAATCTCCAAAAGAAAGGTTTTCATAAATATTCCTACCCAAAGCTAGATAGTCCTCGTAGTAGTGAGGCATGTTGTCACATGCTTCAATGATCTCTGTCAGGTCTTTATCAACCATTGGAGAATTAGATATCATATTTTCTCTATTTAATGGCCAATAGTATTAATCATATTCATGTTTTGGTATGCCTCCACCAACATAAAGGATTTCTTCTTCTTCATATTGTCTGCAGTACTCTTCATACTGCTCATCATAGTCATCCTCATAGTATGACATGGCTGCAAATTTCTTCACTGGGAGATTTATTTCCACAGGATGATCCAAGGAAAAATATATTATACCACTATTATTTTTGCCGAGTCTAATATGCATACATGAACACTAACTAATGCTGCAAATTAAAAAAAAACTGATATTAAATTACAACCACTCAGTGAATTTTCAGACTAGGTAATTCAAGGTGTTTTACGTGGAAAATTTGTAGACAAGGGAGTAGGAAGCGAGAAGAAAAAAAGAGTAAGTTCATAACAGTGAATTCCTCTACCCTAAAACATTTATATCGGGTAGCATTCAGGTTTCAGAGTCCGCTATGCAGAAACCAACTCCCACGCTTCTGGGTCACCCAACCATGAAACTAGGGAAATTCCTTCCTTCCTTTCGACCAAGGTCTTGGGAAAAAGTGAAGAGGTGTTATAAGGACTTAATATATAATAAAATGTTATTTTTTATATTTTCTAACATATCTAGAATTTTCTGGAGAGTTTAGGAAGAAACTGGGATTTTTAGGCAATTTTGGCCTAGTGAGACCCTGCGCAATGCAGGATCCCAAATCACTGTAATAACTAAAAAAATATTATTATATAGAGTTATTTATGGGTATGTGGGTATTTCAGTGATCCATATAAACTTACATAACTGTATTTGAGTTGGTATAACTAATTTTATAGCAAAAATGGTAAAAGTAGTAAATGAAAACTAGTGTTCTAGCTAGGGTGCAAAATTAAGCATAGAATTCATAACAGATGGACATAAATTCATAAAATTACATATGTATAAATTAATAAATCTTAAATTGACATATATAATAATTCATTCTCCTGCAGAAAACCTTATTTTCCTCAGTATTGCACTAGATTGATCAATTTCCCCCATTACAATGATAAATTAAACGTTTCATGAGAAACCGAGAAGGAAATTCAAGGACAGAAATATTAATACCTGAGAAATATAAATGACAGAGTTTAAAATATTTTATACATCATATATCATTGTATTTACTGACCATTAAACAAGAGGACTCCAAAATGGTGGGCAGGAGGCCCAAAGTATGACAATAGAAAGGTTGAGAGCATAGGTGAAGCTTGGGATTCAATGGAGCTCGACTTGATTGAGATGGAGGATAAAAAATATGTCTGATATGACCTTAAATGGATGAACATCAAGTAATCCATACCTGTAAAGAGAAGAAATGGGGATGAAGGCATGGGAAGGGAAGGTTTGGGGTTCATCTCCCAAGTTTTTGAGGCACATCACTCAGAAAGGTATGATCACAAAAGAAAAAATCAATTAACACATCAACCAAAATATTTGAATGACCTTGAATTTTTCTTTAATAGAAATCTGGGTGACCTATTTAGCAAGTATATGCAATAGGTGACCTGTGAGAGAAAGACAACACCTAAATCCCTAACCCTAGCCAGGTCATGGGCCCTCCTTAAGAAAATTGGAATGTAGGGGCCATGTAGAGATGTTTCCCTATCCAATTCATCCATCTAAATTGGAAATTTTCCCTCCTTATTCAAAGAGTTGATACTTTTATCCCTTACCTCTTTTATGCTTTTCCTTGCTTTTGAGACTGAGTCTCCAAAAGGAAATTGCACCTTCCTTTGTCAAAACTTTCCTTCTTTTGTTTTGACATCTTTTCTAAGTCTCCAAAAGGAAACTATTCGCTCCTTTTCCAAAACTTTCCTGCTTTTGTTATGACAAATTTTTTCATAGATTTTGGGCACTTTCCCTTTTCTCTTTGACTTCTTTTTTCATAGAGTTTCCACTTTCTTAATCTCCTCCCTTGGCAAGTTGGCTTGCCAATTGTGCCTAACATGGAAAGCTCAATTCCACATGTTATTTGCATAATAAATATTAATTATAAATAAAAATTAAATGCATGCCTCAATAATGTTTATTTAGCGGCATTCTCCTACGATAATTAATTAATGCCTCATAAATAATATTCTGACAAAATTCCCTAGGTGAGGTAATTAATGCATCTTTGACCCCCCAATCTGTTGGCCATGGTCAACACTTTTATGTCCCAAAGTATGGGGACATGACAGATCTCGAGACCATTTTTTGTAAAACCACACTTTATACACACACACACACACACACACACACACACACACACACACACACACAGACTTATTGGTGGAGCATCTATTTTCAATCATGGAATATATTTATATGAGTTATATGTCTTTCATTGTTTACTTGTATTTACAATGAACCATATTTTTTACTTATCAAATGTTATGAATGTGCAATGTATCAATCAAACATGTAATTGGTCCCCAATGGTGTTACAAGATCTAAGAACATGCTGATAAGTAATAGTCTCAAATGACCTTTCCAACAAATGTAGTCTCTGAAAGAGACGAAGAAGTACTGGGTTTCGAATGGAATATGTGTGATTTAAATGAGAAAACACTACCCAAGATTCCATGAAGGCTACCAAATGGTCAATCACACGAGAGGCAGCTTTGGTTAACAAACCTATCATTGTGTGATACTTGGAAATGTTGTTGGTGGTTGGACCTATAAAAACTACACCTGAACTAACTAGGTCATGAGCTTGGGAATGCAATACCGAGAAGATTGAAGAAAGGTTCAGGGTGTGATGGTAAGCACCATCAATAAAACCATAGAATTCCATCGCAACTGTGGAATCAAAACATGGATAAACATTATTTACAAGAACTCAAAACCATATTAAATAAAAAAACCACACTAAAATCCAAACAGATGTACATATATACAAAGCACTAATGCAAAAGATGTCTCAAGCATAGTACATTTTCAGGTACAACCCATTGCAAGGTTTCCCAAAAGGTATCCCATAATAATCAACAATATCATAGGCCCCTTTCTATAAGACTTTACTCACATTGAAAAGACCATACTACATGGATTCAAGATTCCCCTTCCCAAGTTTGTCATGTTTCTGATCATAGGTCAAAACAAGATCTCCTTCATTAAAAACACAAGGTTGAATTGATTTATCGTATTGAGCCTTGACCCATTTTTTATGTGAAACATTAGCCAAGGAGGCATCTCGCCAAGTCTCATCAAGTTTCAAAATATGAAGGAAACGTTCTTCTTCGGTATAAGTGTTAGGTAGAAGCTATAATGCAATCTTGAGTGATGCAATTTCACACTCAATAGGTAGGATAGCTTCCAGTCCATACACCAACTGAAAAGGAATAAAACTAGTAGTTGTTTTGACTGAAGTTTTATAAGCCCAAAGTGCAAAAAAAAGAGTTAAGTTCCAATCGGATTTGCGATATCCAACCATCCTACGAAGCATAGTCTTTAATACCTTGTTAATGGCTTCAACCTATCCATTAGCTTGTGGGTAGTAGGGGGTTTAGTTTTCATGACGAAAACCCAACTTGGTACTTAGCTCATCCATCATCTAATTACGGTAATGGGATCCATGATTAGTCACTATGGCTTGTGGAACTCCAAAACTAGTTATGAAGTAATTAAATAAGAAGAGGATGAAATTATTACTATCCTCTGCATATGTAGGAAGTTCCTCAACCCATTTTTATGAGATAGTCCACTTCTATGATGATGTAACCATTCCCCCTAGCTGAGGTAGGATTAAAATGCATAATGTCAATCCCCTATTTGGAAAAAGGGCCAACAACAATGATGAGGTGTAACGAAACAGGGTGGGTGCGCTTTTTTGGATAGAAAAGCTGACCAGGTGGGAATTTTTTAACTGCCTCATGATAATATTTGAATATTATGGGCTAAAAATACCAAGCATGAAGGATTTTCTCGGCTGTAGACATCCCAGAAAGATGACCGCCACATGCTCCAGAGTGGTAGTCATTCATGACTTGTTCATCCTCGTCATGAGTAAGACATCATCGAAGGATAGATTCAATACCACGTCGGTATAAAGTATCAATAAGAATGAGGTAATACTTAGCGTGGTGACGAATGCGTCGACAATCGTCACATGATAGATTGGGATGAAATCTTTGGGCCCTGAGATATACGATCAAATATCCATACCATGGGTTAATTGTTCTTATTAGGAACAAGAATTCATCCAGAAATGAATCATTGGGCTCATATTTTGTGATACCATAGGGAAGGTCACACATAAACTCTGCAAATACTAGAGACTTCTTTTGAAGTGGTCTTAGCGAATTTGAGAACAAATTCCTATAGGATGGAAATATAGCGGGAATATTTCCCCCCTAGTACCTCACGGGTGAAAATACAGTACATAGGGTTTTGATCTGCAAGAACAATAGTGGTGCGAAGTAAGATGTAGTGACACAAACGTTGCACAATGATGATCGTAGCCAAGGATAGCTTCTCGACATCTGAATAATGGGTTTCAGATTCAATAAGACTCTTATTGACGTAATATATCACATGTTCTTGGCCGTTCAGATCATCCTGAAGCAAAACCATGCCAATGGTAGTAGTAGAGGCGACAATGTATAGCAGAAAATATTTTGAAGAATTTGGGGGGTGCAACACCAGCGAGTGTGTTATAGCTTGTTTCAAATTATCAAAAGCTATTTGAGCCTGATCATCCCAGAAAAAGGGAGTGTTCTTTTTCAAGAGACATATATAGACATGTGTTTTCTCTACAAATTTGCATACAAAATGATGGAGAAAGTTTTCCTTCCCTTGCAAACTTTGGATCTCGGTAATATCTTCCAAAGGTAGTAACGGCATGATAGTAGAAATATTTAAGGGATCGATTCGAATTCCATCCCTAGAAACAATGAAACCAAGTAAACGTCCATCCTTAACAAAAAAAACACAACACACTTATGTGGATTCAGCTGAATATGATAATGATGGCATTGAAGGAAAATGTGTCTAAGATGCCCTCAATTGTCTTCCCACTGCTATGAATGAGTACATAGGTCATCCAGATATGGTTCCACTATGTGTTTTATATCATGAAAAGAATACGACATAGATCATTGGAAGGTAGCTCCAACGTTTTTCAAACCAAAAGGTAGATTGCGATAATAAAACCTTCCCCACAGACAAATAAATGTCGTTTTGTTTTTGTCAACAGGTAATATCTCAATATAATTATAGCCGAATAATCCATCCATGAAGGAAAAAACTGACACTTCCATCACAATTATCGATGATTTGATCGATGTGAGGGGTAGGAAATATTTCCTTTGGGAAATATTTGTTTAGATCCCTAAAATCGATACAAACCCTAATAGTTCCCTGCTTCTAGGAAACATGGACAATATTAGACACCCACTCAGTTAAAGGAGCATGATAGATAAAACCTGTTATACCAAAATCCTGTCACCATCATGTGATAAGAACTTTGACATACCTACTTGCCCTGAATCCTAGCTCTTGGAGTGGAAACTCATGGTTATTATCAATCTTCCATGAAAATTCCCAGTACCACACTTCCTTTGTTGTCTAGAAGCGGTACCTTGTTCACATCGCCTATCCCTTGTTGTCCACAAGTGGTGCCACTGCTTATGGCCTTTAGTCCATAAGTGTTTCTTACCCGAACCGCTCTATCATTTAAGGAGAAATGCGGTAACCTGGGTAAAAAGGGAAAAAGAGAAGTTTCTCGAGGCTTCTAGATGATAAGCCTTGTGTCCTCCCTTATCCCTACTGTTGTGGGTCAGTTGAGCTTCAGATCCCTCATTCTAGGATCTTAGAGTCCACCTCACCCACTAATATTTCAACCATCCCTATCCATTAAGCCTTATAAATATGAGCTCATATCCATGGTTGAGGGGAGAACTCTTAAGGTATTGTTATGCTGTTGGATTGATCACTTAGCCCAAGACCATTTATGGGAGAATAGAGAGCTAGAGTTAGAGCTTTTGGGGATGAGAATTCTTGGTTTCATGGAGATGCATGTCAACACTAAGGCTTGGTTGTAAAATTCTTCATATTTCTATGTTAATGCAAGTTGATTTGTGTCCCACATATATTGTTGTTGTTTGATTTCACATGTATGTTGTTAGATTCCTTAGTCACTAACATAGATTAGTATATTATATTCTAGTGGTTTTGATATGTTTTCATGTTAAAGCTTATTGCAGGTACACAGGGTAACGATCGAAGCATTACATTCTAGGTATCTACGATGTCTAGGGAGAGTCTTCAACCTTTGTCCTCTAGTTGTTCTAGATCTGAACCATTGAGACCAACAGAACACCTTGCTGTCCACAGGAGGTGAAATATTCTTTCTAACAAATATGGAAACTCCGCTGGGGAATAGTATATCGGTTGTTCTAATATTCCTCAGTCTACAACTCTTGTCCGAATCCAAGCTCCTTCTTTAACTCTCTTCAGTCAGATCTACTTTCTGACTTACTTCATTTGGGTTTGAAACTTCCAGATCTGTTCATATCTGAGTCATTTCGATATTTTATGCTTTGTTTTCATACTCAATCTAACAATATTCATCTTGATCTAGTCTTTTTCTGACTTTATCCATCCTTCTCTTTGTGTTTTGGTCATCTACATGGAACTGCGCCTATGCTATGTATGAGGAGCGGTGCCACCGCTTGAACAAAGTGGGAAGTAAATGGTACCACCGCCTATATCCTATTGGAAAGAAGTGGTTCTGGGTTAGAATCACTCTGTCAACACCTGAGAAGCGCGGTGCCAGGTAGGCATCATTCGAAATCCTTTTTTCCTCATTTTTTTTGCAAAAAATTGGGTTTTGTTGCTTTCAGTCCTACTTATCAGACTTGTGTTATAGAATATGATGTTTGTGGCTTGATAATTTTATGGTTTAATATTGATTTGAGTGGAATTTCAAAATTTTTATTAGGTCTTTTTATTGTTCATCTACTTCCATGCTTGTTGGTTGTGTTTACGAAGGGATTTCTTGTTTTCTGAAAAGATTAGGGTGTTATTAAAATCTCTTTTCATTTCTATTGCATAGACTAAAAGAAGAACACTAGATTAGCTTCTATGTTTCATTTCTTATTTGCATAGTAAACTTCTTTTTCCTTCCTTTAAAAAATAAAATTTTTGACTGAGACTAGGATATCATCATTGACCATTGAACATTGGCTGTCTGATTGGTTTTACAAGCTTTCAGGACCGTCATGTTCTTTCATTTCTTATGCATTTAGAACTATCTCGATCAAAATAAAAAAAATGTTAGTTTTAAGTTAGGTATGCTTATGTTTTGAGAGAATTGAAAAAATAGAGTGCATTTGCATATAGGTGTGCTTCTTGTTTTTCTTTTAGGAAAATAGATTCTTCCCCTTCTGATTTGCTTTCAGAAAGGAGAAAACAATTTGGAAAAGTTATTGGTTTTCTTTGATTTGGTGTTCATGACTGTTGCTTGGAGATATTTTTGGTTTTGAAACAAGAAGAAAACACTCTCTTTCCCTCCAGTAAGTAGGCATACTAAACAGTAAAGTGAACATTTGCACAAGCATATTGCATGGTTTTACTTTTCTGTCAAAATGTCATGGCATTCACCTAACTGTCCACTTTAAAATTAACGGTAGTTGTAGGTTAAAATTAACGTATAAATTGAGTGATAGGTTAGAGATGTGTTCAGGCATCGTTAAACATAGGATATGTCGTTATTTGTTAGCATTACATCCCAGGACTCGCGCGGTTCTTCCATGTACCATCGGTATATCAAACGGCCTTTCATGTACCATTGAGGTATATAGAAAGGTACTTCATGTACTCGATTGTATATCGGAAGGCCCCTTGTGTATGGTTATGCATTATACAGCACTACTACCGATTCGAGCTCCCACATACCTTGAGTATATTGGGAGACCCCACTAGGATACCTTATCCATTTGAGAAAATCCCTTTAGCCATCTTGTTTGGACCATACACCGAAAGCAACATTTGGGGAGATTACTACACATGTACCCTTGAGGTATATCATGAGTGGCACCTTCTTGACAATCCTGGTGAGACACCTGACTTTTGAACTCCTCCTATCATTTTAAGTGTGCTTCTTTTGACCTATATCTTGTGTAGTTTGTGTGTTTTCTAGATTTTTAGACCCTAGGTTAGATAGGAACTATACAAACTAGCTGAGTTAAGACGGTCCAGAAGAGTACAGGGCTTGCCACTTGATTTTATTCCTGGTTCAGGAGAAAATCCTATGGAAGCTATCGACCAAGGAGCTGCTACCACCTCCCAAGTGGGAGACAATGTGGTTGCGGAAAGTGGAGTACCATATTCTTCACACTTGCCTGCCTTGGTCCAACAACCTTCTTGGGGAAATACATCATTCCATTCTCCCATGGAAGGTCATGTTGATGATACAACCCATCTGGATTTTGGTACCAATGCTCCATTTTGGGATACACCTGTAGGATGGGCCATTGCCTCATTTAGCATCCATGTAAAATATTTTAGAGACAAAGAAGAACGTACGAAATACCGTGCTGCCATTCTCCGTGCACAGGATATTGATAAGCAGATAGATGAAATATTAGGACCAACACCATCACGTTCCACATCTCTTCCTATGGGATATCATTCACTTGCCGATTCTATGAGACCCATTGAACCGATTATAGATCGTGCAGTAACACAACACAACCCAGGTCAAATTACCACCCCTTTCACCTCTCATGTTATTTCTGTTCCTAATCGTCCCAGGTCTTCTGCACCTGGGACCCAACCTTAAATTCCCATTTCATCAGTACCTTCTAGTGCCGGGGGGAAACCCCCGATACGATCTATGTTATCTGCTACCGAAATTGTACCTAGTCAAGGGCAGACCTCTAACATAGAACCATCTACAGTTAATGTCCCTCCCACCCATACTACTGCGGTTAATTCCCCATCCAGTTTAGTTCATCCCTTGGGGGAACAGCCTGTAATTGTTCAGTCTTCTGGAGGTTATGGTTATCAAATACCTGGAGGTAATCATCCACCCAATCCTACAGGAATGCCTTATGCTAGAATTACATACTCTAGTAACACTTTTAAGCCATGGGGGAAACCTAGCTGGTCTTACATGCCAGCTATGGGGGGGATACCTATACATACTGTGGGAGGTGCCGGACGACCGCCTTATGGAGGTCCTCCCCTTGGGGGACCTAATGGTCCCGAAGGATCTAGAAAATTTCCTCCTTATGGTCCTAGTGGTCCTGGGGGGGCCTGGTGGATTTACTCCTTATGGCTTTGGAGGGTCTGGTGGCCCTCCACCTAGTGGTTCTGAAGGCTCTTGAGGTTTACCTCCTGGTGGCTCTGGAGGGTCTGGTGGTCCTGGTGGTCTTGGTGGTCCTAATGGTCTCAGTGGTCCTGGTGGCCCTGGTGGTCCTCCTCCTAGAGGCCCTAGTGGTCCTAGCGGTCTTGATCTTGGAAATCAACGCCGTACGGGTATATTTTCTGGTAGTTCTTCATCACATCAAGCTATTTTTCATTCAACTTATGGTCCTACTGGTAATTATATGACATATCAATATTACCAGTATGTACAACCCAACTGATAGTTACCTTTCCTAGTAACTTTGGATGTACATAATTTTCCCAAGTTGATTAATGACCCCAGTACTCAAGCTCCTTGCCCCAGCATTGATCCTCCCAAGCCACCAACATAAGTACCCATTGATGGGATTGTTGGTTCAATCCAGTCCCCATCTACAGCAACATCTACCAAGAAAACCCAAACTGCCAAGCCTACTCCTTCAACTCCTAAGGTTTCCGCCGAGGTCAATTCTATTCAAAGTACTCAAACCTCAGGCAATAATAAAAAGAAAGGTAAAAATAGAAATAAAAAACCTAGCAACCAACCGGAGACTCCAAGACCAACCAATAGTGATAATGACAAAGGGAAAAGAAAGGAAAAATATCCCTGTCTGCTATGCGGTGGTGCGCATTTTTCGAAGGAGTGTCCTCGTCGGGATGAAATCTCCCAGTTTCTAAAGTCCAATCCCACACTTGCAGTACTTATGGATTTTTTTCCCTATCAACAACAAATGATAGACCACATGTCTAATCAGGGTAACTCTAGTTTGTCAGAGGAAATTCGTATGATGTCCTTAGATATCATCCATCTGCAAACTTGAAGTCAGAATTATGATAAACCCACAGATAAGAAAGAAGATCAATCTTCTTCAAGGAAAGTCCCCTCTACTAGTTCTCTTGAATCCTTGTCTACTGTCCCCTTATCTATCGAGAAGCCTACTTTTGACATGATTTTGTGGCCACCTAAGAGTACTCTTCAGAAGGCTATCTTTAATCCCAATTCCCGAGCTGCTCAATTTTATAATGTGTTTGAAGATATCGCTCAGGAACCTTCTGTGATGTCTATCCTAGAAGTGCTCCAAAGTTGCCACACACATCACAAGAACTTGTTGACAGCATTAGGAACTTTAGACCCAGATAATACTAACTTCATTCATTTCAATTTTGAGAACTACAAGCCTAGATTACCACATAAAATTGATTTTCAAATCATTATGAAAGTAGTGGGAAAGAAAGTCTTTCAAATGGTACTAGATGAAGGAGCTTCGACCTCGGTGTTATCTCTGACTTGTTGGAGGGCTCTCGGCTCTCCGGAGCTTGTCACATCACCTACGACCCTTAAAGCCTTTGACGGATGGGGTTTCCAACCCCATGGTCTCATATCAGCCCTAGTGGTCGAGCTGGGGGGAAAAACTGTTTCCAGCCAAGTAGAAGTGGTAGATGCCCCTTTAGATTACAACCTCCTTCTAGGAAGGAATTGGTTCTATGCCGTGACTGTTGTTGCTTCAACGGTATTCCGAACAGTCCAATTCCTGCATCAAGGGAGAATTGTTACTATTGATTATCTTGATTTCTATACGCTCAGTGTAGCTACCTCCATGGCTAATAACATCCCCATGTTAGGCGAGTCCCCTCCTCCTTACCAATCGATTGGAATAGGCATGTTGAAGGATTCATCCCTTATGGGGATTTTTTCATCCACCCCTCCTAGCATGGATACCGTGACAATTCATATGATCACCTCATTTGATTATGAGCCTAAAGGCAAACATGTTGTTGAGTCCACCTCGTTGAGTCCACATGAAGCTATGTATGACACCATTCAAACCTTTTTCAATGATCACACTGATGACCTTCATCTAGTGGATTCGGATCCTTACCATTTACCGTACTGGTTAGAACCTTCTCTTCCTATTCTAGATTATCTCTTTGAGACTTTTCCTTTCGATGGGTCCATTATGGAGATCATGAATACAGATGAGCCCATTTGGGAGGATCACCATCATAGATCCATGTTCCTCCCCAATACCAGTTTGGGTAGCCATGATTTTGCATCCTTGTTTCCTACTAATATTGTCAACATTCCCCAAAGTCCTATATTGTTGCAAGATACAGATTCTGAAGGAAACCTTTGCAACATCACTCAGATGAACCCGATTGACATATCAGCCAAGCCTGATGTTATCGAGCATGTTCATGTTGGGCAGAACTGCTCGGTAGATGAATTTGAAGCATACAAGGCACTTTTTAAGGAATTCTATGATATTTTTTCCTAGTCCTATGAAGAGATACTAGGGATTGACCCATCCATTGTGGTCCATGAGATTAAAACCTATCCCACAGCTAAACCTGTCAGGTAGAAACTTAGGCAAGTCCATCCTCAGAAGGTCGCGGCTATTAAAGATGAAATTGAGAAACTTTTCAAAGCTAGGTTTATTTATATTGTACCTTTGATAGAATGGGTATCAAACATTGTCCCTGTCAATAAAAATAAGGGCACCATTAGAGTCTGCATCGACTTTAGGGATTTAAATAAGTCTTGTCCCAAGGACACCTTTCCTACCCTGCACATCAATTAGATTATCGACAACTGTGTTGGAAGTGTCATCTTTTCATTCATGGATGGCTTCTCTGGCTATAATTAGATTGAGATATTACCCTCTTATTAGCATAAGACAACATTCATTTTCCCATGGGGAACCTTTGCATATAAAAAGTTACCTTTTGGCTTGAAAAATGCTGGAGCCACGTTCCAGCGCACGATGTCCTATGTGTTTCACAACATTAAACATATTGTTGAACCATACCTTGATGACCTCCCTGCTCATTCACAGCAACGAGAGGCCCCATCCTGGTCATCTTGGATACATATTCCTAAGATTTCATCATTATAATATATGACTCAATCCGCATAAATTTGTTTTTTGCATTGAGACGAGACGTCTGCTAGGCTTTGTGGTATCCAAAGATGGCATCTGAATCGATCCTTTGAATATTTCCGCTATCTTAGATCTACCATCCCCAACTAACCTCCTTGAACTCAAAAGTTTGTAAGGGAAGGAAAACTTTCTTTGCCATTTCGTGTGCAATTTCACAGAGAAAACACACGGTTATATGTGTCTCCTCAAGAAGAGCACACCATTCTTCTGGGATGACCAGGCCCAACATGCCTTTGATAATCTTAAGCACGCTTTGACTCATTCACCCATGATACACCCCCCAAATTATTCAAATAACTTTCTCTTGTATATTGCTGCCTCCGCTACTACCATCGCCATGGTTTTAGTGCAGGACAATCTCCACAGTTAGGAGCATGCGATTTATTACACCATTAAGAATCTTATGAATTCCGAAACTCGTTATTCACTTGTGAAAAATTTAGCATTGGACACGGTCATTACTGTACAAAATTTATGTCACTACATTTTTCTCCGCACTACCACCGTATTGGCAAACCATAACCCGATGTACTACATCTTGACTCGTCAGGTACTCGGGGGCAAGTACTCTCGTTGGATTGTCATCCTTCAGGAGTTTGATCTAGAGTTTGCCAAGGTGACATCAAAGAAATCCTTGGTCTTTGCTGAGCTTATGTGTGATCTTCCCTATGCTTCGACAGAATCTGAGCCCAATGATTTTTTTTTGGACGAATTCCTATTCCTGAAATCACTACTAATCATTGGTATAGATATTTTTTGATTTACCTCCAAACACAACAATTTCAGCCGCATTTATCCCACGATGATTGTCGCTGTATCCATCACCACGCGAAATACTATCTCATCTTGAATGATACTTTGTATAGACGTGGGATCGACTCTATTCTCTAGCGATGCCTCACCCATGAGGAGGCTGAACATGTGTTGAATGATTGCCGCTCTGGAGAATGTGGTGGTCATTTATCTGGGATAGCTACAGCCCAAAAAATCCTTCATGCTGGCTATTTCTGGCCTTCTATCTTCAAAGAATGCCATGAGGCTATTAAGAAATTCCCACCTTGTCAATAGTTTTATCCTAAAAAGCACACCCATCCTGCCCCACTACACCCCATCATTTACCTTGGCCCATTCACCAAATGAGGGATTGAGTTCATGCATTGTAAGCCTACCTCAGTCGAGGGGCATGGTTACATCATCGTAGTTGTTGATTATTTCACAAAATGTGCTGATGCCATGCCTACATATGCAGAAGATGGTAAGACTTCCACTCTCTTCTTGTTCAATCATATCATATCTAGATTTGGAGTTCCGCAGTCCATCATCACTGATCATGTATCTCATTTCTGTAATCAAATGATGGAGGAACTGAGTGCCAAGCTAGGTTTTTTCCATGAAAACTCTACGCCATATTATCCGCAAGCTAATGGTCAGGTAGAGGCCATCAACAAATTTTTGAAAACTATGCTTCGTCGAATGGTTGGAGATCATAAATACAATTGGCACCATGTTCTTTTCTCCACTCTTTGGGCTTATCGGAATTCTGTGAAAATATCTACTAGTTTCACACCATTCTAGCTTGTCTATGGACTCGAAGCTGTCTTGTCGATCCAATGTCAGATTCCATCTTTACAACTTGTCGTCGAATTTCTCCCAGACACTTCCGCAGAGGAAGAAATATTTTTGTACTTGAGTAACCTTGATGAGACTCATAAAGATGCTGCCTTGGCTAATGAGGCACATAAGAAATGCGTTAAAATGCAGTATGATAAATTCATCTAGCCTCGTGCCTTTAATGAGGGTGACCTAGTATTGACTTATGACTAGAGATATGACAAACTAGGGAAGGGTAAGTTCGAGTCCATGTGGTATGGAACTTTCATTATTTCGAAGGTGTTAGAGAAAGGAGGTTACGAGCTCATTGATTATGATGGAATTCCTTTGGGGAAACCTCATAATGGGTTGTACCTGAAAAGTTACTATGCCTAGGTCTTTCTTGGATAGTATCTTGTATATATGTATATTGATTAACTTTCAATGTGATTTTAGTATTTTCAAGATAGTTTTGAGTTTTAATGTCCGCATCTGTTTATACCATGTTTTGTTCATGCAGATGGATTTCTATGGCTTTGCTGATGGTGCTTACCGCCACAACTTGAATCTTGCCTCAGCTGCTTGGGTCCTCTATTCCCTAGCTGAAGATTTGGTCAGTTCAGGAGCAGTTTGCATAGGTCCTGCTACTAATAACATCGTCGAGTATGAAGCGGTCATCAGTCTTCTGACTGAAGCTGCCTCCCAAGATGTTTGTGATCTAGTAGTTTTGATGGACTCCTAGCTCATGGTTTGTCATTTAAACCATGTTTACACCATTAGAAACCCTGCGCTCCTTCCCCTCTTTCGGAGAGTACGTTTGCTAGAAAGGTCATTTGAAACTATTACCTATAGGGATATCCCTAGGGAACATAATGTAGTTATTGATTCATTTGCTAATAACATACTAGATTGGCATATCGCCCATTCATGACATCAAATCAAACATGGTAAATTGTAAATAAACATTCAAAGACACATAAAACTCATAGAAAATACATTTTTCCATTTGAAACATATAAACATCATGTAAAATTCTGTATATATATATACAAAAAGTTTACAAAAATAGGTCCCAAGACCTCATCTAAAGCACGCAGGCTTTTAGGAAAAATCATCATACAAAATATTGAAGTTGTCATCTTTCATTACATATCTCATACACTAGTGGTGCTCATGACAGAACATCACTGCTTGAACTACCCTACATAGCAACCTACTGAATCGACCTAGTACTCCCACTGTGGATCTCTGATATCTCACTGGGAGGTCATCAATGTCAGCATATGGGATGTCCAAGGTCAACCTCTCCAGGTTTTCCTCCAGCTCCCCGGTGATATCATCACCTTGTGGTACAAAGCAGGCTCCCACCTGCCTATCCAATGGAGATGCTCCTCTAGGTCGTGCTGCTCCCACATCTGCATGAGAATATATAGGTCTCATCACTTAACATAAAAAAAAATATAACTTTAAAAAACATAAAAACATTTCACCCATTTTAGGGTTTCTTGCTTCTTATCGATATCACCCCACTATCCGCCAGGTGGGAGTGGTAGGTCAGTATCTCTGGTGAATTCCGTGCCTACATAAGCATAATCCTCAACCATGAGGATCTGATCTTGGAGCCATCTGAAGAATGGGTCACCAAACTTCACCCTTCCCCTACCCGCTCCTGTGAAATCAATGACCTGGACCCACCTCAGCATACGGGGGTCCCATTCTCTCAGACTCCGAAAGACCACCTAAGGTCTCATCTGTGGAACCTACTTGAAGAAGAAGTAGGCTAAAATGGAACCAAATCCAAACTGATTTAGCTCTCCCTACTGACACTTAGTCAGCTGATCTTTGAAGATTGGAAGCATGGATTCCGCCCAGTTGAACACCGTGGGTGCCATGGCCTCTATGGCGTACAACATGTGTTCCCTAGAAGCTTGGTGCACACCCTGACTCCTGGCCACCCTCTACATGGTAAATAAGATGGTTCGTAAGGCCCTATTCGTCACTACTTTGATCAGGATCTTCTTCCCCGATGTACCTGTCCCTAGTGCAGAGTGTCGATCTATAAGCTCTCGAGTGGTAATATCCCCTCCATGGGATCCTGTCAGTGAGATGGGGGCACCTCGTATCAAGAGACCTGTCAAGAAGTAGATGTCCTCTACTTCCACCATAACGATATGGGCCCCCACCTCGAAGTACTGCTACTTTGGATTCCACATCTGTAGTATGTGTTCCAGTAACCGCTCATGTGACACAATGCTTGGGGTCCGGAAGAAATTCAAGAGCCCACAGTCCCATAATGCGGTAATGCAACCCGCATTTCTCTTAGCAGCAACATCCTCATTGTCATGTGTTCTTTCTTTCCATATCACCATGTTTTGAGTCACCTAGACCTGCCAAAAACAATAATGGTATGCATTAGAATCATCCTTAAATCATTAAAAATCAAAGGAACGAATTTATACTGCCCATGCTATCAGTTTAATTTCTCCACGGTCGGCATCGCCAGTGCACCATTGGAGACAGGTGGTGGCACTGCTTGTCCACTGTGTTATTGGTGCGGTTCTTGGGTGGTACCGCATATCCCACAAGGGGTAGCCGTGGTGCCCACTTTTAAGGTTTTAGGGCTTGCCATATGGGCCCAAAACCCCACCAAATATCAAAATAAATGCTATGAAATGAAAGAGAAAGGTCTTAGCTGTTACTTGCAACTAACGATGCTGAAAACAAATGGTGGAAACTCCCGGTATCAGCTGTGGAAGATATGGCTAAGAAAATGCTCCAAGTGCTCTCTGCTATAGGTGAATAGTGAAATGATTTGGTTTTTTACTATTTACATGACTTATATAGGCATTTTTGGGTCTGACATACTATATTTTTGATGTAAAATCATATTTTAGTCAAATTTTATCTGTCGTAATCCCTTAATACTAGTCTTAAATGCATTTAACACTTGTTTCTGAGTCGTTTGCAGGATAAGAGAACTTTAGTAAGAAGCTTTGAAAGTTTGTTTATGGCTTTTTCGCATTTTCATAAAATCGAAAAGGTCGTTGAGCGCCTTATTGTGAAAACTTGTCACACTCGTTAAAATCTAGTATCAAAGGTCCGAGTCCATTTCAAGTTTCTTTCTAGGCCTGTAAAAATCAACATCGTGTAAAGAAGCATCATGTAGTTCTCTTTTCACCTCTTTTTCAGGCTCCTTAAAAACGAAAAGGTCGTCGAGTCCATTTTTTATTCTTTACAGGCTCGTAAAAAATATGACATTGTGTAAATAAACCTCATGGAGTTCTCTTTAAACTCTTTTCAGGCTCGCTAAATATGAAAAGATCATTGAGCGATCTTGTCTTCTTCATGCTCGTTAAAGTATTTGAAGAGTCATCCGTCTGACGGTAGGTTATCTCTTTTTTGGTTTGGATAGGACTATTTATTAAAAAGGAACACTCGAACCAATCATGACTGGAAGAGTTCTCTAAGATATGATTTTACACTTTTTCGGGCCTTAGAGACTAAATCATACAAAAAAGAACCCCTTTGGAGTCTTCTTTTGTATTCATTCTGACTCTCTAAACATGAACGATACCGAGTTTTCTTTCAGTGGACTCATTAAATTAAACATTGAGAGACCTACTTTGGGAATGAACCCCTCATCTCTTAGGTTTGTAAAACATATGAGTCTGGACTTGTCTTTCGACAAGCTATATCGAGTGTTTGTTACCCTCTTTGAACTCGTAAAACTGAAAAGAGGCACTCATCGATCATGATGGGGAAAATTGGAGGGGAATCATTTTACAAATAATGACCGTTGTTTGTCGTTTTTTTTTAATGTGGCACTTGTCTGCACAATCATGTCATTCAATTTGGTATTCAGCTGATCTCCGTGATGATCCACTTTCATGAGCCATGTCAATCCTTTGAATATTTCAAAAGAACGCATTGTCCACTGTCGCATTGTGTGTTTGTCCCGTTCATTCATGCTGCCAAATCTTTTTGTCTTGCCACTTGATGTTCAAAGGAGATTTGAAGAATTTTTACCTCTGCAGTCTACATAGTCTTTGTGTCAGTATCTTTGAGTCAGTCATATGGTTACTACATTCACATCATTCTAGAACTATGTTCCTAGTTTCGTGTTGTCGATGTGGGACTCATCATGGCCCTCATTCGATGATACTATTCCCTTCGACATCAGCTCATGATCTGGGAAATAGTCTTGTTGGGCCGAATTAATGTCGTTTTAATTCCGTTGTAGTAATTGCCCATTCATTTATTTTGTCAATCTGAGGTTCGTAGGCTTACGAAGCATCTGTAAAGTATATGCAAGACTGAAGTGAAATTAAGCTAATCTAACCCCCCATGAAACTAAGACTAATCTAATATAATCCCCCTTAAACTGAAACAAACAATTGCTAATCTAATGCTGGAAGATGAAACACACGGCTAAAAGTAAATTGCATAAAAGAAAGACAACAAATGAAGAGCAACAAGGAAACACATGTGAGCTCACATTAACAATAAATCAATCTTAAATTACATCACAAGAATCAATCATAACTCATGAAAGCATCAAACCAATATTATGAACAAAAGCTAAGAATTTCCTTCTCCATATTAAAAAGTCAAGACTAACTTCTACAATCTACTATTCTCTAAGATAATCTAAGATCTAAAATATTCTAAGATAATATCCACTTTAATAATTGTTATGAAATGAAGAGAGAGAAATCTCTTTTATACATGAAGGAAATAACCATCTCATAATGAGAGATCCACTCTTCACTCAACCACTCAAATACTTTCCTATTATTACAAGATATGATCCCTTCAAATCCTTCACATATCTTTCACAAATTCTCCACATATCTCTGAACCAAATCTCCATGATCTTCTCCTTGGAATATTCTTTGCATAACTATCTCCTTGAAATGATGGAGGAGATATACGTGAAGTCTTTTCTTTGAATTAATCCTTCACATATTCCTACACATTACAAAGTTCATCCATACTTTGAGATATTAGTGAAAAACATGTTATTTTTTTAATATTTAATCATAAATTCACTTATAATACTAAAAATAAATGAAGTGGAAATAATAAGGTGAAACCCACATATATGTATGGAAATGGTATGATAAAAGGTTAATGGGATGATGAAATGTGAGGAATAGAGGAAGATAAAGTGGATGAAAAATGGACATTTTTGTGTCCCAACATACTCCCCAACTGAACTTGTTGCATGTCCTCATGCAACCGTGTATGGATCTTCTCAAGAACTTTTGGCATCTACACTTTGGCTTTGATTGATGATGTCTTTTTAACAATGAATATTTCTGGAGTGTGAAATACATGAGTAACAACTAGCATTTCCTTATGGTTGGTTCTTGTGTGACAACCATGAATATAAAGAATGTTGGTTCTTGTGTTAACAACATTCATTTCATGATGTGAAATGCATGAGTAATAGCTGGAATTTTCCTTATGGTTGGTTCTTGTGTGACAACCATGAATGCAAAGAATGTTGGTTCTTGTGTTAACAACATTCATTTCATGATGTGAAATGCATGAGTAACAGCTGGCATTTTCCTTATGGTTGGTTCTTGTGTGACAACCATGAATGTAAAGAATGTTGGTTCTTGTGTTAACAACATTCATTTTGTCATTTGTTTTCTAGCTGCATAATAATTTAACCAGACACTCATTGAAAATGATAAGCTATTAATGTGTATAGAAAGCATCATTGTGCATAAGAAAACCTTTTCTTTATGAATCATGCCAATGTGTATGAAGCAAAGTGCAATAAAGGATTTGTCAGAAAAGAAATGGTCATGAATGGTAAATGAGATGAAAAATGGGTAGTGGTGGTGAAAAGAATGGAATGATAATAGTGAGTATGTATTGAATATAGTTCCCCCTTCCCAACTGATGTGGTTGCATGTCCTCATGCAACCTAGCATGGGCTGTGAAAGAAATGGAGCATGGTGAGGGAATTTTCCAAATTATTCATTTCTAGCATGCAAGGAATTGCATGATTAAAGTTTAGAAAACAACATACCCCCACTTACCCAAAAAGTAAATGAACGATGCAATAGGAATGTAGTTGATTCCGCTGGATCATGGAATGTGTCACTACTATAGCAGCTGTAACTGCTAGATCATGGGCAATAAAGGAATCAGAACTATTGCTGCTGAATCATGGAGAATATGTAACTATAAATGATGTTGCGGCTGTAACTGCTGGAACTGCTGTAATGTGAAGTGGAGGAATCTGAACTGCTACTGATAAATAATGGAAAATGTGGAAGGAAGAAAGTGGAACTGTGGTATACTCATAGATCGGAAGTCATGTTTCTGCAACTACTGATGGAGTCATGAAAAATAATGTATAGTTTTCACCCGCTACAAAACCCAGTGGTGCAATTCTAGTCATGCGAATAAATGTGTTGAGGTCGAGCATGAAGAGAAATCATTGGATTACCGACCATTGATGAATGTCATTAACCAATGCGAGGCAACTTACCAGTGATGTCAATGAGTGCCAAGGTACCCAAGTACATCTTGCAAAGTGCGAATAGATGTGCTGATGTCGAGCTACCTGCAAGATCTGAAGATCAAGGGACATTGATGAATTCCCGTGATTGATAGCAAGAGAACTTGCCATTAAGGCATGCAAGCCTCCAGGTACTCAATAATGAACTCTAGTCTATATCCCAAATAAGGTGCTGAGGTCGATGGGAAAAGGCTTGTTGAAAGGTGGGCCTTAAGGAATCCCACATCAGTCAACGTGAGTTGTTATAAAAAGATTGGTAGGACTATCAGTGAAAAGATCTCAGAGTCAAACAATGGATATGGCAAGGCTATGTAGTCATGGAAAGGGAGCTAGTTTTATTCAGAAGACAAACTGGAATGGAAAAATGAACTGAAAAAGATAAAGGGATGTATGCAACTCAAAAAGATAGGCATGTGTGAAGTTATGACAAATAAAGCGATGGAAAGTGGACTTCAAGACATGGATGGTGAAGGTGCTTTGAAAGAGTAATATGGATAAACAATCATGACACAAATGAGTTTATGGATGGTTTCTATGTAACAACCAATGTTATGATGTTTATCAGCAAACGTCATGAGTAACAGCTCCTTCTGGTTGTCTATCAAAGCATGTTTTTAAAATTTTTGTGTTTCTTTGAAAAGTCACTTCAACAACAAAATGCGACTGTCTCTGAAACCTGAAAAAAAACTTTAGTACAAAATCCTGCACAAAAACTCATTAGTGAATATTTATTGAATATATTTCTCCCTCCCCAATTGATCTGGTTGCATGTTCTCATGCAACCAAGCATAAAAATTGTGAGAAGTTCGTAAAAGAAAACATATCATGCAGAAAGAAGTACATAAGCTGCAAAGAAAATTATCTGTTTCCCGTGTTGGTTTCATCTGTGATTATTGTCAAAGTGACTTTAAGAAAAAGAATTCAACATTAATAATAAAAACAATTTCAGGAAAAATAAAAACATCCATTTGCAACTTTATTTTTGTTTTGGTTGTTTTTATTTTTTTTTAACTTTTTGTGATTTTTAAATATATATATATATATTTTTATTTTCTTTTGCAAAATGTAAAACAAAAGAAATAATGTTTATAATTTTATATATTTTTCTTGTTTTTGTTTTATTTTTACAACACACCAAAATATAATAAAAATAATGGCAAAAACACTCAAAATTAAATTTACCCGATCATAGTTGTAACAACCCATCCAGTTGTGATAGCAATGACTGCAACACACAGCGACGACAGAGAGCTGCAACAACCACCAGTAGCTGCCCCATATCGATTTGCTTCTCAACTTCCTCCTTTTTGTGGTGTTAATATCGGTCCAATTGCTTCTACAATTATAATATTTTCAATTGATGCTTTTTTCAGCCTTTGTTTAGCCTTCACAGAACTATGTTCAACCCTCACACAACTATGTTCAACCTTCACAAAACTATGTTCATCCTTTGTTCAGCCTTAACAAAACTATGTTCAGCCTTCACAGAACTATGTTCAGCCCTCACAAAAATATATTAATCCCTCACATAACTATGTTCAGTCTTCACAAAACTATGTTCAACCCTCACAAAATTATGTTCATCCTTCACAGAACTATGTTCAGCTGCTTAGAACTAGTTGCAACAGTAAATATGGAAAATATCCTCCCAAAGAACCAGCTGTATATATCAAATCGTGGCTTTGTTTGGAAATTTCCTTTTGATTCAAGTAAAGGAGGATTTCAAGCACAAAACCCATGTCTTGTATTTTCAAAATTCATTTTCACATGCCCGCAAATAGAGAGTCGAGTCAAGGTGTTCTTATCTGGGATGCACGTTGGGGCGACATAGACTAACTAATAGTGTTTTGGTAATAACTTCTTTGTTTCACGCCCTATTTAAATGATTCCAAAGCCAAAAGAAATTGGATTCATAGGGATACTTTCAGTATAAACAGGTTTTAAAAATTCTATGGTATGGTATGTCATATAATCTGAATAAAAACCTACATCCTAATGTTGTTTGTGAGTTTCAGTCAAGACCAATGGTCACTATTTTGAGTACAAACTTTTTGTTAAAAGATGGATTGATGTGATTCCAATTGGAGATGAAAATAGATTCATATAGGTATCTTCAATAGAAACAGTTTTTTAATACAATAATAATTGATGGGTCAAATATGCCAATGAACAACTCAGAAAGCAGATTTTTTAGAGTGCAGATTTAGGATAGGTAGTCAGTATTTTGGGCATATCTTCTTCATATGATATCAAAATTGCATAATTCAAATTGTGTTGTAAACTATATTGATAGGATATTATGTAGTATAAAAATGTTTTTAAAATTCATCCATTAGGTCTCCCAAAACATGACTATCCCAACTATGTTCTTGAGCTGCCTACTCCACCCCCAGTCAGTATTTTAACCATATCTTTTTTTGTTTTATAACCAAATTGAAGAATTCAAATTGGATTGGAAACTAGACTTAAAGGGATACTTTGGATAGAAACAGATTTTAAAACTAAGCCCTTATGGTCCCTAAAAATAGGACTGTCCTGACTGTGTTTCAGAGAATTTTAACAAGCCAAAATGTCAAAAAAATGCAATAGATTTGCATTGTTTCAGCTTGGAGTTGCAGCTGCTTTTCAGCATTATAATTTTAGCGTTTGTTCAGCTTAAAAATGAAATTGCAGACTATTTTTATTTAACAATTGAAAAAGGTTTTAGCAAATGGAGATAATGAATTGCAAAATAAAGATGAAATCAATTAAGCATGTTGTAAAACATTAATTATTCATTCCTAAAAATTTTAGAAAACATCCTATTTTCTGATCCTCGCGATCGCACGAAGCGCAAAGGAGAGCATACTTATTCTAGGTGAAAGCAAAGACTAAAAATAAAATCCTACCTATTCTATGCTAATTGGGAATTAGAAAATAGTTACGTGTAATCAAATAGCCAGTGTAGCCATACACGCAATAGTAATAAGAATATATTATCTTTCAATCGCATGAATGAACAATGTCAATATACAAAGATGAACGAATTTAATTGTTGTGGCTGTGATCTAACTAAATAAAAAGAAAAACTAAATTTTTCTAACCTCATACTCACTTGAAACCATCGTTTGATAGGGCTTTCGTAGGCATAGTTTTCACTCCTCAGATCATGCTGCAACTCCTCATGGTCCTCCTCGATCTCATGTTCATCTTCATCGATCTCCTATTCAAATACTTGTTCGCCTTCACATGTGCAGGAGTTTTTAGATGATGATTCCTCGTTTGATTCTGAAGGAGTAGTTAAATCTCTTATTGTTTCCAAGACCTCCTCTTCCCGGGAAGAGAAAAATCCATCTTTTTCCAAGGCATGAGTGAGTAGTTCCAGACTTATACTCATTATTAAACCATGTTGAAAAAGGAATTCTTACAGCACCCAAAACTGAAATTTGAAAATCTTAAATAAAAACAAACCATTTATGTAAAAAAAAAAAAAAAATTCTAAAAAAATAAATAACTCTTCATAGTTGCGGAAATTAAACACTCTTGCAAAAAATTGAAATTTACACTACCACACTTGCATGTATTGAAATATACACTACTACACTTGCAGGAATTGAAATCTACGCTACCACACTTGCAGGAATCAAAATCTACACTACCACACCTGCAGGAATTGAAATCTACACTACCACACTTGTAGGAATTGAAAACCACACTTCAATCCATCGTGCTTCCTCGGCAATGGCGCCAAAATGTTGGGCCAAATTAATGTCATTTTAATTCCGTTGTAGTAATTTCCCAGCCATTTATTTTATCAATCCGAGGTTCGTAGGATTACGAAGCACCTGCAAAATATATGCAAGACTGAAGTGAAATTAAGCTAATCTAACCCCCCATGAAACTAAGACTAATCTAATTTAACCCCCCTTAAACTGAAACAAGCAATTGCTAATCTAATGCTGGAAGATGAAATACACGGCTAAAAGTAAATTGCATAAAAGAAAGACAACATATGAAGAGCAACAAGACAACACATGTGAGCTCACATTAACAATAAAGCAATCTTAAATTACATCACAAGAATCAATCATAAATCATGAAAGCATCAAACCAAGATTATGAACAAAAGCTAAGAATTTCCTTCTCCATATTACAAAGTCAAGACTAACTTCTACAATCTACTATTCTCTAAGATAATCTAAGATCTAAAATGTTCTAAGATAATATCCCCTTTAATAAATATTATGAAATGAAGAGAGAGAACTCTCTTTTATACATGAAGAAAATAACTATCTCATAATGAGAGATCCACTATTCACTCAACCACTCAACTACTTTCCTATTATTACAAGATATGATCCCTTCAAATCCTCCACATATCTTTCACAAATTCTCTACATGTCTCTGAACCAAATTTCCATGATCTTCTCCTTGGAATATTCTTTGCATAACTATCTCCTTGAAATGATGGAGGAGATATACGTGAAGTATTTTCTTTGAATTAATCCTTCACATATTGCTACACATTACAAAGCTCATCCATACTTTGAGATATTAGTGAAAACATGTTAATTTTCTAATATTTAATCATAAATTCACTTATAATACTAAAAATAAATAAAGTGGAAATAATAAGGTGAAACCCACATATATGTATGGAAATGGTATGATAAAAGGTTAATGGGACGATGAAATGTGAGGAATAGAGGAAGATAAAGTGGATGAAAAATGGACATTTCTGTGTCCCAACAAGTCTTAGAAACAATATTTGGTACCTTGAGATTTGTATGCCTTAATGAAAGATTCTCTTGCTCTCGACATAGGTTCACATCATTGACTTTTGATCGATAGAATCGACTGGGTGTTCAACATCAGGACATCTATTCACACTCAATAGATTGTACTAGGGTACCTTGGGAATCATTGACATCAATGATGATCTCCCTCACACTTGTTAAGTGTTCACATCATTGGTCGATAATTAAGTGGTTTCTACCATGTTCAACTTTAGATCATTGTAATCACATGGATAGAATCGTACTTTGTGGAAGACGAGACGAAGACCGTGGGTATTTGTCTAAAAGCACTCATTTCTTTTTCCCTAGCTTGCGATGGAGTTTTGTATATCTAGCATGGATCCACATTTGTATGGTCATGGCTATGATCAAATTTGCATCTATATGACATAGATCTACATTGTATGTTTGGTAGCTATGTCCAAGTTTGAGTCCTCTATCACATGGATATACGATATATTCTAGTAGCCATGCTTGTTTATTCCTCTCATGGATATTACTTATATTGGTTTGCAGCCATAAATTTGGTTACTTGTGTCTATGAGTCAACACACTGATGTACTACAGATGCCTACTTGACGACATGCTATGATTGAGCCAACATTTTCATTTCATGGTGACGACTTGTTCTCTCAAAGCTCTCGTTTATCATATCCCTCTAAGACTCATGCTTTGGGGGGCATCCTGTTATACCAAAATCCTGTCACCATCATGTGATAAGAACTTTGACATACCTACTTTCCATGAATCCCATCTCTTAGAGTAGAAACTCATGGTTATTATCAATCTTCCATGAAAATTCCCAGC
Source organism: Pseudotsuga menziesii (assembly GCA_001517045.1). Lineage (NCBI taxonomy): Eukaryota > Viridiplantae > Streptophyta > Pinopsida > Pinales > Pinaceae > Pseudotsuga > Pseudotsuga menziesii. The sequence goes on along the minus strand of LPNX010364926.1, from coordinate 642,848 downwards.
ACCGTGCTTCCTCTGTTGTCCAGAAGAGGTACCTTTTTCGCACCACCTATCCCTTGTTGTCCATAAGCGGTGCTACCACTTATGGCCCTTAGTCCATAAGAATTTCTTACCAGAACCACTCCATCATTTAAGGAGAAATGCGACACCCTGGGTAAAAAGGAAAAAAGAGAAGTTTCTCGAGGCTTCTAGATGATAAGCCTCGTGTCCTCCCTTATCCCTACTATTGTGGGTTAGTTGAGCTTGAGATCCCTCATCCTAGGATCTTATAGGCTACCTCACCCACTAATCTCTCAACCATCCCTATCCATTACGCCTTATATATATGACCTCATAGCCATGGTTGAGGGGATAACTCTCAAGGTATTGTTATGCTGTTGGATTGATCACTTGGCCCAAGACCATTTTGGGGAGCATAGAGAGCTAGGGTAGGAGCTTTTGGGGATGAGAATTCTTGGTTTCATGGAGATGCATGTCAACACTAAGGCTTGGTTGTAAAATTCTTAATATTTCTATATTAATGCAAGTTGATTTGTGTCCCACATATATTGTTGTTGTTTGATTTCACATGTATGTTGTTACATTCCTTAGTCACTAACATAGATTAGTAGATTATATTTTGGTGGTTTCGATATGTTTGCATGTTAAAGCTTATTACATGTACACAGGGTAATGATCGAAGCATTACATTCCAAGTATCTATGGCATCCAGGGAGAGTCTTCAACCTTTGTCCTCTATTTGTTCTGGATCTGAACCATTTAGACCAGTGGAACACCTTGTTGTCTGTAGGAGGTGAAATATTCTAGCTAACAAAACCATGTTTCAAAATATTCTCAACTTTAGCTTTAATGGTTGCATCTTTTCTTGGGTGGACTTGGCGGATTTGTTTCCTAATAGGTCTTTCCATTGGGTATGTCTTTATCTCATGTATGATAATAGATGGATAAATATCGAGCATTTGTTCATAAGTCTAGGAAAAACCATCACATAATTCATTAAAGAGAGCTCGATATTATTCAATTTCCATTGTCAAGAAATTATGGCCTATATGGATATGCTCAACAACACCTGTATTAACTGATATATTAAGGGGAATTGTTTGGGTGATGTTTCATAAATTCCCTTCAGAATTGACATCTTGCATTAATACAGGTGTTTGTGGAGATGCGACTATATTAGAACTTATCAGAGAAACAAAATTAGAATCTACCAAATTGGCATTAGGAAGAAACTATGACCGATGATGAGAATCTTCCCATAAATATTCATCTAGACTCATGATCTCCATAATGGAATCATATGACAAAAAATCTTGTAAGAGATAATCCAAATTCGGGAGAGGGGAATCTAGCCAATAAGGAAAATGGTAAAGATCTGATGCTACTAGATGGTGGTCATTTATGTAAGCATTAGAAACTGACTAAATGGCATCATATAGGGCTTTGTGCAGACCCTGAGAAGATGATTCAATAATATCTTTTCCTTTTGACATGCCCTTGGTTGTAGAGGATATCATGTTTACTGTGGAAGTTTCTGTACTAGGAGGGGCAATGCTGGATGGAAAAACAACCATGATTGAAGAATATTTCAACAATCCAACTCCTACAGGATGATAGGGAGGAGGTGACTACCCTAACTTACAAACATTATTTTTCATGGAATTAGTAATATCCACTGATAAATAATCAAGATGATTTATGGTCACAATTTTCCCTTGATATGGGAATTGGAGCGTGTGAAAAATCAATGACGCAACAACCGCCATAGCATAAAACCAATTGCTTCCTAACAATAAGTTGTAATCAAGAGGAACTTTCACCACTTCTACCTAGATAGAAATGGTTTTTCCCCCCAACTCGATGGACAATTCTGATAATAGACCGTGGGGTTGAAAACCATGTCTGTCGAAAGCCTCAAGGATGGTTGGTGACTTACTAAGATCAAGAGAACCAATGGATATCCAGCAAGACATAGACAAAACAAAGGTAGAAGCTCCCTTGTCCAAGACGGTATGATGGACCTTTCTACCCACCACTCTAGTAGAAATTTGAAAAGCTAGATGATGCGATAGCCTTGATTTATAAGTCTCCACATTGAACATGATCAGGGTGGAATTCTCAGGATTGAAAGCTCCTAGGTCTGACACTAAATTATTGTGCTTTGGAGGACAGCTTTGGAGTACTTCTAACGTGCACCTAGCACAAGGTTCTTGAGCTAAATATTCAACAACATTATGAATTTGGGTAGCTTGAGCACTAGGATTGAAAATGTGTTATGGATCGTACTCTTTGAGGGACAAGAGATCATGTCAAAACTAGGTTTATCAATAGTGAGAGGACCATTAGAAGAAGCTAGAGGAGAATGGTTGATGGGAGGAGTCTTCTTGAAAAAATCACCCTCATATTTCTTATTAGGTGTTTTGTCATACATCTGAGTTCTGGTAGTCAACGAAATTGTTTTGGAAGATATCATATGAATGTATTCAGTAGAGGACGAAGGACCATGCGAAGACATGTGATCAATCATCTATTGCTGGGACGAAAAGGGGTCAATCAACACTACTAGTGTGGGGTTACTTTTCAAAAATTTACTAATATCTTCACAATGACGACACTCCTTTGTGAAGTGATAATCTCCACATAATAATCAAGGATACTTAGCCTTCCATTTCGGCTTTCCATCACTCTCTGGGGTCGGTATTTTGGTGTCCTCCTGCTGGTTTCTAGGTTTTTTATTCTTACATTTTCCTTTCTTCTTATTGTCGAGTGATTGTGAGGACTGAATTGCATTCACCTACGAAGAAAACATAGGATTAGAAGAAGTTGTAGTTGAAGGACTCTATGGTTTGGAAGGCTTAGCTGTAGATGAAGGTCAGATTGTACCAACAACACCATCCTCAAGAGTCTCTGCAGGTGGCTTAGTAGGGTTAGTGCTAGGACAAGGAGCATTATGAATTAGATTGTACAATGTTCCAGACTAAGAATAGACTATGTCTAGATATTGGGACTGGCTAATAGATTTCTTTTCTGTGACGACACCAACCATGGCCACATCTCAGGAAATAGGATGCAAGAAGGACTTGGTGAACTAGTCAGCCAAAATTTTATCTGGAATGGGATCCTTGATTAACCTTCAGCTCCTCCTCCACTCATGGATGTGATCTAATACATGAGTAGAGGTATTTTGACTAAGCGAGTTCAAGAGATATATACTGGTTTCATACCAAATAGGTAACTTGAATTGAGTGAGAAATATAGTTTCCAAAGAATTGAAATCCACAAACGAATGTTGTGGAAGTTTGATATACCATTTTGTGGCTGTGTCAGTCAATGTTCTATGGAAGAGTATCAATCAAATAGAATCATCCACAAGGGATTTGGACAAACACCACAAATGGAAATTCATCACATGATTCTTGGGATATTCTCCTTTATTTCCATCAATTTTGGAATATCTGACGGAAGTTTGACCAGGATGGTAGGCCCAAACGCATCATGTTGAATGGGGTCATTTATCAACTTGGACAAGTCGGGAAAATCCAATGTAGCCTGATAATGGAAGTTGTTGGTTGGGTTGTGGGTAGTTGTAATATTGATAAGGTAAATCCCCCCTGTAGGACCAAAGGTCTATTGATGTTGGTCATAAAACCCACCGAATTGATGCTAGTTTGGAGAATTTTGACCCATAAAAGGTGGTTGCATCTGGTTAAGTCTAGTTTGAGGCCCATAAGTAGGCTGATCCCATTTATCGGTATCTCCTCTAGGATAAGGTACATATAAGGGATTATTTATTGTTCCCCGCTAACATATTGATTACCAATGTTAGGATTCTGTGGAGGGACCCAAGATGATGTAGGAGGCTATGAAGCAGGACCAATAGGACCAAAACCAGTATGACCACCAAGTCCAATAGTTGTAGGGGAAGGATGTGAAATATTATGTATAACAAGTACATAAGATACTCTAGATGTTTTGTATGTAGGAGGGACAAATTGACTTCCAACATTCATAAAACCTAGGGAGGCATATAATCTCCTCGCATATGTGAATTTGAAAAGTATTTTTAATTGATTGAGGTAATTTCGAAGGAGTGGAAAGTCTAGATACTGTAGGTGCTGTGGAGGATTGGTTGGAACAAAACTAGAAGGAATATTCAATGACCTACCAAAATATGACTAGGTAAAAGGTAGGTAAAAGGTCTTCTATAGTTTGGTGTCAAATCCATAGCGGACACATTCATGGTAGTATTCATACCAAACTGAGAGATAGCTTGACCAAGGGAAGTTTCCCAAAATGGAGTGTTCAGTCCAAATATAGGAGCCACTATTTCATCAGGTCAAAATTGATTGAGCCTAACTCAAAAAGAAGTTGGGAATAAAAACAAGGCATTCAAGGAGGAGTGTTTCTCTGCTAACAACGGTCCTGATAGGTCGGTCAAGGGAGCATTGGGAGGAGGAGATTCAACTAATTCCTCTTCAACTAGAACTCCTTCCAGTTCTGGCATAGAAGCACTCCCTACCTAATAATTGTTCTCCATGTGTCTTTCCATGGGAGGTTGAGTTGGAGGATTCGAATGGTTTTCCAGTGCTAAGGCTTGTAAAAGACGAGACCTCCTCCACGATAAATTAGCCAACCAAGTGTGGTAGGAGGGGAAATTTAGGTGGAAGGGCCACTGCTCCCATGTATGACAGGAGGGGAAATGTAGGTGGAAGGCATACTACCCCCATGTGTTCCAGGTGGGACAACTTGACTGGTCAATGTGGGTGGTGGCAGCTGGCTTATGATGATTTGCATGACCGTTCTAGGGCCACCTCTAGAGGTGTTGGTCGTGGTGTGCGGTGTGGACATGGGCCCACTACCAATCACTATGCTGAAAAATGGATCCCAGTTTGCACCATCCATGGGGCTTGATGGTGCAGTATGAAAGTCTGCCTTAGATTGGTATGATTCTGAGTCTAAATTAGAGGTTGTGTGGCCTTCTTATGGTGTAGAGGGTCATCAAGAATGGTCTTGACGATGTTGGTTCAAGGACCCGAATTGTGGTGGGTCACCTTTCAGGCATGAGGAAGAACGTGGGGGATCAATTGTGTCTGATTTGTATGTCAAAATGGTGAAATATGGTGCTGATTTTGGACCTTGGTTTTAATGGCTTCCTATTGGCTTCAGGTGGTCACTCAGCCACCAAGACTGCCAGAAGATAGCGCTTGGATTTTTCCTCACGGGAGTGTAGTCAATCGATGGGGGTCGTTGCCCATTTTGCTTGGAAATTCCTCTCAGTAGCCAGCTACTTTGGGGCTCCCGTGGTACTCTGTTATAGCGGATTTCACCACACTAGGTGAATAACACATTGTATGGCCTTCCCCTATCCCGTTGCAGACTCATTAGCCCCTATGGACCACTTTTTGTCTTTTGATGTATCATTGACCATCCTTAAAAACATAAGAAAAATTATATACGCGGCCTTTTCCCCGATAACCGTGTACATACGCGGATATTCCCTCTATAGTCTCGTACATCGGGATGTGTACATAATCCAAATCCTTTGGGGTGTTCCTTGACTTGGATCCAACTCATATGACTCCTGGCCTTACATATGCCTCGAGATTGCA